>JAVIAB010000024.1:50429221-50879221 GCA_032433765.1 Megaustenia siamemsis
AGAACTGTTCAAGATTCTGCTTGATCTATGTGCGGTGACCCTGTCACAAACTCTCAGCTACTGAACCAGAATTGTTCAAGATTCTACTTGATCTATGTGCGGTGACCCTGGCACAAACTATCAGCTACTGAACCAGAACTGTTCAAGATTCTACTTGATCTATGTGCGGTGACCCTGGCACAAACTATCAGCTACTGAACCAGAACTGTTCAAGATTCTACTTGATCTATGTGCGGTGACCCTGGCACAAACTCTCAGCTGCTGAACCAGAACTGTTCAAGATTCTACTTGATCTATGTGCGGTGACCCTGGCACAAATTGCCAGCTACTGAACCAGAACTGTTCAAGATTCTACTTGATCTATGTGCGGTGACCCTGGCACAAACTCTCAGCTACTGAACCAGAACTGTTCAAGATTCTACTTGATCTATGTGCGGTGACCCTGGCACAAACTATCAGCTACTGAACCAGAACTGTTCAAGATTCTACTTGATCTATGTGCGGTGACCCTGGCACAAACTGCCAGCTACTGAACCAGAACTGTTCAAGATTCTACTTTATCTATGTGCGGTGACCCTGGCACAAATTGCCAGCTACTGAACCAGAACTGTTCAAGATTCTACTTGATCTATGTGCGGTGACCCTGGCACAAACTATCAGCTACTGAACCAGAATTGTTCAAGATTCTACTTGATCTATGAGCGGTGACCCTGTCACAAACTATCAGCTACTGAACCAGAACTGTTCAAGATTCTAATTAATCTCTGCGCTGCGCGAAACAGACTAACAAGTTTATCCAGCGAGTAGGGAGTGAAGAGTAAACTCGATACCCACAATATGTTGTCCTAACATTGGAGATGTTGTAAACCCCCACACAACGCAACAACTTATAAACGACCTTTTAAGGACTGACGAAGAAGATAAGTTTTAAGCAAAAGCAGCAACTGACAGCCCTTATCTGCAGCTACACACATTCTGAAGGTCAGTAATCTTGAAAGCAGCAACTGACAGCCCTTATCTGCAGCTACACACATTCTGAAGGTTAGTCATCTTAAAAGCAGCAACTGACAGCCCTTATCTGCAGCTACACACATTCTGAAGGTCAGTAATCTTGAAAGCAGCAGCTGACAGCCCTTATCTGCAGCTACACACATTCTGAAGGTTAGTCATCTTAAAAGCAGCAACTGACAGCCCTTATCTGCAGCTACACACATTCTGAAGGTCAGTAATCTTGAAAGCAGCAACTGACAGCCCTTATCTGCAGCTACACACATTCTGAAGGTTAGTCATCTTAAAAGCAGCAACTGACAGCCCTTATCTGCAGCTACACACATTCTGAAGGTCAGTAATCTTGAAAGCAGCAACTGACAGCCCTTATCTGCAGCTACACACATTCTGAAGGTTAGTCATCTTAAAAGCAGCAACTGACAGCCCTTATCTGCAGCTACACACATTCTGAAGGTCAGTAATCTTGAAAGCAGCAACTGACAGCCCTTATCTGCAGCTACACACATTCTGAAGGTTAGTCATCTTAAAAGCAGCAACTGACAGCCCTTATCTGCAGCTACACAAATTCTGAAGGTCAGTAATCTTGAAAGCAGCAACTGATAGTACTTATCTGCAGCTGCAGAAATTGTGAAGGTTAGTCGTTTTGAAGGCAGCACCTGACAGCATTTATTTGCCTCATCGAGGCCAGGTTCTTGTTGTTGGGATGGGGCTTAAAATCACAATAGACTGAACACCAAGACTGTCAGTATGAGTGCTGATGACGGAAGCAACCAGCCATGCAGTGCACCATAGCAATCAGGACGCCACTCAAATGCGAAGTATGTCTATAACTGTGAATCGTTATGGGAAGTATATCTATAATTGTGAATCAATATGGGAAGTATGTCTATAACTGTGAATCAATATGGGAAGTATGTCTATAACTGTGAATCAATATGGGAAGTATGTCTATAACTGTGAATCAATATGGGAAGTATGTCTATAACTGTGAATCAATATGGGAAGGTTGTCTATAACTGAGAATCAATATGGGAAGTATGTCTATAACTGTGAATCAATATGGGAAGGTTGTCTATAACTGTGAATCAATATGGGAAGTATGTTTATAACTATGAATCAATATGGGAAGGTTGTCTGTAATTGCGAATCTATATGGGAAGTATATCTATAAATGCGAATCGATAAGGGAAGTATGTTTATAAAAGCGAAATGATATGGGATGTATGTCTATAACTGCGAATTGATATAGCACGCTCCCTGTGATGATCGCTGGATGCTCTTCTCAACCACCACCTTGAGCCAGGAGGCATGAGAATAGAGGTCCTGGCTAATCAAAATTACGAATACTTAACTACAACATATAATAATATTTATAAAAGAAACAACGTTCCAGATATAGGCAGTACTTCAGGCGAACGAAAGATATATTAAAAGCTTGGTGTGATAAGAAATTGACAGTAGAACTGTAAGTAAAATCGGAAACAGGAATACATAAAGGGACATGATAGCCCACTCCTGTAGGCGTTACACCTAATGATGATGACAGCTGTGTTGACCGGGGTGTATTCTTTTAAAAACCAACAAACCCTACTTGTTTTTACCGTGAAGCTAACGCGCTATCTCTAAACTGTGAGCAAACTTTTACTTCTTAAATATTTTTCCCACTTTCTTTTTAAGATTTAATCACGAATATCTTTCAACGATTTTATGTGTCGCTTCTACGTTTTTTCCCACCCTTCTTTCCCTGTCTTTCGTTTATACTTTCTCATTTATTCCCACTCGCAAAATCGATCGTCCTCTTATATCCGGCCTTTGTCCATATTGCTCCATTATTCGATTGCGCTAAAGCAGGGGCAGGCAATCCTGAAGTTGTGTAGAGCTACTTAAGAAACTCGAGCTTGCTGAAGAACTACCTTAATAAAATGGCGGCTGTTTTAAGATTGCGCTTATAGAGAGCGATGATTTTCTAAATCGAAAAGAGCATAATTTATTAAAATAAAATTGATATGTAATTAATAAAGATAGTTAGCTACACAAGTCCACTTTGTAATAAGCCATATATTAGTATTAAATAATATTAAAATCGGACTTCCGTTTCCAAGATGATGGAGCAAAGTTCATGTTCTCTCGATCTCTGCAGAAAATGGGGACTGATTAATTTCGGCTCTCCAATGCAATTTTCTGCGTTAGTCAAAATGATGTTCTTCTTAACAAATCTGCGCCGATGAAGCGGAGTCGTACACACGGCAATATTACATTTTGACAAGTCAAGTGTTGTGAATGCGACTTTCCACCGTCTAGAGTTGATCTGCGGTTTACGTCAACACATTGTGTGCTGTTCAATGGCCGTTGTTGGAATTGTTTGAGACCAGTTATTTACATGTTACAGCACATTAATGTGGACTGCTCCGTCAAGTCAACTGACTTTTTTTCTCTTTAAGGAATTTGCACCGTTTTACGTTCGTTGTAGGCTGCATTCACTAGAGTAATCGGAAATCTATTAGCGCAGCCATTGTTGTGTGTGCTACGTCATCATAATGGCTTGTCGTATATCCCTAGACCGGCCATACGCTAATCTAACTGTCTATTGTTTGATGTGCGACGGGTTTATAATCCGACGACTAACTATGTATTATATGTTCAGAATTGGAGTCAAGAACTATGTCCTAACATCATCAAGCGCTATACATTTTTAAAAATATGACAATCATCATTTTCAGGGAGACGTGAACTTCTGGTCAATATGGTGGAAAGGCGACAGAAACCATTGAAGGATGTGTATGAAAAGTGTTACTTGTTGCAGTTTCCTCATATTCCAAGTCCGGCTTGTTGCATGAGCTACTGACTTAAGTGCTCTGTGCACACCGTGAGCTGTGTGTCTCATCCGTTTTGATCATGTTTCGATATTCCCTTTGTTTACGATGAATGATGATATCGTATGACAGGGAACAGTTGGCTGTGTTCACTTTCTGCGCGGTTTCGCCTTATGTGTTTTGGCGTGTGAGGAGAGTGCTATGATGGAGACTACAGTTACCTTTCTTTGTTTGGGAGATGAGTTAGTAATTCGGATGATTCCACTGGCACGGGCGGTTGAACAATTATGGATTTTAATTCGTTAGCAGTGATACCGGGGCCTTCCATAACCATAATATTAAAATCGATAAAAAAAAATATCCTTGTCATAATCAAACGCCTCTAAGATATTGATAATACAGTAAATTATACAGCAAAAAAGTTTGGTTTCATATCACTTTCCAATGCTCTCTTTACATACTGGTATGTGTCCACGATATCATGAAATATGCCTCAAGCTCCTGGGCAATAGCAGCCAAAACAAACATGGAAAAAAAACTTTGAACAAAGTTCAAAACACGGGGCTAGAAACAACTTTGTGAGCAGTGAAAAGTACTAATGGAAAAAAAAACCAGCAGACCTCGAGCCTCTAGCACTCCATAGAAAGTACAAAACCCTCGTCCAGTTTCAAAAGCTTAAAAGGCTATCAGATTCCCCATTGCACCAACATTAAAAAACAGAACAAAAAACAGGCTTCTAAGGAAGAGCCCTAATCACCTGTCAATAGTGACCTTCACAAAACACGAACAAATGTTAGCTCCAAACATAGATCTGTGTGAAACTATGGCACTGAAAGCATGGATCACCCGTGAGAACTGGACGAAAACAATCCTAGATGTTACAGGCATAGTCTCCGAAAACGAGTAACCCGAGGCAGAAATGAGATTCCTGTCACTCATCATGTTCCAGGATTTATATCCCAGAGATAACTGGACACGGGCGTTCACAGATGGAGCCGCAACTGAAGCATCAAAGAAGGTAGGCGGTGGCATCTATATCATCTACCCAAGTGGAAAGACAGAAACAACTTTCTTCCAGCCAGAGAGAAGTGCACACATTTCAGAGTAGAGGCAGTGGTATTTCATACAGCCATACAAACTCTCAATAAACAAGAGTTGCTTGCTCTATCTAAAAATGTTTATCATCAGCGATACAAAGTCAGTCATACAATCGATATCAAGCTCGAAACAGGAAATGCTCATCCAGTAAATAAGAAACAACATTACTCGTGGTCAGAAAAGACAGAGCTAGCCCTGCAATGAATACCAGCACGCCGTTGAATCCCGTGATATGAGAAGGCATATAAGCTCACAAAAGCATGGGGAACCCTCAAAAGATCAACCAGCTACATAGCATCAAGGAAGTTGAAACAATATTAAAGCACGCTAGGAAACATAATGGAAAATATGAAATAAATATGATTCAGAACAAGCTCAGCAGACATGAACTAAACTAAACTAACTAGCTCAGCAGACATGAACTAAACTAAACTAACTAGCTCAGCAAACATGAACTAAACTAAACTAACTAGCTCAGCAGACATGAACTAAACTAAACTAACTAGCTCAGCAGACATGAACTAAACTAAACTAACTAGCTCAGCAGACATGAACTAAACTAAACTAACTAAACTTCACTGTCTGAAAAAAAAATTGTTTAATCGTTCAGAACATGGCTTTAAAATTATCATTGTTATCCTCAACAACACCATCATACTCCGCCTCAAAATCATTATCAACATCATCATCAATATCAGCATCATTATTTTTATTATCAAGTTCATCGTCTCATTCTCCAGTGTCCTCAAATATCTCACGGTTAACTGTGTTACTCTCCTCTAGACGGGCATCTCAACTGTCAGCTAAGGGAGTCAGTGCCTGCTGTTTTTTCATTTCTTATCTGTGTTCTTTCTAGTGTCCCTCGAAGACAGCTTTCTTACCTTCGTTATGTTTTTTTCTATTTGGGAATTTATTCTGCTATATTTTCGTTATTTATTCTGCTATATTTTCGTTATTTATTCTGCTATATTTTCGTTATTTATTCTGCTATATTTTCGTTATTTATTCTGCTATATTTTCGTTATTTATTCTGCTATATTTTCGTTATTTATTCTGCTATATTTTCGTTATTTATTCTGCTATATTTTCGTTATTTATTCTGCTATATTTTCGTTATTTATTCTGCTATATTTTCGTTATTTATTCTGCTATATTTTCGTTATTTATTCTGCTATATTTTCGTTATTTATTCTGGCCACATTGCCGACAGATGCCTACCTTCTTTTTCTTAATTATATATGAGATTGTTGAAGACGGCGCCATTTGTCTTATTTATGTTCTTATCTTAAATTTATTCCATTATATACATGGTATTTTCCTTAGACATTGGTTTTTTAACGTATCTAGTTTATTCTTTACTTCTTTCGTTATCTTCCGACATAAACAAGGATGAATAATACATGGGAGTTGAATTTCTTAAACTTATAAAAAAAATATAGATGCACATAAAAAAACAAATTCAAATCTTGAAACAAAAGTTATTTGCGTTTATGTTAACATTAAGATCAGACAAACGAGAGGAGCCATTAAATCGAATGTAAACTTCAATAAGGAACTGATGAAGGTTTTACTAGCAACATTTTTGAAAAGGCAGAACTCAAAACCAAAAACTGTACATGTGAAGGCTCATATCACAGGTCAGAAGTTTCTCATATAATGGGGTTTCTTGAGCGAACGTGGTACCATGGAGTCACATACATATTTGAAGCAATTTTATTTAATTCATTTTCCTCTCGGGCCGAAGACGACACATAATGTGGAAGTCATAGTTCTCCACGACTGACGACTTGCTGTTAATTCTTGCTTGTTTCTTAGTACAATGGTTGAACCTTCCCTAGTAATTGTTCTTGGTTGCGATTCTCTTGGTCTGCCTTCTTTTCTTTTACCAGATGGTTTCCTCATGAATGCCTGATTGGCAAGTCTTTCTTCATTCATTCTCCGCACATGACCGGTGTATCTCAAACGTCTTCTTCTTATAAAGCTCGACAATTAATCTTCTTTAATTCATTTCTTATTTGCTGTTTAAAATGTATCATTTCCAGCTTATGTTTGAGATCCTACGAAGACATTTGTTTTCAAAGGCATTTAATTTTGTATATAAAGTCTTGGTGGATTTCAAACTTTCCCCATCCATAAATTAACCCAGGTATTACACAGGAGTTGAACAGTCTAAGTTTCGTTCGTTTAATGACAATTTGGGATCTCCAGATGTTCGTCAGTTTGTTGAAAACATTTGATGCTAGCGCGATGCGCGTCATGATTTCTGATGCTATGTCGCCACGCTGTACATTTTGCTGCCTATGTAGGTAAAATTTGTAACTTTTCGGTAAAATTTGTAACTTTTCGGTAAAATTTGCAACATTTCGGTAAAATTTGCAACTTTTCGGTAAAATTTGCAACTTTTCGGTAAAATTTGTAACTTTTCGGTAAAATTTGCAACTTTTCGGTAAAATTTGTAACTTTTCGGTAAAATTTGCAACTTTTCGGTTAAATTTGCAACTTTTCGGTAAAATTTGCAACTTTTCGGTAAAATTTGTAACTTTTCGGTAAAATTTGCAACTTTTCGGTAAAATTTGCAACTTTTCGGTAAAATTTGCAACTTTTCGGTAAAATTTGTAACTTTTCGGTAAAATTTGCAACTTTTAGGTAAAATGTCATTGTTAATTGTTGTATCAGAGGCTTTGTTGTTAATATCCAGGAAAGGATTCATTGAAATGCAAATTGGTCTTAGTTTTCTTCATCGTCGTCCATTATTACCACTGACCAGCTGTGAGCAATAACGTTCATGTTCACACTGTCAAGTTGTAGAAATGACCGCTAGATCTGTCACATTATACTGTTAAGTTCATGTTGACGATGAACTCATATATCTCAATAGTTATCGCCTGGATATGGGTGCCTGCATTACGTATAGTTTACGCATCAACCCAATGTGTTAATTACGTCTGGGTGTGAAGTATCCATTTCTTAATATCATGATCCCTTTTGTTGTTGTTTTTACCTCTCAGTTCTGTGTGGTTGTAAATTTAATATCCTACAGACACAAAAAAGTTCATCATCATCATCATCATCATCATCATCATCATCATCCTCATCATCATGTGTTCTACCAGTCGACTTAGACGATCATGTTCTTCCATAATTGTCTGTCATAAGTGCATCGTATTATTTCTGTTGATGGCTGTTTAACATGCCATAGTATCGTCTCCCCTTGTCGTCCGCGATCTCTCTTTCCCTGTATTTTGGTAGTTGTAACCAAGCATTCCAACGGTCCTCTTCTCATAAAGTCCCAGAAAAATGTCAATTGTTTGATCCTGCTTGATTTTAGGAGCGTGCGTTTTGTGTTGGTCTCTTTGGGAATTTCCTCGTTAGTCTTTTTAGCTATTCAAGGGACTCTCAACATTCTTCGAAGTAATCCCATCTCTGCAGTTTCTAATCGTCTTCTTATGTGGGGTACTGTCCATGATTTGGTTCCATAGTTCAAAATTGGTCCTATACATCACCATTGAACTAACTCTCTCTCTCTCCCTCTCTCCCTCTCTCTCTCTCCCTCTCTCTCTCTCTCTCTCTCTCTCTCTCTCTGTGTGTGTCACGACCAGTAACATATATCTGTTGCCAAAGATTTTTTGTCCCATTGACTGAAATTCTACTTTTTGTTATGTGGTCATAGACGATCATAGACATAATCGAGTATGAGCACGTTGATTCTAATGTAACATTTTGTTTGGTAAAGTTGTGTTAGCATAAAGTGATTTAATAATAACAAGCTTCAAATAATGTCTTTACTTCAGATTATAAATAATATAGTAAAAAAAATTAAAGAGCCCCGTCACGCCAAGTGGCGTATAGTGAATATGGTGTTAGTGACCATAAATTCTACACACCTTCAGCACATGATTTTTGGGATAATGTGGTCGATATTACGCCCGTGCCGCTTTACTTTCCCAGAAAATAAATCCGGTACCCATTTAAGGCTGGATGAACCCGGAAGCCGTCGGTTGGGATCGAACCCTACCTCTTGTCCTTTGTAGTCTAGTTCACTAACCTCTGAGCTATCGCGGCTCCTTATAAACAATATAGCACTCTTAAAATGTAAATGATGTATGACACCAAAGTTTTATTTCAAGTCATGTATTTATAATTGAGAGCACTGGTAATGTATTGCTTAAGGAGCTGACTTAATGATAAAGACAACGTTGGTCGAATCAAATTTAATTTTTTTTCAAATCGACCCAGCTGAAGAAACATGGGTATGGAGAAATGAAAAAAAAACAATATAGAAAAATAACATAAGAAACGGTATGGTTAAAGCATTACGGAATAAGTGGACGACATAAATTAGAAGGACGTTTCGGCTCAATCGGCCTTCAGCAGGCACAAACATACACCACACACAAAGACAGGTAATTAAAAAATAATAAATAACAAAAAAATAATAATTTCGAACTAGAATGAGAAGTAAAAATACAAATAAAAATAAAATATCTTCCCTGTATACTACGTTGTGGCCAGAAGAAAAATGAACGTTAGTACGCACGGTGTACGTGTGAGTGTACCCAAGTGAAAATAATGTAATCCACTTATTACGTCAAGCTTTAACCATTCCGTTTTTTTATATATATATTTTTTTCTTACAATGAGCTTTACTGCAGCTTCGCATTGTTATGTATTTCTAAGCTTTGACCAAGCTAGAAACATGGGTACCTGCCTATCTCACAATGGAAAGATAACAACAGTGAGTTAGAACACTGGCCACTCACTCCCATCTAGTACAATAAAGTTTAACACTTCACTTCCATCTAGTACAATAAAGTTTAACACTTCACTTCCATCTAGTACAATAAAGTTTAACACTTCACTTCCATCTAGTACAATAAAGTTTAACACTTCACTCCCATCTAATACAATAAAGTTTAACACTTCACTCCCATCTAATACAATAAAGTTCAACACTTCACTCCCATCTAGTACAATAAAGTTTAACACTTCACTCCCATCTAATACAATAAAGTTCAACACTTCACTCCCATCTAATACAATAAAGTTCAACACTTCACTCCCATCTAGTACAATAAAGTTCAACACTTCACTCTCATCTAGTATAATTAAGTTCAACACTTCACTCCCATCTAATACAATAAAGTTCAACACTTCACTCTCATCTAGTATAATTAAGTTCAACACTTCACTCCCATCTAGTACAATTAAGTTTAACACTTCACTCTCATCTAGTACAATTAAGTTCAACACTTCACTCTCATCTAGTATAATTAAGTTCAACACTTCACTCCCATCTAATACAATAAAATTCAACACTTAACTCCCATCTAATACAATAAAGTTCAACACTTCACTCCCATCTAGTACAATAAAGTTCAACACTTAACTCCCATCTAGTACAATAAAGTTCAACACTTCACTCCCATCTAATACAATAAAGTTCAACACTTCACTCCCATCTAGTACAATAAAGTTCAACACTTCACTCCCATCTAATACAATAAAGTTCAACACTTAACTCCCATATAATATAATAAAGTTCAACACTTCACTCCCATCTAATACAATAAAGTTCAACACTTAACTCCCATATAATATAATAAAGTTCAACACTTAACTCCCATCTAATATAATAAAGTTCAACACTTCACTCCCATCTAATACAATAAAGTTCAACACTTCACTCCCATCTAATACAATAAAGTTCAACACTTCACTCCCATCTAATACAATAAAGTTCAACACTTCACTCCGATCTAGTACAATAAAGTTCAACACTTCACTCCCATCTAATACAATAAAGTTCAACACTTAACTCCCATATAATATAATAAAGTTCAACACTTCACTCCCATCTAATACAATAAAGTTCAACACTTAACTCCCATATAATATAATAAAGTTCAACACTTAACTCCCATCTAATATAATAAAGTTCAACACTTCACTCCCATCTAATACAATAAAGTTCAACACTTCACTCCCATCTAATACAATAAAGTTCAACACTTCACTCCCATCTAATATAATAAAGTTCAACACTTCACTCCCATAATGAGCATACTTGATGAGAGATCACAACAGCTAGACTGAAGATTAATAGAGATAAGACCAACATTATGAGAATTAATACAGTTGGCAATAACCAAATAAAACTAGGAGAAATACATCTATTAGATGTACAATCTTACATATATCTGGGCAGTAATATAGATAAAGAGGGAGGAACAGAAAATGATACCAAAATAAGGATATCAAAAGCAAGAGGAGCTTTCATTGCACTAGGAAACATATGGAAATCCAAAGAAATTAGATTAAATACAAAAATAAAAATTTTCAACTCAAATGTTAAGGCGGTCCTATTATATGGCTGTGAAACATGGAGAACAACAAAATTGACAATCACGAAGATACAGAGTTTCATTAATGGATGCTTACGCAGAATAAAAGGATGGAAATGGCAGGACAAAATCACTAACATAGAATTATGGAAATGTACCAGTCAAACACCAGTAGATAAAGAGATACAGTGAAGATGATGGCGCTGGATAGGACACACACTACGTAAGCCAACTAAGAGTATTACACAACAGGTCCTTTTTTGGAATCCCCAGGGGAAAAGACAAAGAGGAAGACCAATGAGTTCTTGGAGAAGACAAATAGAAGCAGAGATGAAGATGATGGGGAAGACATGGAATGATCTTAAAAGAATGGCAAAAAACAGAACGACTTGGAAAGTGTTTGTTGAAGACCTATGCTCCACTGGGAGCTAAAAAGGTAGAAGACTTCACTCCCATCTAGAACAATAAATGGTCCACTTTACGTGCTTGTATATAAACTCTTTTGTCCAGAATTATACTTGACGTTATATGAAACATAACTTTATTTTTTATTACTTCAAGTTATATATAAACACTTTGTTATGATCATATACACGAATGGTCTCCAATCCTTCGTAATTGTCCATCTTTTGATGCAGTATTAACTCATGCACACACAAAATGTTCACTTGTTTCCTTGCCAGCGTGCACATACTGACTATTATTCGCGCCTGTATAACCCTTTCACACCCTGAGCTTTTTATGCCGCCAATCAGAGCTATTTGTAGTTTATGTATGGCTCTACCAGTTGATGCCTATGTTCTACCCTTCCGGCGACTACAAACGCAACCAACCACAAGTGTTTTGGCACATAAATTGTTTGTTATCGATCTAACAGTCTGTATAATTTGTGTATATTTTGATCCAAAGCATTCAAATGAACATGTATGTGTATTGACATATAGTTATATGAGTCTGCACTAAAGTTGGTGATTAGGTAATAAAAACAATAGATTAAAAAATATATTTCCAGAAACGCAAAATAGTACAAATAAAGATGACATAATCTCGTCCTGCAACATATGGGGGATTGTATATATATATATATATATATATATATATATATATATATATATATATATATATATATAAAGGTAAAGAGCCCCCGTCACGCCAAGTGACGTAAAGTGAATATGATGTTAGTGACCATAAATTTTACAGATCTTCGGCACAGGATTTTTGGGGTAATGTGGTCGGTATTACGCCCGTGCCGCTTTACTCTCCCAGAAAAAAATCCGGTACCCATTAAAGGCTGGGTGGACCTGGAAGCCGTCGGTTGGGATCAAACCCTACCTCTTGTCCTTTGTAGTCCAGTTCACTAATCACTGAGCTAGCGCGGCTGTCGGTAGCCTAGTTGGGAAAACCAATCAACTGGACTACCGACGTTCGGACAACCCGTGTTCGATTCCCGCTGGGAGCAGTGTGAATTGTACCCGTGGTTTGAAAAAAAAAATACCCCCACTGTCGACCCAGCCGTTGGCAGAAATGGGTACCAGGGTATTACCCTGGGAAGGTGAGGAATGTTGCTTCGCATCTGAGTTTAGATGCTTGAGGTTACACTAAACAGAAATATCCGAACATTTCTGGATAGGCGGCCGAGCACATATGGGTGGAAACTCGCGTGCTAAGACGCCGGTTCAAGTCTCGTACTTGACCTTTACCTTTATATATATACGAGTATATTACAATCGACACATTTGTCTGGTAATTTAGTTACCATTAAACCAATGATATTCAGATTTTGTCCGTTTTCTAATTTTCTTTAGCATTGTATAGCAGGGGGAAGAAGTGCACTGCCTATGTTCTTTGCATGTATGTGTCTTCAACAATGTCACAGACGCAACAATAATCTTTTAAGACATACAAGCAAACATACGGAGCAATGTAAAATATAGAAACTTTTACATTGAAAATACAATGCATATTTTTTTTAATCTAAAAAAACCGCGTTGCTTGAGGAAAGGAAATGACAATTGTGTACAAACGTGAACAGGAATTAAAATAAAAGGCAACATATGAAAAAGAAAACTGAATAGTTTCACAAATAGGCACTGAAAAAAAATATAACATATAACAATCCATTAATATATTTGTATGCATCCAAAAACTGCACCAAAATTATATATTGAAATAAATATGATAAAATATATAAATAATATATTAAATATTAAGTGCCATCTAGTTTAATTAAGGTATGTAATGTAGTGTGAGGTTGGTTAAACGGTTAGTGAGGAAGGCAGATATTCTAAAACAAAAGACAGACCACAATAAGAAACAGCGCAGATTTTATATTCTATTCTATTTTAAGTATGGAGCCACTTTTACTGCAGTCAGATATTGCTCATATCCGCCCCACCACTTGTCACAGCATTCACCAAAAGCGCGAGTAAATTCCGTTAACAAAGTCGCTACAAGACACGCAGACTTGAATACCAAGCGGACATGATCGCCGACGCCCATGAGCATGTTTATTGATGATATTTTAGGACTGAAAATTATGCATCCTTAATTGGACACGACGTCACATTTAGCAACTTAACTGATGTAGCAAAAAAAAAGTGGCTTTCCTTTACCTTTACCTGCAAAACTAGCTGGGGCATCGCTTTTCTCACAGCAGAGATGTGTATGTGTATAACAGCCCTACTGGGAGTCAAGTGCATCATTACTCCAAACAGAACAACGATCTCATTGGTTGTTATTTACGTGGTTAATTTAATGGCACTTGCTCTGCAGTACTTCACATCTTATATCGAATAGAAGTTCTACTCTGAAAGATTTGAGACAGCATAAACGGTAGCAACTTACAGTCGCAATAGCATGGTCGGCGCACAATCACTTGACTAAGAAATAGCAGTTCTACCTCTTCGTGGTCTCCCCCCGGTAATAGCCTGCGTCAAAAACAGACCGGCTAATAGAAGCTAGGATCGCGAATTTCCCAGTAGTGGTGACTGTTACAGATATAGAAGACCCCTTATTGTAGTACCTCTCTGCTGGACTAGTAATTTCCCAGCATAGCTTGGGATAGACGAACTCCAATTTCTCCAGTTAGAGCCGGGAATGCCAAGAAAGCCATCACGCCCAGCCACATCAATGAGTTAAAGGATATCTAACCGCATAAACTTATGGCATCATTACGTCAGCAACAACCACAATAGATACAGGACAGCTCCAGGTGTGATCAAGACAAGCGACAATGACAACGATGTGGACATGATTATTCTTCTGCACTTTGCTGCTGGTACTAACATATTTTATGTGTATGTTATTTTTCCGACATTTGTATTGGTGATTAAACTGCAAGAAGTATCACAATAATGGCGGCATATCAAGGCTAATTCTGAACTCATATCTCTCAAGGAGAGGAAACCAACAGTATGCTCGACATAATCTCTGGTTGACATGATCTCTGGTCGACATGATCTCTGGTTGACATGATCTCTGGTTGACATGGTCTCTGGTCGACATGATCTCTGGTTGACATGGTCTCTGGTCGACATGATCTCTGGTTGACATGATCTCTGGTCGACATGATCTCTGGTTGACATGGTCTCTGGTCGACATGATCTCTGGTTGACATGATCTCTGCTCGACTGATCTCTGTTCGACATGATCTCTGGTTGACATGATCTCTGGTCGACATGATCTCTGTTTGACATGATCTCTGGTCGACATGATCTCTGGTCGACATAAGCTCTGTTTGACATGGTCTCTGGTCGACATGATCTCTGGTTGACATGATCTCTGGTCGACTGATCTCTGTTCGACATGATCTCTGGTTGACATGATCTCTGGTCGACATGATCGCTGGTTGACATGATCTCTGGTCGACATGATCTCTGTTCGACGTGATCTCTGGTCGACATGCTGTCTGGTTGACATGATCTCTAGTCGACATGATCTCTGTTCGACGTGATCTCTGGTCGACATGATCTCTGGTCAACATGATTTCTGGTCGCCATTGTCTCTGGTCGCCATGATCTCTGGTCGACATGATCTCTGGTCGCCATGATCTCTGGTCAACATGATCTCTGGTCGCCATGATCTCTGGTCAACATGATCTCTGGTCGCCATGATCTCTGGTCGACATGATCTCTGGTCGCCATGATCTCTGGTCGACATGATCTCTGGTCGCCATGATCTCTGGTCGCCATGATCTCTGGTCGACATGATCTCTGGTCGCCATGATCTCTGGTCAACATGATCTCTGGTCGCCATGATCTCTGGTCGCCATGATCTCTGGTCGCCATGATCTCTGGTCGCCATGATCTCTGGTCGCCATGATCTCTGGTCGCCATGATCTCTGGTCGACATGATCTCTGTTCGACGTGATCTCTGGTCGACATGATCTCTGTTCGACGTGATCTCTGGTTGACATGATCTCTGTTCGACGTGATCTCTGCTCGACATGATCTCTGGTCGACATGATCTCTGGTCGACATGATCTCTGGTCGACATGATCTCTGGTCGACATGATCTCTGGTCGCCATGATCTCTGGTCAACATGATCTCTGGTCGACATGATCTCTGGTCGACATGATCTCTGGTCGACATGATCTCTGGTCGCCATGATCTCTGGTCGACATGATCTCTGGTCGCCATGATCTCTGGTCAACATGATCTCTGGTCGACATGATCTCTGGTCGCCATGATCTCTGGTCGCCATGATCTCTGGTCGACATGATCTCTGGTTGACATGATCTCTGTTCGACGTGATCTCTGGTCGCCATGATCTCTGGTCGACATGATCTCTGGTTGACATGATCTCTGTTCGACGTGATCTCTGGTCGACATGATCTCTGTTCGACGTGATCTCTGGTTGACATGATCTCTGTTCGACGTGATCTCTGGTCGACATGCTGTCTGGTTGACATGATCTCTAGTCGACATGATCTCTGGTCGACATGATCTCTGTTCGACGTGATCTCTGGTCGACATGATCTCTGGTCAACATGATTTCTGGTCGCCATTGTCTCTGGTCGCCATGATCTCTGGTCGCCATGATCTCTTGTTCGCTATCTTTAGCGATTGTTGCTATCTTTAGTGATTGTCGCTATCTTTAGTGAGTGTCCCTGTCTTTAGTAATTAGTGCTGCCTTCAGTGGTTGTCGCTATCTTTAGTGATTGTCGCTATCTTTAGTGAGTGTCCCTGTCTTTAGTAATTAGTGCTGCCTTCAGTGGTTGTCGCTATCTTTAGTGATTGTCGCTATCTTTAATCATTGTCGTTGTCTTTAGAAACCAATATTAAAATAGGAAGAGGTAAAGGGCGACAATAACGAAATGTGAGGTGATAGATTTGCTCTTTAGTATAAAATATACACAGCATGTGAGAAACACTTATAATGAGGGACTAGTCTAAACCTGCGACAACCTTAGCTGATAAATGGTGGAATAAAGGCATTAAGATACATAGAGATGCGAAGCTAACACTTTCTGTGTATATCTTCTTATATAAATATATGTTTGTGTTGTTTATTGTTCCAGCTGAAGGCCTATTACGCCGAAACGTTGTTCGACTTTTGATTTGTTTCTCACGTACGTAAATTTGTTACTATAACACCATTTTCTCTTTAAAAAAAAAAAAATTTTCATTGATAAAATGGCCCAAGAATTTGATTTATACTCTTTCTTGTATCGTTAATTTACACTGCAATTGTTAACACTAAACAAGTTACAGAAGAGATTGTTAATTCAAACCCAACAGGGATTCTCTAACGTGAACGTTGTCATGAAGTTGACCTGTCAGTATTGGTGTTGTGTTCACGTAATGGTGTTGCCTCTTCTTCGATTTACCTGACAATTAATCGTGAGATACAAATACTTAGAAAGACGGGCGATCACTCAAACCTATCATTGATGTCCAGTCAAGGGTTATCGATATTGTTACAACAGTTTTCATGTTCCCACACAGAACGTGTCCAGATACACATTTAGACTATTGTGGTCAAGGAACTTCACAGTTCACTTCCTGAATACCTGCGAAGATGAAGTTCTCTGCCTGTGCGGAGAGGGACCCTTGTGCACACGGCTACCAGGGAAAAAACGGATGAACACGCAACATTCAATTCCTAGTCTCTAGGAACTTCGCCAGAGGTGAGCTGGCGAACACAAAAACATTTAAAAACCAAGAAAAAACTTACTGGATGGTTTTTCTTCTTTCCAAATGTATAAATACAAAAAATGTTGTTATTATATATCTAAGAATGTGTTGTTATGTAAACTAAGAATATAAAAATGTTATATCTTCTCAACATTTCTTTATGGTGCAGAAACATGGACATTAAACAAGAAAACAGAACCGAGAATTGAAGCCTCTGAAATGTGGATATATAGAAGAATAGGTAGAATTGGATCGAAAGAAAAGAAAACAAACGATGAAGTCTTAAAATAACTAAAACTGAAAAGAGAACTACTAAACACAATTCAATCAATAAATAATGAGATTTTTGGAGCATGTTAAAAGACACAGCAGCGTAGTAAAAATAATCTGGAAAGGAAAAATACAAAGTTAAAGAGGCAGACCAATACTAACATGGACGAGTAACATCAAAAGATGGACAGGTCATCCAATGACAACCTTCACTATCAAGGCAAGAGATAGAGCGGAATGGTGCTACTCAATGGTATCCAGCTATCGATGCGGAGATCAACTCGTGGATGATGACATTAAGTATCCAGCGGCCTGTGAGCTGACGCACGTCGGTACGATAATTATAATATAGTTATTTTAACACCAGTTATAATTTGATATATCTTATCTCTATTCGACAAATGCAAGTATATCCGAGTTTTAGAAGTTTGATGTGTTTACGAGTATCTAGTTTTATGAGATAGATTGATGAGTACCGGAAAATATGATTATATAAAAGAAAGCACTAATTTTACACATTATTAAATTGAAGGCTACAGCTTATGAAGATCCTAACAGAGACTGCTGGTTGGAGCGTATTTGGAAATTTTAAGGCACATTTAAGCTGGATGTGTCAGACCAATTTTAGAATAGGAAATGAACGCACATATACAAAAACCATATACCAACCCATAGAAGCTAGAGGATAAAGTTTGCAACAATCAGATTAACAACACGATGTCTAAGGAGCACATGTGAATGAGCTGTGGAATAAACAACAAAACTACCGAATGTGGACGAACAAGCACAAAAGAAAATCCCTGCAATGGCATAACAACTAACACACCTTTTACAACACCACACCAGATCTTATGCGTACACATTCCACTGCGACTCGTTTACAAGAGACAACGTTTTAAACCGTTTCACCACAAAAAAAAAAAAAAAAAAAAAAATCACAAAAACAGGACGAACTATCAGGAAATGTTAATGAAAGGCAACAGTTGCAAATATGTTGTGGACAAACAGATAACCATAATGAACTTGCTACTCCAGTTATTGGAGGGGGGAGTGGGGGGGAGTGGACCGTCCATATTTTCAAAGACAAGAAATTCTATCTCCTACCTAATTAACCGTTAACGGACCACAAGGTTCACTTGTGATGTATGAACTGATGGATCAAATATAGAAAAATGTCATAAGTTTTGAGCGAGAGTGAATCCTAGATCTTTAGAGCGAAAGATGAGTAAACAAACTTTCGCGACTGAACAATTCTAAAAAAACTAGAAAGAAAACTAGAATAAACGATTCTAGAAGCCACAGTAACCAGCAAAACATAACAGACACGGAGTGTTATACAAGTATGTAAAGAAGCTATCCAACATTTGCCCTTCCTCTTAAAAAAATAGATAAATAAATAAAATTACTAGTGACAATAATGGTGGGTGAAGAACTAAAACCTACCATCAAGACCAACTACATGGTTGGATATCTCCTTGTGGGACTGAAGTCGACAGACTGGCTAAGACGGACACACACACACATGCGCGTGTGCACACACGCACATATACACACACACACATGCGCGTGTGCACGCACGCACATATACACACACACACATGCGCGTGTGCACGCACGCACATATACACACACACACATGCGCGTGTGCACGCACGCACATATACACACACAAACATGCGCGTGTGCACGCACGCACATATACACACACAAACAAACCCAAATACACACACAGAACCAATTTCACAACAGAATAGAAGGTCCATTGAGAGAGACACAGAGATGAATAGAGACCAAGATGAAAGTGTCGTCGATATTCCTAAGATGTCATCCTACATCTGACGAGAGAATAAAGAACCACAATCTGCGAACAGGATATTGTTGACAGAATGTCCACCTTCACAGATTGCAAGCAGCCTCGATCACGTATTCTACACGCTAGGCAGGTCTTTAGAACGCAGAACATGTTCTGCTAATATGTGAGTTGTACAAAGACTTACAAATAGAAATATCAATCAACCAAAGGCATTTAGACCAGTTATTGAAGCTTAGGTCACGGACAAAGTATCTCCATAGAACATTGTTATTGGTCATTTTTTTCTACTCTATCCTCTCTCCTCCGTGTATTTCTAAGTCTTCCCTGCTTTTTCTTTCTCTGTAGGTTTCCTGACAGTGTCTGTTTTGGTATGTTGGGTCATCAGGTTGTCCTAATGTGTGTCCAATCTATTTTAATTTTCAATTCATAATCTGTTACTCGATTGGATCTGGTCTTGTTAGAAGTGACGAGACGGCGATGCTGGTAAAAACTGCTTCCGCTACGATGCCGGTACTGTTAATTGGGGCGATGGTGTTAATAATTATATCGATAACAATAATGATGGTTATAATGATTATATTGGCAAAGATGTTGATAATCATTATGATGACAATGTCGAAAATGATGATGATGATGACAATGTTGTTCATTATTATATTCATAATTGTGAAGATGATGACAGCAATTAAGATGACCATAATACTATCAAATATATGATGGCGATATAATAAACATGATAATGTGAATAACATCGATGCTATTCATGATATATACCATCTCGTTCACCTAATAGTACTCACTTACCTTACATGATATATACCATGTCGTTCACCTAATAGTATTCACTTACCTTACATGATATATACCATGTCGTTCACCTGATAGTATTCACTTACCTTACATGATATATACCATGTCGTTCACCTGATAGTATTCACTTACCTTACATGATATATACCATGTCGTTCACCTGATAGTACCCACTTACCTTACATGATATATACCATGTCGTTCACCTGATAGTATTCACTTACCTTACATGATATATACCATGTCGTTCACCTGATAGTACTCACTTACCTTACATGATATATACCATGTCGTTCACCTGATAGTATTCACTTACCTTACATGATATATACCATGTCGTTCACCTAATAGTATTCACTTACCTTACAAAGGTCTTTATAGTACTGTCGACAATGGTCCTTCGGTGTGGTCATCACAACGTACTGACCACTGGCCTTGTCGCACCACCTTTTCACTTTACTTTTACTGATCAAATCCGTAAGATTCCAGCCAATGAAGACATACTTCTGCCGATAGGTGTCGTAGAGCGAGTATTTGCACATATCTAGGCTTGTCTTCTTTACTGGGGTCGTTATCAGCTTCGGCGATGAGGGTACTGGAGATGGCGCTATGAAGACAATTCGAAACAAAAATGTATTCACACAAATAAAAGTAATGAGCCCCCGTCACGCCAAGTGGCGTATAGGAAATATGGTGTTAGTGATCATACATTTTACAGACAATCAGCACATGATTTTTGGGATAATGTGGTCGGTAGTACGCCCGTGCCGCTTTACTCTCCCAGAAAAAATCCGGTACCCATTTAAGGATGGGTGAACCCGAAAGTCGTCGTTTGGGATCGAACCCTACCCCTTATCCTTTGTAATCCAGTTCACTGACCTACCGCGGCTCCCATTCACACACATGGATTGCCAATATACTTATACACTCGTCTTATTATTATCAGGTACATAAGACAACGGAACCCGCAATAACTCAGTGGTTAGTGAACTGGACTACAGAGGACAAGAGGGTTCGGTCCTGATCGACGACATTCGGGTTAACCCACCCTTAAATGGTTACCGGAATTTTTCTGGTAAAGTATAGCGACACGGGCTTAATACCGACCACATTACCCCCCCCCCCCCACATAAATAATGTGCCAAAGGTCTGTAAAAATTATGGTCACTAACACCATATTCCCTATACGCCACTGGGCGTGACGGGACCATTTTCCTTTTTTTTTTTTTTTTTTTGCATAAGACCACACTAGTGTTCCCTTAATTGTGTGTATTTTGAGCGAGTCTTTTATGTACTTCTCATTTGAAGATTTTCCTTTTTTTTTTTTTTTTTTTTTTCAGTTTCTTCTGTTCTTTTGTCATGTGAAGTCTAGAGAAGAACTGCTCTTGGAATATATATCCGAGCCATTTGAGAACGTGGCTTATATACACCATCTTCTATTTTGATCCTCTGAAGTGATGTCACGAACGTTTATTTCTTTGCAGATATTTTTTTGGAAGCAGTGAGATTCCCAGATGGCTGAAGCATTCGGTCTTTGTTTCGCTGCCGTAGTTGTTTTCTATATAGCCGTCAGCATTTTCCATGCCGACATAGTAATGTTTCCCATTCAGCCGTCAGTGTTTTCCACACAGCCGTTGTTGTGTTTCCCATGGAACCGCCAGTGTTTCCTAATACAGTCGTAATTGTGTTTCCCATGCAGCCACCAGTATTTTCCTTACAGCCGTAGTTATTTTTCCGTGCAGCCGCCAGTGTTTCTCATACAGCCATCAGTGTTTCCCATGCAGCTGCCAGTGTTTCCCAACTGGGCGCAAGTTAGCCTTTCCTAATGACACCAAGCGCTACGAGATCATCATCATCATCATGTGCCATACCGATTGTGTAGGCGATTATGTCCTTCCACAATCTTCTATCTGCAGTGCATCGTATCAGTTCTGTTGTTGACTGTTTTCCATGCCATGACACCAAGCTATCCAGTATTTTCTCTCCTTGTCGTCCACGATCTCTCTTTCCTTTTATTTTGCCAGTTGTAACCAGGTATTCCAACTTTCCTCTTCTCATGATGTGCCCGAAAAATGTTGATTGTTTCTTTCTGATGTTTTTTAGGAGTTCCCTTTTTGTGTTGACCTCGTTGAGAACTTCCTCATTGATTTTCTGGCTGTCCAGGGAACTTTCAACATTCTTCTGAGAAATTCCATCTCTGTGGCCTCTAATCGTTTCTTCATTTGATTGTCTACTGTCCATGATTCGCTTCCATAATCAGGACTGTTTCTATATAGTACCGTTGAACTCTCTTTCTCATTTCTATTGACATAGATATGTTGCATAAGATATTTTTCATTTTCTGAAATGCTATTTTAGCCTGTCGTCCGGTATCTCTAGGGAGCTCTTAAAAAACATCAGAAAGAAGCAATCAACATTTTTCGGGCACATCATGAGAAGAGGAAAGTTGGAATACTTGGTTGCAACTGGCAAAATAAAAGGAAAGAGAGATCGCGGGCGACAAAGAGAGAAAATACTGGATAGCTTGGTGTCATGGCCTGGAAAACAGTCAACAACAGAACTGATACGATGCACTGTAGATTGAAGATTGTGGAGGGACATGATCACCTACGCCAACCCGTGTGGAACATGATGATGATTTTGGCCTGAGCTCTGCTGCTTTTTATTTCTTTGGTGCATCTTCCATCTGATGTTATTATTGTGCCCAAGTATTTGACGCGTTGCACTTGTTTCAGGTTTGTCCTGTTTATTTTTATGCTGCATGTTGGTGATTATTGTTTCTTCGATATGACCATCACTTCTGTTTTCTTACTATTCAGACTGAGACCTTTCTTGTTGCTTTCTTTTGCTATTATGTCTATCGTTACTTGTAGTTTATTCTCTGTCTCTGCTATTAAGTCTGTGTCATCTGCATATCGCAAATTATTTATGTTGTGACCGTTGACTTCAATTCCTTTTTTGTCTACTATTGATCTCATATATTCGCTGTAAAGTGAAAACAAATCCGGCTACAGGAGACAGCCTTGTCTGACTCCTTGCTTTATATATTGGAATTGTCCTGTTTGGTTGTTAATTCGTATAGCTGCTGTTTGTTGCCTGTACATGTTTTTTTATGATTCGCAGATCCTTGCCATCAATGTTGAATTTCTCCAGCATATTGATTATTTCCACATGCCTTACTTTGTCAAATGCTTTTGTGTAGTATATAAAGCACATATGTAGATCTTTATTTATCTCTATAGCTCTTTCTGTCAATGTTCTTAAGATGTATATTGCGTTATTGATGCTCTTTCCTTTCACAAATCTACAGTGTTCATCACTTATTTTTTTATTTTGTTCCTTACACGTCTCATGATGATTCTTAGTAATATTTTCGTCATATGGCTTATGAGACTAATAGTGCAATGGTCTTCACAGTCAGTGGCGCATGACTTCTTCAGTATGGCTACAAAGATATATTTTAGTAGATCTTTGGTTATGTGTCCAGTGTTATATATGTCATTGAGTAGTTTTGTTATGACTTGTACTCCCAGCTCTCCTATTGCATTAATGTCCTCGATTGTTATATTGTCGGAACCTGGAGCTTTGCCTCTTTTCATGTGTTGAATTGCCTTCTCCACTTCACTCTGCATTATTGGTGGTCCTGCGTGTTTGTTTGAATTGTCTAGCTGTGGTCTTTCATCATCATAAAATTGATTGCTATATTATGTCCATCTTTCCATTGTCTTCTCCTGTCTCATTAAAATATTTTCTTCCTTTGATTTTACACATCCTGAAACTGACTTCTTTTCTTCCTGTTGATTCAAATAAGTAATTGTGCCTCAATTTTGAGTCTTTCTTTTGTTGTTTTTCCAATTCTCCAAATTTATGTTTTAACCTTTGCTTCTCTGCATTTGTTAATGATCTCTTTGTGCAATATTTTGTATGTCCGTTCTTCTTTCGTATGTTTTCTTCTTTCATCCATTAGTTGTAATAATTCTTCTGTCATTCATTTCTTTTCTTGATTCATTTAGTCACTGGTATTACTTCTTTTGATGTTTGTTGAATCTATTGTATGAGCATTTCCCACTGTTCCTCGATGTCCTGTACTTTCTCAATAGCATTATATCTATTTTGTACTATCGTACTGTACTTATAACTCATTTGTTTATCTACTCTAAGCATATCTAGATCAAATTTCATATTTCTTGGGGATTTATGTGCCTTCCATAGTTTTATTCTTATCTTTCTAAGTACCGGTACATGGTCACTATTGCAATCTGCTCCTGACCTTCTTTTAACAGATGTTAGTCCTTTCCTGAATCTTCTCTGTACCAGTATAAAATCAATTTGATTGTGTACTTTTTTGTCTGGGCCTTGCCATGTCCATAGTCGCCTAGGGTGTTGTTTGAACCAGGTGTTACCTATAATCATTTCATGTATCTTTGCCCAACCTATCAATCTATCTATCCCCTCTGTGATTCGTCTCTCCAAGGCCATGTCCCCCAGTCACATTTTGCACTTTATCTGTTCCTACCTTTGCATTGAAATCCCCTTATATAATAGTTATTGAGTTAGGAAGTAAATAAAGGGGCATAAATCGTGGCTGTTGTGGTGTGTAAACCTAATGTTCGACATGATTCTGATCAGTTTGCACATTCGATGGTTAGAATGTTAGAGGTTTATAGGTTTCCAGGGTTACAAGACTACTGTAAACTCGTTGGCTAGTTGTGCCGATGCTTAGAACAATGAAAAAGCGGAAGCGGTGACTTAAGAAAAGCCAGCGTTTGGGGCGATAATCATGGGCAGTATTCAGAGTCATTGATTGCGCACCTTCTAGTAGATGCGACAGCGGCTGACATGTCTGTCATGCTGAATGAGTTTAATATTGAACACGGAACAGATGGTAAACGACACCTGAAATTGGTTTGTGGCCGGTGGATCCAATGATTATCTGTGTGAATATCCTTCGTTGTCTGCTGAAATTGGATTTAAAAATAAAGACGTGTCCAGAAACCAGTAACCTAAATCATTCATTATAATAAATCAATTAATTAATCAATAATATTTTTTTAAAAATTAATGAAAACAATAATTTCTTTAATTTTCTACATTTCGACATCAAAGACAAATTAGGGCTGCCATATATCACCAATTAAAAAGGAGGAAAGAGAACAGTTTTCATATTTTTATTAAAAGAAAAGAAAAGGACGAAGATAATTGTCATGATAGAGGAAGAGCAGGAAGTCACAGGAAGCTGGAAGTGAACGGTTATGACTTTAATTTCTCACATAATTTCTATGGACTATGACTCCACGACCTTGATTCACACAAAAATGTTTTCGTGATTCCATTTCACTAATAACTACTCCAAAAATCTACTCAACGCAAAAAAAAAAAAAAGTATTTTCATCTTCATTTCAACCCATAATTGCTTCCAAATCTAATTTCCACTCCATCCATTATTTTTTTTTAAAAACCCCGATTTCATGTCTGGAGTCATAAATACACTGTACACTCTTAACAAATGTAACCATTAGCTCTCTTCTTGTCACTCAAAGATGCGATGCACTAGCCAAGATAAGAGTCGCCGCAGTCATTCCCTGTTACCAATTACTTGCTGATTATTCATAATTTCTCAGGAATCGTATGTACTTAAAGGGCATCAAAAGTGGCAGAGAGCATTATTATTATTTGTAATGGTATATGTGTGTATGTTCATAGGTCAAGTTTATTATTTTGATTCTAGTGGAGAACTGGGACTGTATCCTGGGACTTTATCCTGGGACTTTATCCCTGCGACTGTATCCTGGGATTGCGTCCTGGGACTGTATCCTGGGACTGTATCCTGGGATTGCGTCCAGGGACTTTATCCTGGGATGTATCCTGGGACTGTATCCTGGGACTTTATCCTAGGACTGTATCCTGGGATTGCGTCCTGGGACTTTATCCTGGGACTGTATCCTGGGACTGTATCCTGGGACTTTATCCTGGAACTGTATCCTGGGATTGCGTCCTGGGACTTTATCCAGGGACTTTATCCTAGGACTGTATCCTGGGATTGCGTCCTGGGCCTGTATCCTGGGACTGTATCCTGGGACTTTATCCTGGGACTGTATCATGGGACTGTATCCTGGGACTGTATCCTGGGACTTTATTCTGGGACTTTATCCTGGGACTGTATCCTGATACTTTATCCTGGGACTTTATCCCTGCGACTGTATCCTGGGATTGCGTCCTGGGACTGTATCCTGGGACTTTATCCAAGGACTGTACCCTGGGATTGTATCCTGGGGCTGTAGCAAGGATTGTAATCAGGTAGTCTATCCTGGGACTGTATCCTGGGAATGTATTCAGGATTATATCCAGGAATTGTATCCTGGGACTGTATCCTGGGTTGAATCCTTTGACTGTAGCCATGATTGTATACAGTGACTATATCCAGGGACTGTATCCTGAGACTGTATAAAGGGACTGTATCCAAGGATTGTATCCATGGACAGTATCCAGGGACTGCATCCTGGGACTGTATCCAAGGACTGAAATATACATACAAACAACAAATGACATGGTTTGGGGAACTTGCAAGAGTGAAACCAGACATCGATAACCTATTTTGACAATCCGTGTTCGATTTCCATTGGAAACAGAGTTAATTGTACTCGTGGTTGGACAAAAAATACCACATGCTGTCGACCCAGCCGCTGGCAGAAATGGGTACCAGGTTGGCATTCTAGGATTGTGAGGAATGGCGCTCGCTCATGAGTTAAGATGCTTGAGGCGACACTAGGCAGCAATCTCCGAATACTTCTAGATAGGCGGTCGAGCACATGTGGGTAAAAACTAAAGCGCCGTTTCAAGTCTCGTACCTTTACCTTTTACATTTGAAACCAGACCAAACATCAATAAAAGCTTCCTGCCTCAAAATATCAGTACAGAAAGCAAGTGGTAGACCAAGATAGACGGAATAAACGATATATGTAGCAATAAAAACATTGTTAACCTAACATTATCCTCATTATGTGCCATACCGGTTATGTAGGCGATCATGTCCTTCCACAATCTTCTATCTGCAGTGCATCGTATCAGCTCTGTTGTTGACTGCTTTCCATGCCATGACACCAAGCATCCATTATTTTCTCTCCTTGTCGTCCGCGATCTCTCTTTCCTTTTATTTTGCCAGTTGTAACCAAGTATTCCAACTTTCCTCTTCTCATGATGTGCCCGAAAAATGTTGATTGTTTCTTTCTGATGTTTTTTAGTAGCTCCCTTTTTGTTGTGGCCTCTTTGAGAACTTCCTCATTGGTCTTTTTAGCTGTCCAGGGAACTTTCAACATTCTTCTGAGAAATCCCACCTCTGTGGCCTCTAATCGTCTTTTCATTTGTTTGTCTATTGTCCATGATTCGCTTCCATAGGTCAGAATTGTTCTATACAGCACCGATGAACTCTCACTTCTATTGACATAGATCTGTTGTATAAGATATTTTTTTTCATTTTCTGAAATGCTATTTTGGCCTGAGCTATTCTGCTTTTTATTTCTTTGGTGCATCTTCCATCTGATGTTAATATTGTGCCTAAGTATTTCAGACGTTGCACTTGTTTCAAATTTGTCCTGTTTATTTGTATGCTGCATGATGGTGATGATTGTTTCTTCGATATGACCATCACTTCTATTTTCTTACTATTCAGACTGAGACCTTTCTTGTTGCTTTCTATTACTATTATGTCTATCATTACTTGCAGTTCATCCTCTGTTTATACTATTAAGACTGATACCTTTCTTGTTGCTTTCTTTTACTATTATGTCTATCATTTCTTGTAGTTTATCCTCTGTCTTTGCTATTAACACTGAGACCTTTCTTGTTGCTTTCTTTTACTATTATGTCTATTATTTCTTGTAGTTCATCCTCTGTCTCTGCTATTAAGACTGTGACCTAGAAGTTTCTAGATATACTCAAGCAGACAATGTATCTAAGAGTGACGTAATTAAAAGAACAAACAATGCAGCATCATCAGACATTATGTTATGCATTCATCATTTCTCCTGCGAAGCTTCAATGACAAAAAAAAAAAGGTAAAATAATGCAAACCTTTGAGAAACATTTCCTGTTGCATGTCCTTCAAAGTTTCATCACACCGATCCAAGGGCAGTGTTTTGATGTCCTGAATTTGTCCGCACTGGTTTGGGTTATTCTTGTCACATGATCTTATTTGCATGCGTACTCCTTCGCACGCGGCGACGTTGACTTCCTCCCCGTCGATCTCACAGTTCCTGACTCTCAATTTGGAGGTGGCGCTGGCCAGGAACCAGTCGGACCATTTGGACCAGGTGGGAGAGCCTAAATCAAATAAACGAGCCAAAAGAAATATTAAATGGTTAGTCAACTAGTCTCAAAGACGTTGATTCTCTAAGTGTTATTAAAAATTAATTATTAGCTGTATTTAAATAGACGCAACATAATTCAAGGAGTTACACTAGTTCTAACATCGAATAGTTCTTTTAGTGTTCGACAGTGCTAGTCATACATTCATTGGGTCGACAGTGCTAGTCATTCATTCATTGGGTCGACAGCGCTAGTCATTCATTGGGTCGACAGCGTTAGTCATTTATTCATTAATTGAGTCGATATTGCTAGTCGTTCATTAATTCATTGGGTCGACAGCGCTAGTCATTCATTCAATGGGTAGGCAGAGCTAGTCATTCATTCATTGGGTCGACAGCGCTAGTCATTCATTGGGTCGACAGCGCTAGTCATTCATTGAGTCGACAGCACTAGTCATTCATTTATTCATTGGGTAGACAGCACTAGTTATTCATTCTTTGGGTCAACAGCACCAGTCATTCATTCATTCATTGGGTCGATAGCATTAGTCATTCATTCATTGAGTAGACAGCGCTAGCCATTCATTCATTCACTGGGTCGACAGCATTAGTCATTCATTCATTCACTGGGTCGACAGCATTAGTCATTCATTCATTGAGTCGACAGCGCTGGTTATTCATTCATTCACTGGGTCGTCGGCATTAGTCATACATTCATTGAGTAGACAGTCGGCTGGTCATTCATTCATTCATTGGGTAGACAGCGCTAGTCATTCATTCACTGGGTCGACAGCATTAGTCATTCATTCATTGAGTCGACATCGCTGGTCATTCATTGGGTCGACAGCGCTGGTCATTCATTCATTCACTGGGTCGACAGCATTAGTCATTCATCATTGAGTCGACAGCGCTAGTCATTCATTCATTCATGGGGTCGACAGTGCTAGTCATTCATTCATTGAGTCGACGGCGCTGGTCATTCATTGGATCGACAACATTAGTCACTCATGCATTCATTGTCTTACTTTTCCCATCGTTTGTTATAATATGTCCAAGATAGGTTTATTCTTGAACTCTTTCTATGTTCTTTTCACCTACATCAGTCGCTCTAGTCGATCTAGAGAAAACATGCAGTTCCTAGTAACGTCTAGGCAGAGAGAGAGAGAGAGAGAGTGAGTGAGTGAGTGAGTGAGTGAGAGAGAGAGAGAGAGAGAGAGAGAGAGAGAGAAAGAAAGAGAGAGAGAGCACAACATCAGTTGTTTTACCTCTGTATGTTGTTATTTAAGTTGAATTACAGAATTATTCCGAGTTTAAAACATGTTACACGCTTACGGCATGCAAAATATACCAAAACAGGACTTCGTTCATATTTGTTTCTATTAAATAATGTTTGAGAAATATTTGATGACTAATTTTAATTCACGATCCACCAACTAAGTGATGACTCTTATGAAACCAAGCTTTTAATTAAATATTATTTACCCCTCTTTTAAAATAATGTATTACAATTTTTGTATTAATTTTAAATCACTTTTTAGAAACTATTTGATTAATCATTTTCAATCGACTTTTAATTAACAATGTATATTCTCATTAAATCAGGTTTATACAGCTCTATATGAATTAATGCAAGTCCCATTTCATCAATATTGAAGTTATTTTAAAATCTCGTTTGCTACTATTTGCAGGCTAATACTAAATTATGGTTTACCACTCGTTTTGGACTCGTAATAAAATAGAGATACCGGACGATAAAGAAAGAAAATACTGGATAGCCTGGTGTCATGGCATGGAATACGGTCAACAACAGAATTGATACGATGCACTGTTGAAAGTAGATTGTGGAGGGACATGATCGCTAACGCCAACCGGTATGGCACAATACAATGATGATGAATAAATACAGTTTTACCACTATTGATTTAGGCACTTTAACACTTTTATATAATAACATTTGCAGTCTGAACATGGTTGTGTATTCTTGATCTTTGACTCAATCATCAGCGCGTCTTGCTTCTTGAGAGCAATGTCTGTCAGGTTCATTATACGTCCGTCATTCATGGTAGCTGCTCCAGCCAGGCTGTCAGCATCTTTTTTTTCCTTTGGTTCTTGAGTTATGGAAGGCCCCGGTATCAATGCAAACGAATTAAAATCCATAATTGCTCAACCGCCCGTGCCAGTGGAATCATCCGAAGTACTATCTCATCTCCCAAACAGAGAAAGGTAGCTGTAGTCCCCATCATAGCAGTCTCAGCACACGCCAATAAACATAAGGCGAAACCGCACAGAACGTGAACACAGCCAACTGTTCCCTGTCATACGATATCATCATTCATCGTAAACAATTGGAATATTGAAACATGATCAAAACGGATGAAACACACAGCTCGCGGTGTGCACAGAGCACCTAACTCAGTAGCTCCTGCAACAAGCCGGACTTGGAATATGAGGAAACTGCAGCAAGGAACACTTTCATGCATTGCCTTCAATGGTTCCTGTCGTCTATCCACCATATTGATCAGAAGTTCACGTCCTCCTGAAAATGATGATCGTCATACTTTTTTTTTAAATTTAAAGCGCTTGATGATGCTAAGTCATCGTTTTTGACTCCAATTCCAACGCCAACGCCTTTGTTTCCTATTACACCGTAGTGTCCAGGAATGAAGATCAAACAGATTCCAGTCAGTCCTGAATTCTTTCGTGACTCTAACCACTCCCTTCGTGCCCTCCAAAAATACAATAACATATTAAATCATGAATTAATGAAGGCCTTATGTTTTTTTTTTTTGGGGGGGGGGGGCGGGGGGAGAGGGGGAGCCTCGATAGCTTAGTGGTTAGTGAACTGGACAACAAAGGACAAGAGGTTCAACTAGCACTAAATAAGTACCGGATTTTTTATGGGAAAGTAAAGCGGCACGGTCGTAATACCGACCACATTACCCCAAAAAGCATGTGCCGAAGGTCTGTAAAATTTATGGTCACTAACACCATATTCCCTATACACCACTTGGCGTGACAGGGCACTTTACTTTTTTTACTTACTTTACGCTTTATTTTGTCCATATAAAATATGACACAATCATAACTGTGCTAGGACATTGTCCTTACTCACTTAGAACGTTATTGGAAGTCAAGGAGGAAGATGTGACCGGAAGGTCGTAGATAATATCAGCATCCTCCTCGATGATATCATTGCTTTCATCGTTGTCGTTATCAGCAAATGTATGGTCGAGATCTAAGGTCATGTTTGCCCGCGTCACGTTTAATGTTTCTGCAAAAATAAATAAATAAATATTTTAATCCAGTAAACTATTTCAAGAGACGGACATTTATAAAACATACATTATTAGTGCCATTCTAAAGCTTTACGCTCCTTATGTTGACTATTGATGATCTACGGATAATATACACGAAGCGACTGAAAACTGATGTTAACTCAGTCTGACGAAGTAATGGAATGTAACCCAGTCGTGACTTTTTAACTCATTATAAGAAAGGTAGTCCAAATCGTAGGTATCAGATCCAGCATAAGAGAGGTTATACCAATCAAAGTTCGTGATTTAACACAGTGAAATGTACAACTTGAAGGTCTATTACTCAACACAGGGAATTGAATAACTTCAAGGCCAATGACTCACCACAGGGTGTTGTACAACTCGAAGATTTATGACACAATGCTGGGAAATTTTATCCAGCTTGAAGGTTAATGACTCAATACAGTGAGATATTAGTTAAATTCTTAGGTTTATGACTCATCACAGAGAAATATTGTTCAATAAGTAGGTTTATGACTCATCTTAGGAAAATATTGTTCAATAAGTAGGTTTATGACTCATCTTAGGGAAATATCGTTCAATAAGTATGTTTATGACTGATCTTAGGGAAATATTGTTCAATAAGTAGGTTTATGACTCATGTTAGGGAAATATTGTTCAATAAGTAGGTTTATGACTCATCTTAGGGAAATATTGTTCAATAAGTAGGTTTATGACTCATCACAGAGAAATGTAGTTCAATAAGTAGGTTTATGACTCATCACAGGGAAATATTGTTCAATAAGTAGGTTTATGACTCATCACAGAGAAATGTTGTTCAATAAGTAGGTTTATGACTCATCACAGAGAAATATTGTTCAATCAGTAGTTTTATGATTCATCACAGAGAAATGTTGTCCAAATAGAAGGTTGATGACTTCGTGTAAGAAAATCTTGTTCAACTAGAGGACTTATGACTTCACACGGGGAAATGTGGAATTAGAAGATTGAGTACTTAACACAGGATAATGTTGTCTAACTAGAAGATTGATGACTTCACATAGGAACATGTTGTCCAACTAGAAGATTGATGATTTCACACAGGAAAATGTTGTCCAATTAGAAGATTGATGACTTCACACAGGAAAATGTTGTCCAACTAGAAGATTGATGACTTCACATAGGAAAATGTTGTCCAACTAGAAGATTGAGGACTTCACACAGGAAAATGTTGTCCAACTAGAAGATTTATGACTTCACACAGGACATTGTTTTCCAACTAGAAGATTGATGACTTCACATAGGAAAATGTTGTCCAACTAGAAGATTGATTACTTCACACAGGAAAATGTTGTCCAACTAGAAGATTGATGACTTCACACAGGAAAATGTTGTCCAACTAGAAGATTGATGACTTCACAAAGGAAAATGTCCAACTAGAAGATTGATTACTTCACACAGGAAAATGTTGTCCAACTAGAAGATTGATGACTTCACACAGGAAAATGTCCAACTAGAAGATTGATTACTTCACACAGGAAAATGTCCAACTAGAAGATTGATCACTTCACATAGGAAAATGTCCAACTAGAAGATTGATTACTTCACATAGGAAAATGTCCAACTAGAGGATTGATTACTTCATATAGGAAAATGTCCAACTAGAAGATTTATTACTTCACATAGGAAAATGTCCAACTATAATATTTTTTACTCATACAGAACAAATCATTATTTAGCTTCTCTCGTGAGGCTGACAGCACAGGAAATAGACTATCTTTTAAATTTATATCCTCCCAATATGGGTTTATTTCATATTGACCAATTTTGCCCGTGATTCGTGAGATGAGATGTCTGGCAAAAGCCTTGGAGTGACCAGAAAAGACACAATCAGAAATGATATTACAGGAGAAAGAGTAGAATTTGAACCACTTCTAAGCTACAAACTGATACAACATATAAAATGGTTTGCCTATCTAGAAAGAATAATGTACGATCACTATCATACAAAAATAATATATTAAAAGAAAAGAAGGGAAAAGAGCAAGCGGCAGACCCACAGTAAACATGGACAGACATCATCAAAGAAACGCTGCAACAACATCAACTGACAACAAGTGAAGTCGTCAAAAGACGAGAACCAGAACTTTGCATCTCTTTTGACACCCGAACGCGTAAAAGCGGAAGTAATGAAAGAAAAACGAAAGAACGTTCACATGACCATCGAATCCGCCAATAATTGTTCTAAAACTGAAGATCATCATTGATTTCTGCAATTATTAATAATTTTTACACTTTCCTTTTTTGCGAAGTTTCTTAAGTGTGAAAATACTCCATAGAATGGAGTACAAGCAGACAGAAGAAAGTTCAATTTTTTTTCATTTTTAAAATTGTAGCTTCAAAGAAATAAAAAGATTGATTTCACGTATAAATGTGACTTTATTTCTGAGACCTTAATTTTGCTGATTGGAGATTCAGCTCAGAAAAAGTGAATGTTAGTGAAATGAAGTTACTTTCTAGAAAATCAAAGACCGTATTACGCAAGCGGAGTAATGTAGAGTTAATTAAACTGGAGACGGGGACTGGCTGGTCTCGAAGCAAGACGCCGGCCTCGAGACAGAGAGGTTGTGGGTTCAAATCCCTGTAGGTTGGGATTTTTATTTATGATTTCTCTCTGCGGCAACCACCCCTGGTCTCAGCAGTGAGACTCTGCTTCACACGTCAATTACTCATCGAAAGAAAAATTATGAGTACCTCCGAAATCGGAGTTATTTGCCTGTGCAGCACACGGCTGCCAGGGAAAAATGGATTAACACGCAAAATTCAGTTTCTAGTCTATAGGGACTTCATCAGAGGTAAAGCTGGCGAACGAAAAAAAAAACTGGAGACCTTGTTTAAGAAGACCGTTGGTCATTGCAGAGGTAGCGAATTCCAGAAGACATAGACCCAAACGTCAACTCCCCTTACCATCCTAGAAACAATTTGCGAAAGACTAGATGGGCTCATTCATTCATTGAGTGCCGTCTCAGCATCGAAGGTTGGCTACCATGGAGAAATGGCTATCATAGTTAAAAACAACCATAATCGCCCACCTTGGTTAGAAACAGTATTAAAGATCTAGAATTGACTCTCAATTAAGACGAACAATCATCACTTTCTGATGTAGATGATTTAGTACTGGCAATGAACAAACTATCGTGTTTGTACATCAACATTTCTCAACTGAACTAACATATTAGACAGACATATTAGACAGACTGTAATGTATTACCATTACAATAGACATCTTTCGAATGCAGGTTTAGGAAACATATTAGTACGATATTGACAGGAGAAACAACATGCAATATTCCAGGCTTTAATGAAAATAAGAATCAACAAAGCCTTAAACATGGCGTGTGATGAAGGAAGAAGTGGCTGTTAATAGAAAGTAGGACAGAGCCTTGTGATATCTACTGCAGTAGTAACAACAACAACTACAACTACAACCACCATCACTGCTAATATTACTACTATTATTGGTAAGGCTGTTGCTACTAATATTACAATTAATATTACCACTACTACTTTTAATATTACCCCTTCAACTATTACAATTACTATTACCACTGCCACTAATGTAATTACTATTACCATTATTACTATCACACTTACTGTTACCACTGCTACTATTACCACTACTCCTATTACAATTACTATTACCAATACTACTATTACAACTACTATCACCATTACTAATATTACCACTACCACGCTTACTATTACAATTACAATTACTATTACCACTACTATTAATACAATTACTATTATCACTATTACTAGTACAATTACTGTTACCACTACTATTATTACAATTACTATAACCACTACTACTATTACAATTAATATTACTACTACTATGACTATTACCATGACTACTATTACAATTGCTATTACCACTACTACTATTACAATTACTATTACCATTACTTTACCATAACTACTATTACAATTACTATTACCACTACTATTATTACAATTACTATTACCACTACTACTATTTCTGTTACCACTACTAACACTACAATTACTATTACCACAATTACTATTTCTGTTACCACTACTATTATTGCAATTACTATTACCACTACTACTATTTATGTTACCACTACTACTATTACAATTACTATTACCAGTTCTACTATTTATGTTACCACTACTACTATTACAATTACTATTACCAGTTCTACTATTTATGTTACCACTACTACTATTACAATTACCTATTACCACTACTATTACTATCACTTAAGTTACGTATCGTAATCACCTTCGTTGTCTGGTTGCTGTGTGCCATTCATTAGTGGGCCCGATGTCGTAGTGGTTGTGGGCCTTGTTTGTGTGGGCGTCATGTTTCCATGACTTTCTCCATTCACAACAACCAGGTGGTTGTCGCCTGATCCTGACCCGGAACCGGATGTTAGTGCGTCATCCTCGTCGTCATCATCAGATACACTGAGGGCAGATCCTGCGTTGTGTTTTGGTAGCGAGTGAATTTGTGCATTCGACGTCCGTCGATTGTCGTTTATCACTGCGTGGGAAGACGGTCCACCATCCACATCTATAGAATCTTCAATGGACACTAGATTCGATGGCTCTGCTGTGATAAAAAAAGGTAAAACTATCGTTATATTATAATTATCCTGCAACATATTTCAGTACAAAAAAAGAACAGTTAGTGAGAATTTCAGCAATTGTACATGCGTTTGTATATACAACAATAGGGTCAAGGCAAAGAAACGCACACAAAACCATAACATTCCGAAGCTGCAGTGAAGCTAATTGTGAGGAGAAATGATTAAAAATAGATTAAAAAAAAAAAAACGGCACAGTTAAAGCTTCACGTTACAATGTGTGATGTATGCTTGTTTCTGCTGAAGGCATATTGAATCGAACGTCTTTCTGGTCTGTGTTGTCCTCTTGTTACGTGAAGTTTTAACCATACTTTTTTTCTTTTCTTTCTATCTCTCTCTCTCTCTCTCTCTATATATATATATATATAAAGCCTCTCTCGCCATATAAGTAAAAGTAAAGTACCCACGTCACGTCAAGTGGCGTATAGGGAAATATGGTGTTAGTGATCCTATATTTTACAGACCTTCAGCACATGATTTTTAGGGTAATGTGGTCGGTATTACGCCCGTGCTGCTTTACTTTCCCATAATAAAATCCGGTACATTAACTAGTAAACAGACAAGTACATAAACCAGCCTTTAACTAGTCAACAGACAGGTACATGAACCAGCCTTTAACTAGTCAACAGACAGGTACATGAACCAGCCTTTAACCGGTCAACAGAAAAGTATATGAATAAGCCATTAACTAGTCAAAAGACAAGTACATGAACCAGCCTTTAACTAGTCAACAGCCAAGTACATGAATAAGCCAATAACTAGTCAACAGACAAGTACATAACCGACTTTTAACTGGTCAACAGACAAGTACATGAACCAGCCTTTAACTAGTCAACAGACAAGTACATGAATAAGCCTTTAACTAGTCAACAGACAAGTACATGAATAAGCCTTTAACTAGTCAACAGACAAGTACATGAATAAGCCTTTAACTAGTCAACAGACAAGTACATGAACCAGCCTTTAACTAGTCAACAGACAAGTACATGAATAAGCCTTTAACTAGTCAACAGACAAGTACATGAACCAGCCTTTAACTAGTCAACAGACAAGTACATGAACCAGCCTTTAACTAGTCAACAGACAAGTACATGAATAAGCCTTTAACTAGTCAACAGACAAGTACATGAACCAGCCTTTAACTAGTCAACAGACAAGTACATGAACCAGCCTTTAACTAGTCAACAGACAAGTACACGAATAAGCCTTTAACTAGTCAACAGACAAGTACATGACCAACTTTTAACTGGTGAACATACAAATGCTGGAACCATCAATAAACAGGCGATTGCACTAAACATTTGGCAAATAGGGTGCTCTTGTTGACACTCAATACTAAAGATCGTGTTTTCCCTTTCAGTTGTGTTCAATCTTCACAAATGTGTATCCATTCTGTAACTAAACTGCTAAACTTGTATTTCTTTAAATCCAATTATTATTTCCATGAAAGGGTCACCTTTGGAATTAGATTTAAAAGCCAAGTCACAAAATGTTTTAATTGCAATAACTAACAGTGTATACATTTTCTTCAATGATATCTTGTTGTCATGCATTTTTGTGGGAGCCGCGATAGCTCAGTGGTTAGTGAACTGGACTACAAAGGACAAGGGGTAGGGTTCGATCCCAACCGACGGCTTCCGGGTTCACCAAGCCTTAAATGGGAACCGGATTTTTTTCTGGGAAAAGTAAATCAGCACGGGCGTAATACCGAGCATATTACCCCAAAAATCATGTGATGAAGGTCTGTAAAATATAGGGTCACTAACTCCATATTTCACTATACGCCACTTGGCGTGACGGGATAATTGACTTTTTTAAATTTTTGTATGTATAGATACCATCTCTGCACGGCACTCATACTTTGTCATTTTAACAGCTGATCATTTTTTTTCTAACTACACAGAAGCTCTCAGTACAGGGACGATCTAATGAGTGAGAGTTTATGCAATGTTTTCATAGATTTTATTTCTTATTTATTTATTTATTTTTTTAAATAATGAACATTTAGTTAGATCTTACAAACGAAAACTGATATCCTCTACAACTACAATGCGAACAAAATATGTACCTTTACATTTTGAAAATATTTAATCGCATTTGGAACCTTGTTTGGTGAGTGGTTTGTGTACTCGTTTCTTGATCAGAAGGGTTCGATTTCGATTCCCGGAAGTAGCTAATTTTTTTTTTCTGAATGACAAGGCTCCAGGGTTCACCCAGTCTCTAAATATTGGTACCAGATTTTTTTTCTGGCGAGTAAAGGCGGCCTGGTGTGATACTGATCACATTACTCAAAAACGTCCCGTGGTCATAAACAATTATAGTCACTAACATCATATTCCCCCATACGACTAGCAAAGTATGGTAGAGAACTTCAATTTACTTTCAGCATCTCAGCAAATGATAGTAACTTATCTTTATGTAACGTTATTGTTTTCAATAAGAGGTGAGATGCAAAATGGCTCAGGCAAAAACAGCTTTCCAGAAAATGAGGAAGATACTATGCAATCCATTTTTGACAATAGAAACAACAAAAAGAGTTCTTAAATATTATGTAGAGCCAGTCTTAACATATGGATGTGAATCATGGACAATAGGACAACAGACAAGAAAATCACTGGAGTCTGTAGAAATGTGGTTTTACAGAAGAATGTTGAGATTACCATGGATAGCTAAGAAGAGTAATGAAAATGTTCTGAAAGCGGTCAAAGCAAAAAGAGAGCTAATTTTCAATATTTGGAAGGAACAATCATCATTTTTTGGCCATATACTGAAAAGGGAACAGCTGGAATATATTGTAACAACTGGAAAAATTTAGGGACAAAGAGATAGATGGAAGCAAAGAGAGAAAATACCAGGTATCTTAAGAGAGTGGCTTGGCAGAAAGTCAACAACAGAAATGATAAAGAGCTGTCGAGATCGAAAGTTGTGGAAAGACATGATGACCTACGCCAGTAGGCCCGGTCCTTGATGATGATGATGATGATGATATTATTGTCCACATTATTGAAATGTTTACACTCGAGCCTCCGCTAATATTCAAAACGTTGATGCGTATGCTTCTAACCTCGAGAAAAGAGAGAGGTCAAAAAGAGAGACGAACCTAAAGAAAAGCAAAACAAGAATGTCAATTTGTAAATATAACTGCGTCTGCAATTTCTGACATTTGGTCTCAACATCAGAGAACATCTCTCGCTTCACTGCCAGATGGACTTTGAAACTACTTAACATCGTTGGCTAGAAGTGCTTTTCTGCGGCATTACTGACGTCACCGTCACAAACATTGCTCAAGCTGATCTTTGAGCACTGTTGACGACAGATCCCCATTTCCACGTTTCAAACGAAATATGATCTCTGTCTGTTAATGACAGGCGCACTTCCACTGTTGACATCACATCCCCGTCCCGACTTTTTCTTTCATCTTTCAAATTCCGTACTCATCAAGGCCATTTGGTTAGGCGCCGATGTTGCTGCCGCTTCCTGTATTCTTTAGTCACAACGATTATGTTCTATCTTGAGCAGAGATTAGGCTGGCGGGGCCGACTTCTCTCAGACTACTCCACTAGAACATACATGTTTAATCTTATTAGTTGCGTGTTGTAGTCAGCTGTTAAGCAAATCCATCAAGGGAATACTCCTTTTCATTAAATGGATGCAATTATGTGTGGGTAGCTTAGTTCATTATCTCTATTATGTGTGGGTAGCTTAGATCATTATCTCTATTATGTGTGGGTAGCTTAGATCATTATCTCTATTATGTGTGGGTAGCTTAGATCATTATCTCTATTATGTGTGGGTAGCTTAGATCATTATCTCTATTATGTGTGGGTAGCTTAGATCATTATCTCTATTATGTGTGGGTAGCTTAGATCATTATTTCTATTATGTGTGGGTAGCTTAGATCATTATCTCTATTATGTGTGGGTAGCTTAGATCATTATTTCTATTATGTGTGGGTAGCTTATATCATTATCTATATTATGTGTGGGTAGCTTAGATCATTATTTCTATTATGTGTGGGTAGCTTAGATCATTATCTCTATTATGGGCGGGCAGCCTGGTGAATTTAACCGGCCGATTACTAATCAGGTGAACTTAAAATCGATTCTTTGTTTGACCAAGGGAAGAATTCTATCAATGATGAAATTAAAATAAAAACAAACAAATAATAAAAACCTTGTCATTACATGACTCCTGTCGTGGGAATGTTGTTTTTGTTCACAATCGCTTGATCAACATCACCGATACTGGCGGAAGTGAATAGTGACGTCATAGATCGCTTTCTTTCATATTTATTTCCCCAATAACCAAATTTTTGTATTCTTCCACCAATTTCATTCTTTAAGCGAGTTCTATTTCTTAACATAAGCGACTGTTTATGTATTTACATCAGTTTCGTACCATAACCAATTATTTATTTTTATGAATCCATTTTTTATTATAAATAGTTGTCTATATTTTTACATACATTTCTTACCATCGTCAAATGTGATATATATATATGTGTGTGTGTGTATGTGTAAACACACTCACGTGTTCTTTCTTCCACAAAAAGGTTTAATTAACATATGACTTAATTTGCAGGACCTGTCATAAAATACGTTTTTTTTTTTCAGCTGCCACACACTTCACTTCGCTACCTTTAACTCCATGAATCCTTCTCCCTTTCTCTCATGGCACTGATTAAACTGAAAAGTCTCCTGAGTCTAAGGTGAAGATAGTCATATAGCAAATAAGATATACAGGGTGTCCACACAAAAATCAGCTCCTTAATTTCAAAATCATCATCACGTGCCATCTCCGCAACGAAGCTTGGCTACCATGGAGCGCCATTCTGCTGTCTCTTGTTTTGATGGTGCAGGTTGTCATAGGCTGATTTGTCCATCTTTTGATGTTACTCGTCCATGTTGGTCTTGGTCTGCCTCTAAATCTTTTACCTTGTATTTTCCCATCCAGGATTACTGTTAGTAGGCTGTTGTGTCTTTTAACATGGCCCAAAAATGGCATGTCTTGTCTGAATTGTCTTTAGTAGTTCTCTTTTCATTTTTAATTATTTTAAGACTTCATCGTTTGTTTTCTTTTCCTTCCATCCAATTCTACCTATTCTTCTATATATCCACATTTCAAAGGCTTCAATTCTCTGTTCTGTTTTCTTGTCTAATGTCTATGTTTCTGCACCATATAGGAATTTTGAGAAGACATAACATTTTGGTATTCTTAGTTCTAGACCTGGTGTTATTTGTTGTGATGTTAGTATGTTCTTCATGATATTAAAATTACTCCTTAATTTAAGGTTATTAAACTTGTTTGAATATTCATACACATCGGTGGGTACATTTGCATTAACTCATCAAGTTTCATGCGGTATCAGTTGGTATCAGACACATGCTCTATGTAAACCCAGCTATTATTCGGAAAACATCGACAATGTAGCTCGTAACAGACTCTCTATGGCATATCTAGCGTGACTGAGGTTACAGCTTCAGTTGCTTGCTTACGTTCGCCCGATGACTAAAGTATTCTAGAGTATTCGTAGACTGTAGAATTCCTCTTCGTCATCCGCCCTTAAAATGACGTTAAGTGGACGTGTCTGCGTTGTGTTGTGGTTTGCAGTATAACTACAGCTTCAGTGATCCTTTCCTTCAGAACATCCACGTTTACTGCGGGTAGTGGAGGTACATATAACCTGTCCTTCAAAGGAAAGAAAAATCACACAAACAAGACAGGTGATAACATAACCTCAATATGTCCCCGTCACGCCAGGTGACATATAGGGAATATGGTGTTAGTGACCATAAATTTTACAGACCTTCAGTGCATGATTTTTTGGGTGATGTGGTAAGCATTACGCCCGCGCCGCTTTACTTTCCCAGAAAAAATCCGGTACCTATTCAAGGCTGGGTGAACCCGGAAGTCGTCGGTTGGGATCGAACCCTACCTCTTGTCTTTTGTAGTCCAGTTAACTAACCACTGAGCAATCGCGGCTCCACTATCCACATTACATAGTATCGATTCTGTTGTTGACTGTTTTCTGTGTCATGACACCATTTATCCAGTATCATTTCTCTTTGTTGTCCACGATTTCTGTCCCTCTATTTTGCCATTGTAAATAAGTATTCCAACTTTCCTCTTTTCATGATTTGCACGAAAATTGTTGATTGTTTCTTTCTGAAGATTTTAGGAAGTTTTTCGTTTGTGTTGGTCTCCTATTGAAAATTTCCTCGGTCTTTTTAGCCGTCGAGGGAACTGTCAACATTCTTCTGAGAAACCCCATCTCTGCGACCTCTAATCGTCTTTTCATTTGTTTGTCTACTGTCCATGATTCACTTCCATAACACCACCGATTTCTCTTTTTCACTTCTATTGACCTTGATTTGTAGTACATGATGTTTTCTGAATATGAATATTTCTTCATTATTCCCGCGCCGTTAGACATCGTATAGCGCTTGTAGTGTGTTTCACCACCCACTTCTGTTCTAAGTTAGATGTTCCATCTTATCTAATGAGTTTATGCCTGCCAACTTTGCTCCTTAAGTCTTATAAGTGTTCTTTTTAGTGTCTCTTTATGTCTCTTATTCCTCTTTTTCTGTAAGCTGTTCCCATAGAGGAGCCTGTCTTAGAATTCTCTTGTTGTATTTGTCTGATCCATTTTCTTTCCTTAACTGTAGATGTGATTTATTGATTGCATGACCATTTCTCTTATTTCAATATTAGTGTTGAATTCATTTCATTGTACCCAGAGTGTTTATCATAGACATTTGTTTTCGAAAAACATTTGTTTTGTTTTTCTCAATCACTGTTGATGTTTTTCAGCTTTCACATGCATAGGTAAGTGATGATACGTTTGAGCTGAATATTTTATTCTAAGTTTGGTTTTCTTGCATAGTATTTTCATATTTTGTTCAGATTTGTAAGAAATCGTTGCTGCTTTTGCTATCCTGCTCCTGATCTCTTTCTTTGTTTCGCCTTCTTGATCTATATTACTACCAAGATATATAGTAGTCTCCTCTTTCCAATGGTTGGCGATTGAGATATATTATGCCCTTTTGGGGTATTGTTATTTTTCATTATTTTTGTTTTATCCCTGTTGATTTCAAGTCCTATTTTTTCCACCATAGATGATAAGGTATATTTGATATTTTGTATTATGTTGATATTCTCACTTAGGAGCACTATATCATCTGCAAAATCTATATCTTTCAAGTAATACCTGCCATATCATTTAATGCCATTATTCCCTTTGCAACATTTACTTATTATGCAATCAATGGTAATTCCAAATAGCAATGGTGATAGTATACTTCCCTGTTTGACTCCTATTTCAATTCAAAACCAATCACTCATTCCTCCTCTGTGCTAACTGTGCAAGTATAGTCGTCATATATGTCTTTTATAATGTTGTTAATTTTTGGTGGTATTCCGTCATGTTCCGAGATATTCCACAAGGACAATATATGTATGCTGTGAAACGCTTTTTTTAAATCAATGAAATTACAGATTAATGGGTTTTTTTTTCTGTATGTCTTTTTAGTAATACGAATTCTAGTAATACGAATATTCAGGGTTACTAAAATAAAATATAGTCAATTTCTATTCAATTTTTTTTAAAGCTGTTTAATGCATGTATGTAATTTAATATGGGATGCTTATGTAGAGATATACCATCCATGCATCTGTAACGATTGCATTCAAATGCATTACTGATTTTTTTCAACGTTTCGCTGCCATTTGTTGATTAGAAGAGGTAGAAGATCTGAGAAGTTTAAACTTTGTTGATATATCATCTCATTGCAATATATTGTCTAGTTGCTTTGTTTTATTGGTCGCTGTATTAAGTCCTCTTTTGGTCTCTTTAGTAGTCTTCCTGTCGACTATAAACCGAGAAAGTAAACTTTGCTCACTCTTCCAGTGCATGCTCATTGATGTTATGGATCCAGCAGCCTCTGCGATCACGTTCTCCGGTCCAATACCCATTGATGTTATGGATCCATCGGCCTCTGAGGTCACGTTCTCCGGTTCAATACCCATTGATGTTATGTTATGGATCCAGCAGCCTCTGCGATCACATCCTCCGGTCCAATACCCATTGATGTTATGGATCCATCGGCCTCTGAGGTCACGTTCTCCGGTCCAATACCCATTGATGTTATGGATCCTGCAGCCTCTGCGATCACGTTCTCCGGTCCAATGCCCGTTGATGTTATGAACCCAGTAGCCTCTGAGTTCACCCCCCCCCCCCCAATCCAATGCCTATTGAATCATATATCAATCAGTTGGTACGTATGTTTTGTCAGTTACGTTGAAATGATATTAGCGATTTCTGGGTGCCACTTGTTGAGGCGAATAAAAACGCTATATCTCCGGCGTATCGTATTTCTATTAGTTCGTGACCTCCATTCGTAAGAGCATCCAAATGTTCTTTATTATTCGACTCTCTAACGCCTATCGTGATATGTTCTACATTTATATTGAGTATATAAGGAGAAGATTTAATGAATTTACTTAAATGGGAACAATGTTAACCTCAGATGGTAGATGTACCAAAGAGGTCAGATGCAGAATGGCTCAGGCAAAAGTATCTTTCAAACTAAAAAAAACAGAGGAAGATACTGTGTAATCCATTTTTGACAATCGAAACAAGAAAAAAAGAGTTCTTAAATGTTATGTATAGTCAGTATTAACATATGGATGTGAATCATGGACAATAGGACAACACAAAAGAAAATAATTGGAGGCTGTAGAAATGTGGTTTTACAGAAGAATGTTGAGAACACCATCTGGACAGCTAAGAAGAGTAATGAAAACGTTCTTAAAGAGGCCAAAGCAAAAAGAGAGCTAATTTCCAATGTTAGGTAGAAACAATAATTATTTTTTGGCCATGTTATGAGAAGACAACAGCTGGAATATCATCATCATCAAGTACCGGGCCTGCTGCAGTAGGTGATCATGTATCTCCACAACTTTCGATCTCGGCAGCTATTTATCTTTTCTGTTATTGACCTTCTGCCAAGCCATTCTATTAAGCAGTCTGTTATTTTTTCTCTTTGCTACCCTCTATCTCTTCGTCCCACAATTTTCCCAGTTGTTACAATATATTCCAGTTGTTCTCTTCTCATTACATGGCCAAAAATTGATGATTGTTTCTTCCTAATATTGGAAATTAGCTCCCTTTTTGCTTTGACCTCTTCCAGAACATCTTCATTACTCTTCTTAGCTGTCCATGGTATTGATGATGATATAAAGAGATAAAATGCATTATTTTCTAACTCCGTGATCTACGTCAAACGAGTCTGATATTTCATTTCCAATGACTACATCTGCATGCTCTTCTTTATAAAGCCCCATATATAATATGTACTAGATGAGACGAAACCCCAAATAACTGTCACTATACCTTTTTCCATGTCATATATTATACACAGTTCAATGCTTTTAACATAGCAGTGTAACAGATTTATACTGAATTTTCTGCATTTCTTAATAACACTTTTCATAACAAATATATGATTTCCTTGGAGCCGCGATAGCTTAGTGGTTAGTGAACTGGACTACAAAGGACAGGAGCGACGGCCCCCGGGTTCACCTAGCCTTAAATGGATACCGGATTTTTGTCTGGCAAAGTAAAACGGCACAGGCGTAATACCGACCACATTACCCCAAAAATCATGTGCCAAGGGTCTTTAAAAATGTTGGTCACTAACACCATATTCCCTATACGCCATATGGCGTGACGGGGTACTTTACACTATATGGTTTTCTTGCTTCTCTGCATTTACAAAACGCAATTTGAGCATCTTCGAATATAAAAATAATAAAGAAGGATATGAAAATGTTCCTTATATAAATATATTTACAGAATTAATCTCTATTTTCTGTGCGACAATTAAAGCATATTCAAACTAATAGCGGCTTGGTTTCGATGACTGCTCTACCAGAACTCTGAATTGTCAATTCTTCTGTCCCTCATCTCCTCTGTTCTTCTATTGTCTCACTTTGTCTCTACCAAAACCGTTTCGATTTCTTGACTTCTAAGTGCAATCTTCTTTAATTGTCTTTTGTCTGACTCCATCTTCATCATTGTACAAAGAAGAAACAACGGTGGTTTTCTGTTGTCTTCCGTCGGTTTGTTTACGGTTGGCTCCGCTAGCCTTTGACGAAAAAGTCTCACCCACAAGGCAGTGGGTTGTTTTAATGTTCTGAAAGAGGTCAAAGCAAAAAGAGACATGGTTTTCAATATTAGGAAGAAACAATCATCATTTTTTGGCCATGTAATGAGAAGAGAACAACTGGAATATATTGTAACAACTGGGAAAATTGAAGGACGAAGAGACAGAGGGAGCAAAGAGAAAATGTACCAGACAACTTAAGAGAATGGCTTGGCAGAAGGTCAACAACAGAAATGATAAAGAACTGTCGCGATCGAAAGTTGTGGAGAGACATGATCACCTACGCCAGTAGGCCCGGTACTTGATGATGATGATGATGATGATGATGATGATGATGATGACTCCATCTTGACCCTAGCTTTCACTGAACGACTCATTTTCTTTACTGTCTGACTCAACCTCAATCAAAATTCAAAATTTACTCTTTCGATTTTTACTCTGGAATTCCAACTTTATGTCGCTCTTCTAATGAACAAGACATAAAGAGAACAAGGTTGACTTATTAATTATAAATTCAGGAAAAATAAAAAAATAAAAAAATGGTATGTAATCGCACTTGATTGCAATTTTATTTTGGATTTGACAGGATAGTTTTATTTATTTTTGTTGTTTTCTTTAACACATTTCGATTGTTTTTGTTTCGGTTGTTTCGTTATCAGTTTTGTGTGTGTGCGTTTTTTTTTTGTTTGTTCTTGATGAAGGCCTATTGAGCCGAAACGTTGTTTAGTCTGTGTCGTCCATTTGTCATGTAAAGCTTCTTACATATCATTTTTTTTTTTTTAATTTTTCCTAATATTCAGCTTTACTGCAGCTTCGCATTTTTGTGCCTTAACCCTTAATTATAAATTCAGCTTGAAAGAACTAAAATGAAAAAAAAAACCCATTTTAACTCATACTAATTGTATGCTTCATCAGAAATTCATATGAAAACCACAAAACAAGGAAGACCAATAGAATCGCTAAGTAGAACAATTATTAGGAAAGTTTTAACCATGGACTAAGAAACCACAAAGACCTTGGGGCCTCGGTAGCCTAGTTGGAAAAACCACCCGATTGGGCTACCGACGTTCAGAGAACCCGTGTTCGATTCCCGCTGGAAGCGGTGTGAGTTGTACTCGTGGTTGAAAAACATACATCCGCGGTCAACCCAGCCACTGGCAGAAATGGGTTTCAGGGTAGTGCTCTGGGAAGGTGAGGAATGCCGCCTCGCATCGTGAGTTTCGATGCTTGAAGTGGCACAATCCAGAAGTCTCCGAACACTTCTCAGATAGGCGGCCGAACACATATGGGTGACAACTCGCGTGCTAAGACGCCGAATAAAGTCTCGTACTTTACCTTGACCTAAAGACCAACAAGAACTAGAAGCTAAATGGCCATTCGTGGAGAACTATGACTTTCACCCTATGTACCGTCTTCGGTTCGAGAGGAAAATGAACGAATTAATTTTATGCTGAAGAACGCAGCTCTCTGTTTATGAATTCATTATCTTTGACACTTGTCAACATAACAATGCACTACTGTATGAACTGATGACAGTAGATTGTTCTACTGTCACTGTACTGATCGTGGCAAAGTACACATTATCAGCATAGATTAATAGAAAAACAGACAGGGTTAGACAGACAGTTGCACAGAGGGGCAGACAGAGAGAAGAACGAGAGGCATATATAAAATTAGACAGATAGGAAAATACTAGGCAGACAGATAGTCAATCAAGCAGACAGACAGTCACTCAGGTAATCAAATAGACAAAAAGGAAGGCAGACAGGTTGGTTATCAAGTAAATAGGTAGATAGTAGATAGATATGTAGGTAGGTTGTAGATAGCTAGGTAGATAGTAAGTGGATAATGGTAGATAGGCAGGTAGGTAATAGGTAGGCAGTTAGTGAATAGGTTGGTGGGTAGCTGGTAGGTAGCAAAGTATCATGTTGGTAGTAAGGTAGAGAGTTCATCATCGTGTGCCCTCTCCGCAACGAAGGTTGGCTACCATAGATCGCCATTCTACTCTGTTTCTTGCTTTGATGGTGCAGGCTGACATAGATTGACTTGTAAGGTAGGGAGTTAAGTAGGTATTTACGTAGGTTAAGTCAGTAAACAGAAAAACAACACGGATTTATTAAGCGAAAAGACATAAACCAACAGGAAGAATAAGTCAGATAGTGTAAGCGCAAAAGAAAATTACAAAAAATAGCAACAGGAATATCAAAATGGTCGAGTGCCTATATATCAACAACCTCACAGAAACATATACTCCATGACAATGTCATATGTTTACCCCAGGAATCTACCAGTCTCTTACAAGATGATAAACGGCTGTGAGAGAGGAATGAAAATGTTTACCAAAGTTCGTGTCTGCTCCAATTAAGTTTCTTGCCTTCCGGCAGAAGTCTGCTCTCAATTTGGAAAGTAGCAGTAAGGTTTCCTGGGAACCTGGTTCAATGCACTTTTGTCGTTGATACAGTTAGATCTTTGTTCAATTTAACTTTTTAATATTTTTGTGTGTGTGCTTTATTTTAACTACTATTTTAGTGTTTTATTCTCATTTTACTCATTCGCTCTTGCTAATTTTTGTGTATTTTTGCTCCCGACTTGTTTTTGGCGAAGACTAATTAGTCGAAACGTCGATTACGTTTTTGTCTCCCTTGGGTGCCAATGTTGATTGCTTGGATATTGATCCAGTACTTTGTGGGTCCTGCCCTTTGGCCGATTTATTGACATTCTGTTGGAATGATGGAATGTCTGAGAATTCTCTGCGAATTGTGTCTAAAAATAGTAAAGGAGAGTTCAATCAATTTGGAACGTAAGTTAAGACTATTATAGCCAATGTATAGCTCACGTGTTTCATCATTTGTCTTGAATTGTCATTTGATTATGTTTTTTTCTCTTGATCTATGCACGTGATCACACATATTGCTGGAAGCGATCACTTGGCTTGTCAAACTTCAACATTTCATCTGCTTTAAACTATAGAGAATTGGCGTTCGTCCATCAATAGCAATGTTTCCTAACATGCAGCGATCAATATTTACTACACATCTAGACTAGCAAGGACTTGACTTGAGTACGGTTTTAGGTATTCTCTGCTTTCCCCATTGTTTGTCATGCAGAGAACAGGCAAATAGTTACAGGGCTGCGGTAAAGCTGGTCATACCTTGTAGGAGTGTACGTTACATCCCGCTACTAGCTCTTTGTCATGCAGGCCTGCTTCTGTTGGTAAAAGTTTCATTCACTGGCTTCTGCGGATGGTGTAGCTTTGTGCACAGAATAGGATTTGAGCTCCACGTCCCTGGTGGTAGGGTCTCTGAGATCCAATTTGTGATCTGAGGCCACAGAAATCTGCATGCTATCTTAGGTCTTTGTCTATTTATGATGTCAATGAAGACCACATTGTCACGACTTTCAGTTGGGCAGGGTTTGGATATTTCAAGTGATGTCGAAGCCAGCAATGAAATGTCTGTCACGGTGAGGGCATAAATGTCCTGATTGATGATCTGTGAAGGTAGTTGATGTACTGGAATTTGAATTTTCTTCATTTTAGTGGTCGTTTCAAATTATTAAAATGATAAGGTACTGGTGTTTGACTTTTGTGGTGCTAGTTCTTTAATGACGAGGCGATGCTATACTGGTGTTTAACTTTCTGCGGTGATCGTTCTTTGATGGCAAGATGGTGCTATACTGAAGTTTAACTTTATGTGGTGATCGTTCTTTGATGGCAAGATGATGCTATACTGGAGTTTGACTTTTGTAGTGGTTGTTCTTTGATGGCAAGATGATGCTATACTGGAGTTTGACTTTTGTAGTGGTTGTTCTTTGATGGCAATATATCGTACTGGAGTTTGACTTTTGAAGTGGTCTATGTAACGTCATCTGTTCGTTTTATTTCCTTCATAACTTGTAGTACCTGGCAATGTTAAGTCAACAATGTTTAAAGGTGTTCTCACAACACAACAGCTGACTCTTTAGCGGGATAATTGTTACTATTAACCGTCTCTGAATCTATTCCTTTGAAATGTGTAAAGGTATATTCGATCTGTTATACTACAATTTGCTAGTAACTCCTATTTTTCTTTTAAATTATGGATACGCCTTGTAGGGGCAAAACATTCATCACTTTTGCAGAATGTGTGGTGTAACTTTGTTCAAATGTTCTACATTTTTGAGATACGAAATGACTATATGGAAGAAGGATTGTTTCAGAGAAGCAAACTGTAAACTTACTTGCAACAATTCAGGTGTGGCTTCCGACATATTTTTAGTGTTACGACCAGTAAGAAAATTAATTGATCAAATTGTGAAAGGAAATAGAATCAGAATTACATTATTTCTTGAAGAATGATGTTTTTAATACACAAGGGGATTTGAATGTACATCACTCTCTGCCTGGTTACCTGTGACATGATACATGCTGAACAATATCATAACTATTTACCATTTGCACTATGGCAATACATAGCACTATCCGATGAACTGGAAAATAACGTTCTCTTATATACATGTATCTTTCCGATACAATCATATACGCCTGTGAATAATGGAAAAGCTCGCAAACAGTAAGGAAGAAAATCGATTCATTCGAAATAAAATGCTACAAAAAGTCCTTAAGATGCCTGGGATAATGAAAAAGCGCAATGAAGACATACTAAAGGACTGTAATATAAAAAAAAAAACTAGCTGATAAACATAATGCTACGGAGGAAATTAAAATACTATGGCCACGTCAAAAGACACTGAAACGACACATCGGTCTGGAAAGAACAATAATGGAAGGCACGGTTCCTGGGAGACGCATCAGGGGCAGGTCAAGTAGAAGATGGTTTCAAGAATTCAGTGAGACTTTGAACATGGTAAAAGCAAGAAGTGGAAGACATGGCTAGAGATAGGGAATCTTCCAAATGCGCAGTGGTGAATGCCATGTTCTGCAAAGGACATGCGACCTGATAATGATGATGATGATAATGATGATGATCTACATAATATACACGCACGTGTGTGTGTTTTTGTGTATGTGTGAGAACATATATGCATTATTATTTTATGGCATTTGTCATTTTGGCAGACGGTGTGAAGCATGCATGCTGTAAATGTCAACAGTTCTTGTCACGTGAAGAACAGCTTCCCTTGTAGCTAACTCCAGGTCAACTATATAAACATATAATTTTATACGTTAGATAGGAAGGCGCTGTAGCAAAGTGGTTAACGCTCTCATTTACTCTTCACGTGGGTTAGGGTTCAACTGTCCAAGTTCAGGGGGAATTTGTAAAACCCTCGTGGTTCACTCAGTCCTTGATATGGGGACTGGAGACTTTTCGTCGGTAAAGTAAGGCGGCCTGATATAAATCTATCTATCTCTATCTATTGTCCTTTCGAGCCGAACACGGCACATAGGGCAGAACCACAATCTCAAAAACAGAAACCTTGCGTGCCAAAGTGGCACATATTGCAGAGATCACTGCTCTAAGATATATTGCGCTGTTTCCATAACAATATTTTTTACAATGACAGCTTGTCAAGCCATCGATCAACCTCCTTAGTCGCCTCTTACGACATGCCTGGAAGGTCACAGTGTCACTATTCTTTACTTCCCTCATAATGAGGCCCCGGTAACACACAGGAATAGATACCAACCACATATCCCATAGCTGTGCCGGCAGATGGTCACTGGCGATCATGATCACTAACGCCATATTACCCATACGACACTATGTAAACAATATAACAAAGAAAATAAAACAAAACATGGACATAACTTTGAAAACATTAACCATATAATTTATTAGTTATTTATGATTATGTACGTGTGCATCATAGATTTTTAATAAGATTATTTGTAGAAAGGTGAAAAGAAATGAAACCCGATCTTTAATTATGTTTTATAAACTATTCCAAACCATATGGCAGGGAAAGCATAGAAAAAAAAAATAATAAAAATTGTAAAGAGTATAAAATCTGACAAAAAAGATCTACAAAAATAAAATCAAAACGTGCACTCTGCAGAACAATATTCATTCAAACGTTTATAACCGTGTATCATGCTATATATTTTTTGGGATAATATTTAAGGTAGGACTTAGGACGAAAATAGTTTTAAAATGATAGCAACAAAAAAGCAAGTTGATAAGAAAACCCCCGGGACTGACCGAACGGTGACTCCAGAATACAGAATATGTTAGAACTCCTTAAAGGGTCGCAAAATGAACATGGCTGTAGCTGTTTCAAGGGAATGTTGAACTGAAACTAATGGCAGGTCACATAGCAGCACGTTCTCCAAAAACAGGAATTGTAACATTCACCTTAGAGTTCATGGTAGCAAGGGAGTATGGTAGTATGGGAGTATGGTAGTATGGTAGTATGGTAGTATGGTAGTATGGGAGTATGGTAGTATGGTAGTATGGTAGTATGGTAGTATGGGAGTATGGTAGTATGGTAGTATGGTAGTATGGGAGTATGGTAGTATGGTAGTATGGGAGTATGGTAGTATGGGAGTATGGTAGTATGGGAGTATGGTAGTATGGGAGTATGGGAGTATGGTAGTATGGGAGTTTGGTAGTATGGTAGTATGGGAGTATGGTAGTATGGGAGTATGGTAGTATGGGAGTATGGTAGTATCGGAGTATGGTAGTATGGTAGTATGGTAGTATGGTAGTATGGTAGTATGGCAGTATGGTAGTATGGGAGTATGGTAGTATGGTAGTATGGGAGTATGGTAGTATGATAGTATGGCAGTATGGTAGTATGGTAGTATGGGAGTATGGTAGTATGGTAGTATGGTAGTATGGTAGTATGGGAGTATGGTAGTATGGTAGTATGGGAGTATGGTATTATGGTAGTATGGTAGTATTGGAGTATGGTAGTATGGGAGTATGGTAGTATGGTAGTATGGTAGTATGGTAGTATGGTAGTATGGTAGTATGGGAGTATGGTAGTATGGTAGTATGATAGTATGGGAGTATGGTAGTATGGTAGTATGGGAGTATGGTAGTATGGTAGTATGGTAGTATGGGAGTATGGGAGTATGGTAGTATGGGAGTATGGTAGTATTAAAGTATGATAGTATGGTAGTATGGGAGTATGGGAGTATGGTAGTATGGTAGTATGGTAGTATTAAAGTATGATAGTATGGTAGTATGGGAGTATGGGAGTATGGTAGTATGGGAGTATGGTAGTATGGTAGTATTAAAGTATGATAGTATGGTAGTATGGTAGTATGGTAGTATGGGAGTATGGGAGTATGGTAGTATGGTAGTATGGTAGTATTAGACTTCACTTTTGTGAAGAAAAACTTTTTATCCTGGGAAAGTAGAACGCTTTAAAAAATAAAAAAAAATACCAAGATATCGGAAGTAGACCCTTCCAAGGGGAAAAAGACACGAATATCAGATTACCTGAGTATCTGCGATACACAGCTAGAGAAAGATAGAGCTAGAGAGAGAGAGCTAGGAAGTCTGGTGTCAGTTAGTCCGGAGTTACGACAGTTAACCCTAGGTAGAACTGAACGCTGGACAACTTGTAGATAGTCTTAGAGTTGGAAGAGGTGTAGCATTCAATTAATCAGTGAGTAGATCCACAACAGACTCCACTTTATTAATCGCTGATGTATATCACCGGAGGTAGTCGAAGTACTTGAGCGACAAAACTATTGTCAATTGAAGTTATTATCAGAGTTACATATTAAAAGATGTTATATCCTGATATAACGTATCGTCATTAGACCTTCACATGTATACACTTACAGAATAAATAATCACTGACTTTTAATGCATCAGACTTTGTTCAGTCTTCAGTTGACAGCGTTGTGTCCTATGCCAAGTAACAATAATCTCTTGAGATAGCCACTAAGCTAAATCACAATGGATGAGCACACCTTCTCACAGATGCAGCAGCATTCACTAAGACAAACACGAACACAAGAAATCTGAAAACAGACTCACCTTATGCTACCAATGTCAGACCTGCACTCGAGATTCAAGTAAAATAAGAAAAATAAACATTACCAGTATTAAATGGACTAGACGCATAATTACAAGAAAGAGCCTCTGAGATCAGATTTTAAAAAAATTAAGAACTGAGATAAAAAAAAAGCTAGGAAGCATTCCCGTCATTGAATACTTGAAGAAACAACAGATAAATTGGCTTGGCCATCCAACAACAGATAAAATGGCTTGGCCATCCAACAATAGATAAAATGGCTTGGCCATGCAACAACAGATAAAATGGCTTGGCCACTCAACAACAGATAAAATGGCTTGGCCATCCAACAACAGATAAAATTGCTTGGCCATCCAACAACAGATAAAATGGCTTGGCCATCCAACAACAGATAAAATGGCTTGGTCATCCAACAACAGGTGAAAATGTTTCTACTCGAATTGGTGAATGTTTCTTGGCTTTACCCTCACCGTCTTTGGTTAGTGAGATCTGATGTCAAGCTCCCCTGGATAAAGGCAAAATAAAACAGAAAGTCCTGTCTTAACTCTAAGCACGTAATTGACATTTAAAAATCAAAAAGTTTGGGCTAAATATGGCCACTCTCAGGTCAAAAAATTGTAAAGATACTAAAACTACTTAATTATCCCCTCCACATTCAAGATCTTTGCCAGTGCTACAGAGTTCGTGTATCTGACTTGAAACCATCTTCAGTGCTTTTGCTACTGTGTGGCGACAGTGCTCCGGGCTGGAGGAAGTACTTGGGAGAGGAAGTTGGCACATTGTAGTTGTCGGATCAGGGTGATCCGTCGATAAAACAGAACTATTAGACACCAAGCAAAATTAAAGGTAGAGGATGATCTGTCGACAAAAACAAAACTATTAGAGACCAAGCAAAATGAAAGGTTGAGGATGATCTGTCGACAAAAACAAAACTATTAGAGACCAAGCAAAATGAAAGGTTGAGGATGATCTGTCGACAAAACTAAATTACTAGAGACCAAGCAAAAGTAAAGGTTGAGAATGATCTGTCGACAAAACTAAATTATTATAGAGACCAAGCAAAATTAAAGGTTGAGGATGATCTGTCGACAAAATTAAATATTAGAGACCAAGCAAAAGTAAAGGTTGAGGATGATCTGTCAACAAAATTAAATTATTAGAGACCAAGCGAAAGTAAAGGTTGAGGATGATCTGTCGACAAAACTAAACCATTAGAGACCAAGCAAAAGTAAAGGTTGAGTATTATCTGTAAACAAAACTAAACTATTAGTGACCAAGCAAAAGTAAAGGTTTAGGATGATCTGTCGACAAAACTAAACTATTAGAGACCAAGCAAAATTAAAGGTTGAGGATGATCTGTCAACAAAACTAAACTATTAGAGACCAAGCAAAAGTAATGGTTGAGGATGATCTGTCGACATAACTAAACTATTAGAGACCAAGCAAAAGTAAAGGTTGAGAATGATCTGTCAACAAAACTAAACTATTAGAGACCAAGCAAAATTAAAGGTTGACGATGATCTGTCAACAAAACTAAACTATTAGAGACCAAGCAAAAGTAATGGCTGAGGATGATCTGTCGACAAAACTAAACTATTAGAGACCAAGCAAAAGTAAAGATTATTTCCTACATCAGGAGGATATATATTTGTATCATTGTAATAAGATTGGAACAACTAGAACACCTGGTAACAGCAAAAACAATAGAGATGAAACAATGAGATGTGACACAGAGGGAAGCAGGGAGAAAGGGCTACACGCCAAATTAATTGAATAATAATTAATTAATACTTTGGTAAAGAGTCAGCAGCGGAATTGATAAACAGCTGAAGAGATTAAAAAGTTGTGAGGAGAGAGAGAAAGAGAGAGAGAGAGAGAGAGAGAGAGAGAGAGAGAGAGAGAGAGAGAGAGAGAGAGAATAGTCCTATTAGTTCCAGTTTGATGAGTTTGTCATAGTCACTAAGTCAGTCGTTCATTATAAAGTGCGATCATGTTTATGAGTATTTATGTTACCTGAACATGAAGCCCAAACTAATTGCGATGGTGATTGTTTTAACTGAATTCTTTAATCTCTAAGGGTGTTCGTTGTTTCGTTTCTTCTTGATGGGTTCATGTTAATTTTAGGGTTTTCCTTGCTCGTTTTAAATACAGCATGTGTTGCGGGGATTATCTGTGTATGTGTGGCTTTGTGTTTCTACTGAAGGAAGAAATGCCTGTGTTTATTTAAGCGATGTTTTTGTGAACTAGTTCTTAGCGACTTCTAACTTCTAGTACAGTAGAGCACTTCTCGAGTTGGTCTCTCCTCAGTCTCTGCTTCTGAAGTTGGAAAATGGATAAGAGCGTCCTTAGAGGAAGGCGTGAATGTAGAGGCCTGAGAGTCTTCATGGATTTGTATCGATCTGGATCCTAGACACCGACTAGTCCCGGACAGTGAGAGGACTGACAGGTTTGGCTTAGATGGCACCTCTAATGTGGACATTGATTAGGAACAAGGAAAACGAAGCCATTCAGAAATTTTCTTTGAGAGGGGACTCAGGCACCAGTATTGATGAAATTACAATTATGACTCAGACACCAGTATTGATGAAAGTACAATTATGACTCAGGTACCAGTATTGATGAAAGTACAATTATGACTCAGGTACCAGTATTGATGAAAGTACAATTATGAGCCGACAGTTACTGGAATCTAGATCGGCAGGATATTGCAGAGAAAAATAGATGATCACATTGGAAATGTATGTAATCGGTGAGTTAATGGAACAATCAACATGTATTGTATGCCATCTTTTGAAATGTAAAGCTTGCCTTAGAGCTCTCTGTACGGTGAGATTGGTTCTCCTAACCAATCAACTTAAATATCGTAGTTAAATGCAGTTGAGGTGGTCAGAATACACATCTTACAACAAAATTACAACATTAAGTCGCGTAAAACTGGAATATAATTATGCTTAAAACCTAAAGGGAGCCGCGATAGCTCAGTGGTTAGTGAACTGGACTACAAAGGACAAGAGGTAGAGTTCAATCCCAACCGATGGCTTCCGGGTTCACCCAGCCTTAAATGGGTACCGGATTTTTTTCTGGGAAATTAAAGCGGAATGGGCGCAATACCGACCACATCGCCCCAAAATTCATGTGCTGAAGTTCTATAAAAATTATGGTCACTAACACCATATTCCCTATACGCCATTTGGCGAGACTGGGCTCTTTACTTTTCTTACTTAAAACCTAAGTTTGACAAATTAAAAGCTTATAAAAATTAATTAAAATGTGTTGAAAGAAGCAAAGAGAAAATATACAAGACAGTTTAGTTGAATTCTTTGATAGGAAGTCAGCAAAAGAAATGATAAATGGAATATCATGTACTGACGACATAACAAACACAGGGCATTTGTGTATACTGCAGGATTGTAGGATGTTGACTATCGTTTTGAAATAATCAGAGATTATATGAAGTCAACTGTCATATAAAAATGACACAATGATTTCCTAAATTATCGTCGCCTGTCTCGTCGATAAGGGCTGTAAGGTAGTCGACTTGTCAACATAATTTGCCAACGCGAACACGCTTTTGAGGCAGCTGTGACATTAATGGAGCGGATATTGGAATTCCTGACTGCAGTGAAACTGATCCCATGAACAGAACAGAAAGGAATACTCTAAATTCAGTATAAGAAGTAGAGGAATGAGAAATAAAGATTAACCTGCCATTAACTTCTTCTTTCTTCTTTCTTTATGACACTTAGTACCATTGCTGGTGTATGTCGGGGTGGTGGGGGGTGGGGGCTCATGATAGAACTAGTGGGATAAAGGCCGCTTGGTCAAAGCAGTCGCCACGAAGCGTGAGACTCAGGATTTTTATTTCACCCCTGTAGAAAAAAATCCTTTCTGTCTACCACGGGTTTCGAAAATCGTACGCCGGCTTTTCAGCCAGCGAAATAGTGGTTTTAACCGCACGGCCACGCGCACCTCTTATCGGCCATTAACAAACATACATAATTAACACATATTGGAGCCATGTAGGCTATTATTACTGACAGCTCTTTCTAGTCTTCTTGGAACGCAAAACGAACTGGTTAAAAAGTACATCCGACTTCAGCAAGCGTTTAACCAGGTATGCTTGCCTACGGTTTGGTTGTCTTTAACCTTCGTGCGTTGGAACTAGTGTGTAATTATATTTTTCTCTCCAGTTATTCAGTCTTATCAATACTCTATGATGTCTCAACAATTTCTTCCGATTCGCCATTTTTCTAGCTCTCTTTTTTCTTCATTATTATTATACTATTTATTTTTTCAGCTCATTCCTCTCTCCATTTCTCCCTTTTGCTATTCCTTCATCATTCCATTTTAAATGTAAACTTTTCCATTTCACCTTTCATTTGAAGATCATTCATGCAGCTTCTGCTTTCCCTTCCCTTTGAAAATCATTCACGAGCCTCACTTTTCCCCTTCCCTTTGAAAATCATTCACAGAGCCTCACTTTTCCACCACCCTTTGAAAATCATTCACAGAACCTCATTTTTCCCTTTCCCTTTGAAAATCATTCACAGAGCCTCACTTTTCCCCTTCCCTTTGAAAATCATTCACAGAGCCACACTTTCCCCCTTATCTTTGAAAATCATTCACAGAGCCTCACCTTTCCCCTTCCTTTTGAAAATCATTCACAGAGTCTCACTTTTTCCCTTCCCTTTGAAAATCATTCACAGAGCCTGACTTTTCCCCTTCCCTTTGAAAATCATTCACAGAGTCTCACTTTTGCCCTTCCCTTTGAAAATCATTCACAGAGCCTCACCTTTCCCCTTACCTTTGAAAATCATTCACAGAGCCTCACCTTTCCCCTTCCCTTTGAAAATCATTCACAGAGCCTCACCTTTCCCCTTACCTTTGAAAATCATTCACAGAGCCTCACCTTTCCCCTTACCTTTGAAAATCATTCACAGAGCCTCACCTTTCCCCTTACCTTTGAAAATCATTCACAGAGCCTCACTTTTCCCCTTACCTTTGAAAATCATTCACAGAGCCTCACCTTTCCCCTTACCTTTGAAAATCATTCACAGAGTCTCACTTTTCCCCTTACCTTTGAAAATCATTCACAGAGCCTCACTTTTCCCCTTACCTTTGAAAATCATTCACAGAGCCTCACTTTTCCCCTTACCTTTGAAAATCATTCACAGAGCCTCACTTTTCCCCTTACCTTTGAAAATCATTCACAGAGCCTCACCTTTCCCCTTACCTTTGAAAATTAACCAAGCAGCCTCACCTTAGCGTACCCTTAGAAAATCATTAATACATTATGTGCTTTCCCCTCCCCTCTCCCACCAATCAAAACACACACACACACACATTATTTTACACAAATTAATTTTTCTTTAGTTTCATCCCTACTCGAGTTTGACAAATGATATGAAATTATAATGCCTCAACAAAAGGATTTATCGGCCGAGTGGTTAAGCTTATGGAGCTTCCGTCATATCTTCCAACATTTAAAATTGAATTAAGTAAAATAATACTCGTAATTAAAGTAATTACATTCCACAAAAAAAAAAAAAAAAAAATATTACACTTTAATAATGGAGCAAAATAAGAAACAAAACCAGTATTGAAATAAAATATTACACAGTAAGGGTGAAAAGAACACAATAATACATAATTTAAAAAAAAAAGTAAAGAGCCCCCGTCACGCAAAGTGGTGTATAGGGAATATGGTGTCAGTGACCATAAATGTTACAGATTCAGCACATGATTTTTGGGGCAATGTGGTCTGTATTATGCCCCTGCCGCTTTACTTTCCCAGAAAAAATCCGGTACCCATTTAAGACTGGGTGATCCCGGAAGACGTAGGTTGGGATCGAACCCTACCTCTTGTCCTTTGTAGTCCAGTTAAAAATAATACATAATAAACGTATTGAAAACTATCAAAAATGATAGTTAATGATGCTACACATCGTATAATAAAGGCAATGCAACAACATATTACAGTATAACGCTAACTAATATACATATGCAACAAATGCAACAAATGCAACGTGCAATGTAACTAAATATAACACAATAACCGAAATGGAACAAGATATCACAAGTATCATCATCATCATGTGCCTTACCGTTTTGCGTCGGCGATCTTGTCCTTCCACAATCTTCTATCAACAGTGCATCTTATCAATTCTGTTGTTGACTGTTTTCAATGCCATGACACCAAGCTATCCAGTATTTTCTCTCTTTGCCGCCGGCGATCTCTCTTTCCTTTTATTTTGCTAGTTGTAACCAAGTATTCGAACATTCCTCTTCTCATGTTGTGCCCAAAAATGTTGATTGTTTCTTCCTGATTTTTTTTAAGAGCTCCCTTTTTGTGTTGGCCTATTTGAGAATTTGTTCATTGGTCTTTTTAGCCGTCGAGGGAACTCTCAACATTCTTCTGAGAAACCCCATCTCTGTGGCCTCTAGTCGTCTTTTCATTTGTTTCTCTACTGTCCATGATTCGTTTCCATAGGTCAGAATTGGTTCTATTTAGCACCGATGAACTCTCTTTCTCATTTTTATTGATATAGTAGATTTGTTGCATAAGATATTTTTCATTTTCTTAAATTCTATTTTGTCCTGACGCTTTTTATTTAAGTGGTGCATCTTCCATCTGATGTTATTATTGTGACCAAGTATTTGAAACGTTGCACTTGTTTTAGATTTGTCCTGTTTATTTATATGCTGCATGATGGTGATGATTGTTTCTTTCATATGACCACACTTCTGTTTTCTTACTATTCAGACTGAGACCATTTGTGTTGCTTTCTTTTACTATTATGTCTATCATTTCTTGTAGCTCATTCTCTGTCTCTGCTATTAAGACTGTGTCATCCGCAGATCGCAAATTATTTATGTGGTGACCGTTGACTTCAGTTCATTTTTTGTCTACTATTGATTTCATAATATGCTCAAGTATATGGTATTAGAATCAACTATATGCAATAATGACAAATAAATAGAATCTAAAGATGAATACGTGTCGATCTTTATAAGAAAAAGAGTTGGAAATACATCGGTCATGTGCTGAGAATGAACAAAGAAAAGACGTCTCCATCAGGAATTTATGTGGAAAGAATATTGTCAAAGGAGACAAGACCAAGAGAATCGCTACAAAGAACAAGCAATGGGGAAGTCTCAACTATTGGACTAAGAAACAACCAAGGATTTCCCGTTGATTGGGCGTGCCAAGATAAGCAATTAAGTCAAATCAGATGGAATTTTTACTGCCGCGTCTGCTTAAGTCATCCTTTCTGGTCTAGGTTATCTTTTCCGGATAAAGCAGTGGTCCAGTTGCATTCATCTGACCACAAAACCAACAAGGTTTTCACGCCAGCGAGAGGAGATTTGTGCTGCAAACGACTGAGTATTGATAGAGTGGAACTGTGCGACGTTCCCATCTTCACACTCCCCTCCCCCACCCCCCATATATGTTTTGTGTTCGATTGAAAATTCGCCACCAGCTTGAGTGTAGTCGGATTGAGTGTCACAAAAAAGTGGAGGCCTGATTTTATTTGTCGTCACAGCAATTTCTGAAACATGCGCCCTAACCACAAAGTTTCCACGGATTTGGCGCAGAGGTATGAAGGTAGTGCTGTCCGCGACAACCGTTACGGCAACCTGGAAGTGCATCATGAGATGCGCATATTTTTTTTCACAATGTGACACGTTCAATACAACAGTATCAACGATCAGAACGAATACTTTATTTGTTGCAGGAACAGGGGCACAGCAGATATCGGAATGCTCCGCTTGCAGTGTCGTCAATCCGATGTAAAGTCTAAAGTCTAAAGTCTAAAGTCTAAGTGTAAGTCTATAACCAAAACCTACAGGAACTAGCAGGAAATCGTTAATCGTGGAGAACTATGCATTCAGCCCTATACGCCGTCGTCAGTCCGAGAGAAAAATGAATGAATGAAAAGAAATAAAATTCTGACATCATCATTAACGATTATCTTTGTAAAACGTTCCACCCATCACAACACGTCTAAAATAATCTTTGTAGCCATGTCTCCCACTCTTCTGTTCAAGGTCTCTTAGATGTCTTAAAACCATCTTCCTCTTAGTCTACCTCTGTCTAGCCTTCCTGAAACCATATATATCACTACTGTTCCTTTCAGCCTGCAGTGTCTTCTCTTCTGTTGACGTTGACATATTATTATAACTTTATGGACTGTACGGTTTATATTTATATCAAGTATGTTCTCTTCCTTCTTTCAGATTGAAACCCTTGTTGATTGAAATGCAATAATTTCTTATGTAAATCACTCGCTTTCGAACTAAGTAACCCTAACCTTTGATACATAAGCAGTCCCACTCTCACTGATCGTTATAAGCTAAAGGTATTAATTAACGTATTCCTGGAGCGATCACCTTGAAAGTTAAACACAACATCCTCCTTTTTGACAGGTCAATGTTTAACAACTGCACGTTCACATTGCAGGACACACTAATTGATTAATTCTATTGGCCTTGTCAGCCTCTTAGAACTATAAACTGATTGCAGTGTCGTCCTCATGAATATCTTTAGACGAACAAGAAACACCAAAATATCATTTTAAATCCTTATTCATCTGCTATTACTCTCTCGTAACACGTGTACTTTTATCTTTTCTGTCTGCAACTCATTATCGCATTTACACTCATCGCGAATGCTTAAAAAACACCTTATTTTTTAATATATTTTTTTACAAAATATTCAAGAACATAATTATTAATAAGGAAATAAAAAGAACGTTTTCTTCGTGAATATTTTGCCAAGGTGTTTATTAAATTATGAATTGACCTCAGGGGATATCCCATTCTCTGATACATTTTTATTAGCATGCCCAGTGCTATTCCCGCAGCGTCTCATTTATGAATCCTTTAAAGATGCAAAAATAATTCATTCTTTCTACAATTAACTATTTAGGATTCATACAGAAGTTCAGTATATGCCGTTCATTGATGGGATACAATTATTTTACAGCAATCAATAGAATCCCGGTCGTGTAATGTTGTTCCCAAGAGATGGACAAAGATTTGTTGTACTGTAATCCATCAAGTATGTCGCAAATGGAAAATTAGGGGGAAAATGGCTTAGCTAGATATTCAATTCTGCAGTAAAACAAAAGTGATATATTTGAATATATCTCGGAATATATGTTGTAATATAGATCAATGCGTCACACGGCGCTGAAAGATTGATAATGTTGATGATGATGTTGGATGGAAATAAATTACTATGAATTTGCAAAATAATGTCATAATAAAGATGTGCTTAAAAATCACAAAGAAGATTCCGTCACAACGATACGCATATTTCGCGGAAATCCCATTTCGTGATGTTCTAAATATGAACACAATTGACAGGAGTGGGACGAAGAAGGAGAGAGCTCTAGAAAATTAAGTGTCTTATCGAACACATCGATGTTTGTAGAGAAGTTAGACGTTATTCAACGTTATTTGGAGACATATGCCTACGTTGATTTAGAAATATAATCGTGGAGAATTACAACGACAGATACAAAATAGCTTGAGGAACTGAGATTTAGAGTTAAAGAAGATTATTAAGAACTTCCTGAATTTTCAAAGAGAATAATGGTAAATTGATTGAAAAAGTGAATCCTTAGATAAAACAGATCGTTCTGACGTATATAAGATCTGTATCGTTCTAAAGAGGAACCTCGTACTTCGAACGACCCTAACTTCAAACGTTCCAGAGTTCGGAAGCTAACTTCAAGAGAATATTTATCTGCAGCTCGAACGTGGTACGTTAACATTGCGCATGCGGAAGCCAAATTAAGAAAACAAAGTTAAAACATGTCATTTGTAAGTGCATAATTTGGAGAATCCACGTCATCTGCTGCATTACTTGTTTTTTATGTTCGAATTTGTGCATTATTTTTGGCGTGCTTGATTATAAATAACCACTGACTATTAAATAAGGATTGAGACTACTAGAAAGAAAATTTAGAAAAAGAGGAAGAGTATCTGGCCCCGTGGATCGGCCACAGCTCGAAAGCTCAATAGACAGACAGACAGACAGACAGACAGACAGATAGATAGATAGATAGATAGATAGATAGATAGATAGATAGATAGATAGATAGATAGATAGATAGATAGATAGATAGATAGATAGATAGATAGATAGATAGATAGATAGATAGATAGATAGATAGATATATAGATAGACAGACAGATAGATAGATAGACAGACAGACAGACCGAAAAGACAGTCAGAAAGTCAGACAGACAGATAGATAGACAGACAAACAGACAGACGGACGGACGGACGGACGGACGGACGGACGGACGGACGGACGGACGGACAGACAGACAGACAGATAGATAGATAGATAGATAGATAGATAGATAGATAGATAGATAGATAGATAGATAGATAGATAGATAGATAGATAGATAGATAGATAGATAGATAGATAGATAGATAGATAGATAGATAGATAGATAGATAGGAAGATAGGAAGGTAGGTAGGTAGGTATGGAGGTAGGTAGGGAGGTAGATAGGTAGGTAACTACTCGTAAAACTGAAAGAACGAGAATCACGAAGATATTTCAGTAGACAAGATTAACAATAATATGATTTACAGTTGTATAGCTGTAAATAAGGGTTGATAAATGTATTGAAGCTGTAAATATTGATCTTAAGATGTTGTAAAGCTGTAAATTTGAAATATAAAATGCAGTAAAGCTGTAACCGTCTTTTTTAAAACTTTATTTTAACAAGATATAACTTTATATACGTCAGGGAAACAAAGAAATATAAAACTCGTTTGCGGTTAAAATAATCGTCAGTAAAAATGTAATGAAGGGCATAAAGATTATTAGGTATAGATTTACAATATTATTAATACATTGAAACGGCAAACCAGAGTTAGAAACAAACATATTTAAAATAATAGGCTAAATGTGAAGCAATAAACACGGTAGAAAGCACGGGGATGATGAAACTGGAGAATAGTAATCGAATGATGTTGACAATTGTTTAAGATAAGCAGACCTCATTGAGTGCATGAAGAAAATATTGACAATAATTGAAGTGCATGAAGAAAATATTGAAAATTATTGAAGTGCATGAAGAAAATATTGACAATAATTGAAGTGCATGAAGAAAATATTGACAATTATTGAAGTGCATGAAGAAAATATTGACAATAATTGAAGTGCATGAAGAAAATATTGAAAATTATTGAAGTGCATGAAGAAAATATTGACAATAATTGAAGTGCATGAAGAAAATATTGACAATAATTGAAGTGCATGAAGAAAATATTGAAAATTATTGAAGTGCATGAAGAAAATATTGACAATAATTGAAGTGCACATTAAGAAAATATTGACAATAATTGAAGTGCATGAAGAAAATATTGACAATAATTGAAGTGCATGAAGAAAATATTGACAATAATTGAAGTGCACATTAAGAAACTATTGACAATTATAGAATTGCATGGAAAAAATATTGACAATAATTGAAGTGCATGAAAAAAATATTGACAATAATTGAAGTGCATGAAAAAAATATTGACAATAATTGAAGTGCATGAAAAAAATATTGACAATAATTGAAGTGCATGAAACAAATATTGACAATAATTAAAGTGCATGAAGAAAATATTAACAATTATTGATGTGCATAAAGGAAAAACATTAACAATTGTTGAAGTGCATGAAGAAAATATTGATAATTATTGAAGTGATACAATCAAATATAAACAAGAAACGTACATGATCTGACGTCACAGTAAAGCATCATGAGTAGAAATTATAAATCTTTCTTTTCTTCTTTTCTCTTTCTCGCTGGTACCGAAAAGGTGTCATGGTTTATATCATTTGTCGTTCTTGAGCTGCTCGAACTGTCTGAATTAGTGGTTTTCCTTTATTGTTACATGTCTCTATCACTGATACCGAAAAGGTGTCGTGGTTATATCATTTGTCGTTCTTGAGCTGCTCGAACTGTCTGAATTAGTTGATTTTCCTTTGTTGTTACAAATCTCTGTCACTGCATCTATCCATCTTCTTCTGAGTCTACCTCTTGGTTTTTTCCATGCATTCTCGAGAAGAACGCCCTTGATGGTGATTGGTGAAAATTCATTCTGACCAGATGGCCAAACCATTTAAGTTGTTGTTGCTCTATAAATTCTTGGCAGGGTTTTATTCCTACCATTTTTCTTATGGTTTCATTTGGTATTCTGTTTCTTCTTGTAGTGTTTGTTACTTTTCTCAAGCATCGCATCTCATATGTATTGATCTTTCTTAAATGTGATTTAGAAAGGGTCCATGTTTGACTTTCATAGTGTAAAGTTGGTGTGAAAATGCTATTTATCATTTGTTGTTTAGCTGCTACATAAATGTTTGGATGTCTTAGCAATGGTGAAAGCTGATTGTGCCCAAATATTTGAATTCCTCTACTTGTTTTATTTCTTTATCTTTGATCATAATGTTTAATGGGTGTCTTAATTTGCCTTTTCTCATAGCCTCAATTTTTGCTGTGTTAATTTCATAACCTCTATTTTTGCTGTGTTAATTTTCATACTGCAGTTTGCACAACTTTTATCTAGAGATGTTGTTGTATATGCTGTTGTAGCAGGTTTTCATCCTCATATATAAGACATTGGTCATCTGCGAAGAGTAGCTCGTTGATGTTGGAATTTTCTACCTCTAAGTTTTTATTTGGTTTCTCCTTATTTTGGTTGTTTCCAAATTGATTAGAAATTAGTCGGCGTGAAGAGAAATGAGAAATAATGAAAATAATTTGTAGAAGTGAAATATCAAGGGAAAAAGTGTATGCTGTGATTAGTCATCCTGTTTAAGGTGTAACAATATTTGTCAAATGCTAAATTTAAGACGAAACGACATTTTTTGTCAAATATAAGTTAAATTGAAGCTTCAGAAGAGGGGGCAGAAGACAGTGAAAATAGATTGCCAAGAAAACAACACAAAAAGATGAGAATAGCCCATGAAAGTAAATTGTCAAAGAAATCATTTCGAGCTCTCCATTACGAAGGTATACCAGAGGTACTATGCCCAATTCCAGATATTTGTATGGGAAGCATGAGCGACTTAGCGGTATACCGACAACATTGCCGTCAATTGTTTTGATAGTCGTAGAAAAATATGATCAATTATGAAACTCCCCTTTACTACCCTCCCAAACTACACGCAGTAAGGCGTGGAGGTTTCCTTACTTTACAACGAAAGTCGACAGCATCTTCAGTCTTGTGCAGTGCAGTAGCAACTCTTGTGTGCGGATGCGATTGTAAAGATCAATTCTAGAATAAAATCATCTGTCACCAAGGAGAATATATAATCAAAGGTGTTCGTATAGGAATGTTGATAATTCTGACAATGTGTTTTTATTTCATCGATGTTTATTTATTTATTTTTTTTTGTGTGGCGAGGACGAGTATTTTGATCTATCTATCTATCTATCTATCTATCTATCTATCTATCTATCTATCTATCTATCTATCTATCTATCTATCTATCTATCTATCTATCTATCTATCTATCTATCTATCTATCTATCTATCTATCTATCTATCTATCTATCTATCTATCTATCTATCTATCTATCTATCTATCTATCTATCTATCTATCTATCTATCTATCTATCTATCTATCTATCTATCTATCTATCTATCTATCTATCTATCTATCTATCTATCTATCTATCTATCTATCTATCTATTGACCTTTTGAGCCGTAGCCGGCCCATAGGGCGTAGACCAAGATACTCCTTCTCTTATCTAAATTTTTATTCTAGCAGTTTTCAATTCGTTTAAAGATATTTTATCAAATCTCGCCATTTGTCTGTGTTGTGTGCAAGCAGCTCTATCTCATTGATGGAACCGATTCCTGCTGCTCTTGCCTCTCTCATCAATGTTCTTCTCAGTGTCTCTCTTTGGTCTTCCTCAATTTCACTTACCTGTTGTTTCACACATGGAGGCTTGCTTTGCTATTCGGTTATTATCTCTTCTCATCACATGTCCAACATATGACCATCGTCTTTTCTTTATTACTGAAGATATTAGTGGTTGATTGGCGATTTCTCTAATTTCCTCGTTTGTTTTGAATTCGTTCCACACTATACCAAGTATTTTCCATAGACATTTATTTTCGAATGAGTTCAACTTTGTTTCTATATCTCTTGTTGTTTTCCAGCTTTCACACGCATACGTAGGGGTTGTCTGTCTGTCTGCGATCAGGACTCAGTCAGAGTAGGATCTCAGACTCTCACATGAAGTCAGCTGTCAGGCTAAGTGTGTTGATCGCCCCCACAGACAGAACATCACAGTTAGAGTCTGCCAGATCCACTCTGACTGAACACCCGTTAAAACGTTGCACTATGTTCTGCGCCAGTGGCCCAGTGCATCCGATTTCAGCCAGCATTTTATTCAGGTTTGCTTTCCTTAGCCTTTGATTGTCCCCAATCTTCCTGCAAGGCAGCAGATGATCTTTTCTGTAGGGGGATTCTGCCCTTAGACGGTCGGCATTCCCAGGTTTATGAGCACCGTCTGCCCGAGTCACTAGAGGTGACTAAGACAGCCATGCGACTTATAATGTGAGGAAACTGCAACAAGGAACGCTTTTCATGCATAGCTTTCAATTGTTCCTGCCGCCTATCCCCATATACCGGTAAGTCACGTCCTCTAGAAAATGATGTTCGTCGTAGCACTAGATGATGTTAGGCCATCGTTGATGACTCCAATTCCGATCATACAGACACACAGTCAGTCGTCAAATTATCCCCGTCGCACATCAAACAGCAGACCGTAAGATTTGCGCACGGCCGGTTTAGGGAACCATTACGATGACGTAGGACAGAAAAATGTTGCCCAGCACTTATTCTCGTTCCATTTAGATTTCTGTCTGATTACTCTAGTGTAAGCAGCCTACGACGAACAAAACACGAAGCAAATTCCCCAAAGAGACAAAACTGCGGCTGACGAAGAAGTTTATATTAATGTGTACATGGAAATAACTTGCGTCAAAGAATACCATCAACGGTCATGAACAGCACCAATGTGTGACGTAAAGCGCAGATCAAGTCTAGACGGTGGAAGGTCTCACTCACAACACTTGATTCGTCAAAAACGGTCTGTTGTCGGCCTACGACCTCGCTTTAGCGACACAGATGTATCAAGCATATCATCATTTTGACTTTAACGCAGAAAAGTGCAAAGAAGATCCGAAATTAATCAGACCCTGGATGCATTTTCTGCAGCGATCGAGAGGACGTGGACTAGATCCGCCATCTTGTAGACGGAAGTCCATAAGTAGGGGTTGATCGTAGATTTGATTTGAATAGTCTAAGTTTTGTGTTTGTGCTGATGAATTTTGATTTCCACAACTTTTCAAGGCTTCTGAAAGACATTGCTGTTTTAGTTATTCTGATTCTAAATTCTTTGCTTGTATCCCTTTCTCGATCAATGTGACTTCCAAGATAGATAAAGTGATCGATCTCTTCCACTGGTTTGTTTTCCATGTATATTTTGTCGTCTGTTGGAATTAGCTTTTTATGACTTTAGTCTTTTCATGATTAATCTCGAGCCCAATTTTGCTGGCTATTAATGATAGTTCATTTGTGTTTTCCTGCATCGTTTTTATCTGACTGCTGATGAGGACTATGTCATCAGCAATGTCGAGGTCCTCCAAATGGTATCCTTGTATCCATTCGATGCCTTTATTACCAGTGCAGCATTTCTTCATTATGAAGTCCATAACAACTCCAAATAACAAGGGCGATAACATACATCCTTGTTTAACCCCTTGATGTATCTGCGCCACATAAATGAAAACAGATCAAGGAAGCCTTCAAAAGTATGTGTCACATTGGTTGCTTTAGTCGCAAAACGTATCTCCATCATCATAATCATATATGTAAACAAAGAAATGTGAAAAACGAATAAGAATTAGGAAAAGGAAATGGAAGTGACAGGAAAAAACATATTGTATACACATATCTGAAACAAGTGCAACGCGACAAATACTTGGGCACAATAATAACATCAGATGGAATATGCACCATAGAAATAAAAAGCAGAACAGCTCAGGCAAAAACAGCATTTCAGAAAATGAAAAACGTCTTATCCAATAAGTCTATGTCAATGGAAGTGAGAGAGTTCATCGGTGCTATATAGAGCCAATTATGACCCACGGAAGCGAATCATGGACAGCGGACAAACAAATGAAAAGACGCTTAGAGGCCATAGAGATGGAATTTCTCAGAAGAATGTTGAAAGTTCCCGGACAGCTAAAAAGACCAATGAGGACATCCTCAAAGAGGCCACCACAAAAAGGGAACTCCTAAAAAACATAAGAAAGAAACAATCAACATTCTTCGGGCACATCATCAGAAGAGGAAAGTTAGATTACTTGGTTACAAGTGGCAAAATACAGGGAAAGATAGATTGTGGACGACAAAGAGAGAAGAAACTAGATAGCTAGGTATCATGGTATGGAAAACAGTCAACAAAAGAATTGATACGATGCACGGTCGATAGAAAATTGTGGAAGGACATGATCGCCGATGCCAACCGCTATGGCACATGATGATGATAATATATATATATATATATATATATATAATGGATATATACAATATATATAATATATAAATAAATAATATATACATAATATATATAAATAATATATATATAAATTATATATATATATATATATGTATATATATATATATATATATATATATATATATATATATATATATATATATATATATGGAAATTAACGAGCAATATAAGATGCAGATTATATTCGTAAAAAATAGTTCATGGGAGTGAATTATTAAAAATAGAAGCGGAACTATAGCAAATCTCTTAAGACTGGAGAGGTATTTCATGGCATCTATTTCAAGTAAATTATCTGCAACATAATGAGCAAGGCCTCGCTTGTGTCTAAATAAATGAAGTCTGTATGAAGTATCGCATTAACATGACAGGAGTAATGTGCCCCATCCAAATCCATCAGTTTTGTTTTCACAAAGAGAAATAAGGCCAATCGATTTTCCTTCTGGCTTAATGCAAATCATGAGCTGTAGCGCTTCTATCTTTCTGCTTCTTTCGAGAGACAAGAACGAGATCCGGCTCAAAATCGACTCAGCGACAACATTCAGAACAAAAGCAATTGAATCAAATAACAGACATGCTTGGACAGCTATGAGAGCTGACCAGTTATAATCGTTAGGACATATTTTTACCTCCAAATTTTGTGTGGGCAATGATTCAATTATTCGTTGTAGAGAGAATGTAATACTTGGTATTTTGCAGCAGTTAATTAAGTCTCGATTGTGTTTTAAAATAAATACATGGATGAGCTCAGGCAAAAACAGCTTTCCTAAAAATGAGGAAGATACTGTGCAATGAAATTTTGAAAAAGAGTTCTTAAATGTTATGTAGAGCCAGTATGGGTTCACATATGGATGTGAATCACGGACAATAGACAACGGAGAAGAAAATCACTGGAGGCTATAGAAATGTGGTTTTACAGAAGAATGTTGAGAATACCATGGACAACTAAGAAGAGTAATGAAAACGTTCTGAAACAAGTCAAAGCAAAGAAAAAGCTAATTTCCAAAAAGGAAACACAATTAGGAAGACACAATCATCATTTTTTGGCCAAATGAGAAGGGAACAACTGAAATATATTGTGATAACTGGGAAAATTGATGGACGAAATGATAAAGAGAAAATATACCAAACAGGTTAAGAGAATGGCTTGGCAGAATGTCAACAACAGAAATGATAAAAACTGTCGAGATCGAAAGCTGTGGAGAGACATGATCACCAACGCCAGCATGCATAGTACCTGATGATGATGATGACATGGATGAAATAAATGTGTACATTTTATTCGTTTCTCACAAACATTGTTAAATAACATAATGTTTTAATAATTAACGTCATGCGGTGTTAAAAACGCCAAGTTGTTAAATAACGTCATATTTTATTAAATAATGCACGAACAAGTTCAAGGGATTGATAAACAGTTGATCAAGAGAGTGTTCTTGTTTTTTTTTCCTTTCTTCCAATTATTATTTCTCTTCCCCGCTCACTCGTTAGAGGGCGTTGAACAGTCGTAACGAATAATTTACAAGACGCTGGGATATCTGAGTCTTTCCGTCTAACACCTTCACTTCAGCATAGGATTTCTTCTCTATACCAGGAGCCCATTCTCATTTCGATCTTCCAGACTAACTAGTCTATTTCTGTCTGCTACAGCGAGGGGGTAGGGTAGTATCTTGACAGGCTCAGGTTCGCTCATCCTGACAGTTTACAGCTCATGCGCTGTAACGGTAAATTACGTTGAAGAGCAGTTCTCCTTGAGAACCAATCAGGGCAATGAAAGACAAACAGACAAGCATATGAATAGGCAGAAAGTCATGAACAAATGCAGGCAATCAAATTGAAAGAAGGGCTCTGAGTGGTCCAGAGATAAGATGAGGTCTTTGGACAAGAAGGTCCAGTGTTCGAATCCCGCAATTGACGGTGAGAATTGTTCTATTCGAATCTTTTTTTTTTCAGTGGCTTTACCCTTCCCTGGTCTCTGGATAGTGAGATCCGATGACGAGCCGTCGAGAATATCGGTGAAAACAGGAGGTCCTACGTGCACTCTGCACACGTGAAAAAACCATTGACAATAGAAAATCGAAAAGAGTAAGCCAAAAATAGTCGCTGTTCAGATTCTGCCAGTGTGGCGAGGGACATCTGAGCACACGGTTATAGCGGCGTGAAGAAAAAGTGATATTCATTCAGAGTCAGTCCAGATGGGCTTCACTCTAGATATAAAGCTGAGGTACGCAAACAAACATACAACAAAGAAACACATTGAAATATATCATGTATATGGAGCCATACAAATAGACATAAACGCAGGGAGACGCAACATATTTTACAGAAAGAGGCAAATGCAAATGTTTGAAGCCGGAAAGAATAGATAATATATTAATACTCAATATTGACTGACAGATACATGAAAGGAGGTAGAAAGGCGGGGCAATTAATGTAAATATAGAAAATTGTCAGGATAAGTAACTTAAGTAAACAAGAGAAAAGATACTGACAGACCTAAAGAAGAGTCATCGTTTGAAAAGGAAATAATTAGAAAATCATTGTTTTCCCATAAGCAAATGATGATAAATTCATCACGGTTAATATCTGTTGTTTATCAGACAATGGAACGAGCAGCAGAGGAATTAATGTAAGATACATTAGAAAAAATATAAATATTACGTATATTCAGACAAATTAATATCAGATATCAGACAGAAAACATAAAAGACCAGCAGGTAGATGAATATCACACAATAGAAAATATAAGAATATCATTATTAGTAAATTAATGTCAGACACCATGAACAGAAGTAAATATGAGCATCATCGTATAAATAAATATCAAAAACTATCACACTAACGGACATCATAGACCGTTAGACAAATAAATATCAGAAACCATTAGTCAATCAGACATCATAGACCATTAGACAAATAAATATCAGAAACCATTAGTCAATCAGACATCATAGACCAATAGACAAATAAATATCAGAAACCATTAGACAAACAGACATTATAGACCATTAGACAAATAAATATCAGAAACCATTAGACAAACAGACATCATAGACCATTAGACAAATAAATATCAGAAACCATTAGTCAATCAGACATCATAGACCATTAGACAAATAAATATCAGAAACCATTAGACAAACAGACATCATAGACCATTAGACAAATAAATATCAGAAACCATTAGACAATCTGACATCATAGACCATTAGACAAATAAATATCAGAAACCATTAGACAATCTGGCATCATAGACCAGTAGACAAATAAATATCAAAAACCATTAGACAATCTGACATCATAGACCATTAGACAAATAAATATAAGAAACCATTAGACAAACAGACATCATAGACCATTAGACAAATAAATATCAGAGACCATCACACAAACAAACATCAGAGACCCTCAGACAAACAAATATCAGAGACCGTCATACAAACAAATATTAGAAACCTTAAGACAAACAAATACCAGAGATCATCATATAAACAAATATCAGAGACCGTCACAAAAACAAACATCATAGACCATTAGACAAACAAATATCAGAAACCATCAAACAAAAAGACATCATAGACCATTAGACAAACAAATATCAGAAACCATCAAACAAAAAGACATCATAGAGCATTAGACAAACAAATACCGGAGAACATCAGCCAAACAAACATCATTTTTCATCGGACAAACACACGTCAGAGACTATCAGACAAACAAGCACCATAGACCTTTAGACAAACAAATATGAGAGACTCCAGACAAATAATATATCAGATCATTAGAGAGACGAAAATAATACCTAAACAAATAAATAAATACGAGATATCAAGTTGAACATCGTCCAACAGATGAACATCCCAGATCTTGATATGATAAATGTCAGACATAATAAGAGATTTATCAGAGAAGTAAATATCAAATATCGTCTAACAGATGTTCCTCTGATACCATCAATCGAAGAATTTTTGCATCGAAAATGAACTTCTCTGGTTAAGAGAACATTTTAGAAGGAGATGGATCAAATGTTGTTACAATCAGTTTGTGCTCAGATAATATGCACACCTGGAGGTATGTCAAATGTGACAATATTTTCACATTGAATAAGATATAACTAGCAATAATGGACAATCTTTAACATATAATTATGGAAATGTACCAGTCAAATACCTGTGGATAAAGAGACACAGCGAAGACGACGGCGCTGGATAGGACACACTGCGGAAGTCAACTGAGGGCTGAGAGTATTACACAACATGCTCTTTTTTGGAACCCCCAATGAAAAAGACAAAGAGGAAGACCAAGATATTCTTGGAGAAGGCAGATGGAAGCAAGATGAAGATGATGGGGAAGACATGGAATGATCTTAACAGAATGGCAAGAAATAGAACGGCTTGGAAAGTGTTTGTTGAAGACCACCTCTTTATACAGAGCTTCGCAGCAGGAGGCAATCTGAGCATCAGAAGTGACCCCCCGTCGAGCAGGTTTTGTCGTTTCTTTAGCTTCTTGACACTCTAAATCTGGGTCATGACTCCAGGCGTCGACCTCCTGCTGCATTGCCTCTAAGGCTTACATTACAATTCCTTTATAAATGGATCACCGCAGTCCTTGTCCGGCGAAAGATGGTTTTCAAATATGACAGGTGGTATCTGAACCAGATCGATACACCTTGATCTACCACAGAGCTCACCATTATCCCCAGTTTTATTCAACGCCTACACTGTGCGTTTAACAGGCGAGTAGATCCCTGTCCAGGGGAGGACAGCGTTTTACTTCCACGTTGCTTTGGTGTACTGTCAGGGGAAACACCAGGAGCATATTGCTCTAGAACTGCAGGCAGAATTCAACAGCTTAAGTACGTTGTGTAAGGACGCAGGTGCATTAGTTAACCTGACGATCACAAGTGTAACATAGTTCTCTGACAACTTTTTTATCAACACACCAACACAGCAACTCCTGTCTATGTTCGCAAGTTGTGGAGAGCACTAGCGCTATGAAATGCCTGGTAGTACAATTGAAGTCTTGCTTTTTCCAAGCATATAGATCAAGTAGTTATGAAAGATAGAAAGAACCTCCCTGCAGTGAGGGTAATGGCAGCGACCAAATAAGAGCAGCTTCACCTTCTTTGACCAACCATTCGTGGCTTTTAAACGCGATAGGAACCTTCGGGACATTTTGGTTAATAGGCGCCTTCGAAACACTGGCCAGAAACATCTGGGTAGGACATCTTAATTATATTAAATCAGAGTAATTGATTTGACAGAGGGACACAGGGAAAACAGCAATAAAAAGCATGCCTCTTTTATTGTTGCGTCTTCTTAATTGTTCTATTGCAAAGGCGGGAGCAAATGTAGGCCAGCCTTTGGGACATAGCAAACATGTAGGATGTCAGAGTCGGGGAGCAAAGTATGAGGTATGTGTAATTACCTGAGCCAGGTGCAAGGCAGGTGTGTGTTGTAGGAGCCAGGTGTAAAGTAAAAATGTGTGTTGTAAGCGCCAGGTGCAAGGCGAGTGTGTGTTGTCAGAGCCAGGTACAGGGCAAGTATGTGTTGTAGGAGCCAGGTGTAAAGTAAAAATGTGTGTTGTCAGAGCCAGGTGCAAGGCAAGTGTGTGTTGTCAGTGCCAGGTGCAAGGCAAGTGTGTGCTGTCAGAGCCAGGTGCAAGGCAAGTGTGTGTTGTCAGAACCAGGTGCAGGGCAAGTGTGTGTTGTAGGAGCCAGGTGTAAAGTAAAAATGTGTGTTATCAGAGCCAGGTGCAAGGCAAGTGTGTGTTGTCAGAGCCAGGTGCAGGGCAAGTATGTGTTGTAGGAGCCAGGTGTAAAGTAAAAATGTGTGTTGTCAGAGTCAGGTGCAAGGAAAGTGCGTGTTGTAGGAGCCAGGTGTAAAGTAAAAATGTGTGCTGTCAGAGTCAGGTGCAAGGAAAGTGCATGTTGTAGGAGCCAGGTGTAAAGTAAAAATGTGTGCTGTCATAGTCAGGTGCAAGGAAAGTGCGTGTTGTAGGAGCCAGGTGTAAAGTAAAAATGTGGGTTGTCAGAGTCAGGTGCAAGGAAAGTGCGTGTTGTAGGAGCCAGGTGTAAAGTAAAAATGTGTGTTGTCAGAGTCAGGTGCAAGGAAAGTGCGTGTTGTAGGAGCCAGGTGTAAAGTAAAAATGTGTGTTGTCAGAGTCAGGTGCAAGGAAAGTGCGTGTTGTAGGAGCCAGGTGTAAAGTAAAAATGTGTGTTGTCAGAGCAAGGGGCAAGGCAAGTATGTTTGTTACCTCATCCAGGTGCGAGGCAAGTTTGTGTATTGCCAGAGTCAGGGACAAGGCAAGTGTGTGTTTGTTATCAGAGTCAGGGGCACGGAATCTTTGTGTATTGTCTGAGCCAGGGGCAGGGAATCTATGTGTATTATCTGTGCCAGGGGCAGGGAATCTATGTGTGTTGTCAGAGCCAGGGACGAGGAATATATGTGTGTTTGTAGAGCCAGGGGTAGGGAATTTATGTGTGTTACCAGAACCAGGGGCAATGCAAGTGTGTGCGTTGCCAGAGTAATTTGCCGGTAATGTATGTATGTTGTCAGAGCCAGGGGCAGGGAATTTTTATGTGATGCCAAAGTCAGGGACAAGATATGTATGCTCTTGTCAGAGTCAGTGGCAAGGTAAGTGTATGTGTTGTCAGCGGCAGGGGCAAGGCATGTGGGTGTGTGTTGCCAGAGTCAGTGGCAAGACAAGTGTATGTTTTGTCAGCGGCAGGGTCAAGGAATGTGGGCGTGTGTTGCCAGAGTCAGTGGCAAGACAAGTGTATGTGTTGTCAGCGGCAGGGGCAAGGCATATGGGTGTGTGTTGTCAGAGTCAGTGGCAAGGCAAGTATATATTTCCAGAACTAAGTACAGGGCAAGTATGTGCGTGTTGCTACAGCCAGGAGCAAGGCAAGTAATACGCCCCATAATCTGCTATTTTAAAAATAATATTGCTACCTTTTTTCTTTTGAAAATGTGCATTGCCAATAAACTCCCCTCATACCACCAAATTACGCCCCTGTAATGTGCCCTATATTTGATCTCACAGCAGAACATAGTAGAGGCGACCGCACATTTATCATGTCTACAGTACTCATGCATTAGAACAAAAGTCCAGTTAAACCTACAGAGCACGAAACCAACTGACAATTATAGCTGTGACTATTGGCACAACGATATATTTTATTTGTCACTGAGCCCAGGAGATTTGGGGATCCCATTTGTTATAGATAAGATGGGTATCTTTAACTCCTACGCGCATTATTTTCGGCTTCTTGGCACGAAGCCATTTTAATTTCCGTATAACATTTCTGAATTGTCTCATCTGTCGTTCCCCGGACTCAGAAAATGGTTGGAAAGAATTAGATGGCTTTATCTTATAGTTTATACGCACTGGGAGTCAAATAAAGGTTACTTGCAGGAGTGCCTCGTTATTGAAGCGTGTAGCTGTCCGAACATTAATTGGTGAAAACATAATGCCCTTTTCGACACACCGAGTGGATAACAAGAGAAACCTTATGGAGAAGTGTTTACAAAATAGAAAGCTCCATGGGAATTTAGTTTAGTTTAGTTAACTTAGTTTAGTTTAACTTAATTTAGTTCAGTTTAGTTAACTTAGTTTAATTTAACTTAGATTAGTTAGTTTTACTTAGTTTAGTTAAACTTAGTTTGGTTTAACTTAGTTTAGTTTAACTTAGTTTAGTTTAACTTAGTATAGTTTAGTTTAACTTAATTTAGTTTAGTTTAGTTTAACTTAGTATAGTATAGTTTAGTTTAACTTAATTTAGTTTAGTTTAGTTTAACTTAGTTTAGTTTAGTTTAACTTAGTTTAGTTTAACTCATTTTCGTTTAACTTAGTTAAGTTCAACTTAGTTTAGTTTAACTTAGTTTAGTTTAACTTAGTTTAGTTTAGTTTAACTTAGTTTAGTTTAGTTTAACTTAATTTAGTTTAGTTTAACTTAGTTTAGTTTAGTTTAACTTAATTTAGTTTAGTTTACCTTAATTTAGTTTAGTTTAGCTTAATTTAGTTTAGTTTAGTTTAGTTTAACTTAATTTAGTTTAGTCTAACTTAGTTTAGTTTAGTTTAACTTAGTTTGGTTTAACTTAATTTAGTTTAGTTTAGTTTAACTTAATTTAGTTTAGTTTAGTTTAACTTAATTTAGTTTAGTTTAGTTTAGTCGACAGATCATCTTCATAGCACATCGGACAACTCCATAATGTTCAGATTCTCCCCTGAGCACCCTTCCCACCACAGTATGAAGCACGTTAGCGAGATACCAGTTAAAGAACTGGAGATGGCTCCATCTAATATACACAAACTCTGTAGCACTAGTGGCGTTTTAAAATACACATGAATCATTTAGTGAGGTATATATCATAGCTCAGGCAAATAATGCTGCCATCAAAAGAATTAGAAAACAAAATATATTGAAAATAATTAAAATAATACTCAAAACCTACAAATGGTAAGCAAAATTGAAGGAATAGACCTCGAGACAGTTCATTGCTACAACTACCTTGGAAATACTATAACCAGCGATGGCAAATGTAAAACTGAAGTAAATAAAAGAATAGGAGTGGCAAAAAGTAATGTTAATGCCATGAAGAACATACTAACATCAAAACAAATAACACTAGGGCCAAAACTAATAATGGTAAATTGATTTATTTTCTTAACATTCCTGTATGGCGAAGAAACATGGACATTAGACAAGAAAACAGAACAGAAAACTGAAGCCTAAGAAATGTGGATATATACAAGAATAATTAGAATTAGATGGAAAGAAAAGAAAACAAACGATGAAGTTTTAAAATAACTAAAAATTAAAAGAGAACTACTAAATACATTCAAACAAGACAAATGCGATTTGTGGGCCATGTTAAAAGACATAATAGCCTACTAAATGTAATCTTGGAGGGGAAAATACAAGGTAAAAGAGGCATTAGTCATTAGTCATTAGTCGAAAGATCATCCTCCTTGCACAAGGGGCATACCCATAAGTGCTCCGATTTCCTTTCGAGTAAATTCACAAGTGTGTGACGGCTGATCGTGCCGGTTCGCAGTTGGTTAACCATACACCTCTGGCGTCCTGAAAAATGTTCGCTCTTAGCTGTGCCAAGCCTTACGCGACTATGCGTTAGTCTCGCCATTGCGTTTGAATCCTTGTCGTCTCGAGAGTCTGCTACTCTTCCCGCCTCGCGGATTGCGTGTAAAATGTCCGCGTTGTCCATGGCGTTGCCATCTGAAATTTTAGCCTTTTCAGCAAGCTTGTCAGCTCGTTCGTTCCCTTGCACTCCAGAGTGGCCAGGTACGTAGATGAAGACGATTTCTTTTAAAGTTGACAGCTGCAGGGACTTCAACCACTCTCTTCGCCTCCACCCAGCCTCAACCTTCTTAAGCATACTCATGGAGTCACTGAGAAAACATACTCCTGCGAAAGACTGTGTTTCGAGCCATGTCATTGCCTTAGTGACTGCTAAAACCTCCACTGTCATGCTGCTCGTTGTTTGCGAAAAAGCACCACTATCCTCATGCACCATTTGCCCTTTCACCTGCGCTGTATATGCCCATGAACATCGTTTATTTCGTACAACCGAACCATCTGTGTAGATAATAATATTGACCGGACTTCCGGTCGGTGTAATGGCGGACTCAGGGTTGTGTTCTCTGATTCCGTTTCAACTTTCTACATCAATTGGAGTATTTTACACCAGAATCATGTAGTTTGTTTGTGACTTTCACTGACCAGGAGGTCTATTAACCAAGATCTTCGCCGGTGCTACGGAGTTTCGTGCATCTGAGCTTGAAATTCTTTGGAGTATTTTCGTCTAGTGTGTGTTTGTGATCAGTGTTTACGTCGGTCTAAGATGGCCATAGGGCGCTGGGTGTGTAGTCGCTCATCGTCACTTTGTCGCTCCAGTTTCGTCGGCTCGCTGTCCTCATATAATCTGTAAAAGAGGCAGAGGCTGACTAAGACTAACGTGAACGAGTAACATCAAAAGATGGACAAGTCAGCCTATGTCAACCTGCACCATCAAAGCAAGAGACAGAGCGGAATGGCGTTCCATGGTAGCCAACTTTCGATGCGGAGACGGCACTCAATGAATGACAAAAAATTAAAATTTCAGACAAACATGTCATCTTTTAATTTTATTGAAAGTCGACATAAACTTGACAATCATAAAGACTTTCATTAATGGATGCTTACACAGAATAAAAGAATGAAAATGGCGGGACAAAATCACTAACATAGAATTATGGAAATGTACCATTCAAATACCAGTGGGTAAAGAGATACAGCGAAGACGATGGCGCTGGAATGGACACACACTGAGGCTGGAATGGAAGCCAACTGAGAGTATTACACAATAAGCCCTTTTTGGAATCCCCAGGTGAAAAGACAAAGAGGAAGACCAAAGAATTCTAGGAGAAGGCAGATGGAAGCAGAGATGAAGATGATGATGAAGACATGGAATGATCTTTAAAAATGGCAAGAAACAGATCGACTTGGAAAGTGTTTGTTGAAGACCTATGCTCCAGAGGCAGCTGAAAGGTAGAAGAAGAATAAGAAGATGTCATCTTTCACTGTGTTGTGTAGAGCCAAGTTTGAGATATGGAAGTGAGTCTTTGATAATCGGACAACAAAAATATCGTTGGGGGTCACAGAAATTTGCTTTCATAGAAGAATATTGATAATACCATAGACAGTTAAGAAGTGTAAATGAGGACGCTCTGAAGGATGTTACTGCAAAAAGAGGATGGGGGCCGAGCCAATATCAGTAATACAGAATCACTATTTTAGTCACAATGAAAATGGAACAACCGGAATTTATATAGGAATAGGAAACATCAAAGGAAGAATAGCTCGAAAGAAGCAGGAAGAAAGATACCAAACAGTTTAAGAGTGTGATTTGGCAAGCAATCAGCAACATAAATAAACAGCTGTTGAGACAGAAATACAGGAGAGATTATTTTATCATCAGGACACCAGGAACCTGGAGCACAACATAATGAAAGGGTAGCTATAATGTTATGGAATGATCTTAACAGAATGGCACGAAACAGAACGACTTGGAAAGTGTTTGTTGAAAACCTATGCTCCACAGGGAGCTAAAAGGTAGAAGAAGAAGAGAGACAGAAAGTTTTGGTGATATATTTTTAATTCATTATATGATGCTGTGATTAATTGTATTTGTCTTTAATCTGTGTCTTTATTTTTTTTATTTTTTTTTTTTTACTGGTTTTTAGCGACTTCTAACTTTTAGTCCGGTAGAGTAGTTCTCGGGTCTCTTAGTCTCTGCTTCAGAAGTTGGAAAATGGATAAGAGAGCTTTGAGAGGAAGGCGTGAATGTAGAGGCCTGAGAGTCTTCATGGATTTATATCGATCTCAGTCCTAGACACCGACTAGTCCCGGACAGTGAGAGGACTGACAGGTTTGGCTTAGATGGCACCTCTAATGTGGACATTGGAACAAGGAAAACGAAGCCATTCAGTGATTGCTTTTTTTTTTTTTAAAACTCGGGCACCAATATTGATGAAACTACAATCATGAGCCGGCGAGAACTAGAACCAAGATCTACAGGAGTTTGAAAAGAAAGAATGTTCAAATTGGAAGTGTTTTTAACCGACGAATTAATGGAACATTCAATGCACATTGTACACCATCTTGTGAAATGGTAAGTGCGCCCCTAGGCAGCCTCGTATTCGATGAGTTCGGTTCTGTCAACAAATCAACTGAAACATCGTTGTTAAATGTAACTGAGATGGGAATAAACTCTCTTTAAAAGAACGTTATTAGTAGCACATAATTGATAAAGTAGGTAGAAATAGTAAACAATTAAGGAAGAAAGAAGTGGGAAGAAAGAGAGAGAAAAAATACAAGACAATAAAATTAATGATTCGGTGGGAAGTTTAAAAAATTAAACTAGTGTACAGATAGAAAGTTGTGAATGATTATCTATGCCAGCAGGTACTGTATTTTGACAGGAACAGGTTAGAGCGTCCACTATGAACAGCAAGACTTTATCCTGCATCTCGCTTGCGGGTTTTGAGGAACATAACATTAAACATAACATTCAAACATAACATTAGACATAACATTAAAAATAACATTAAACATAACATTACACATAACATTAAACATAAGATTCAAACATAACATTAGACATAACATTAAACATAATATTACACATAACATTAAGCATAACATTCAAACATAACATTCAAACATTTCCTAAACTTTGGGGACCAAGACTCACTTCCATGAACTGATCTTAGTGCGGTCAGCGACCCAAAGCTAACTGTTTGCGTCAGCATTGACGAACAACAAAAATGATCAAGACCCTGCTCTACCTCCCAGTGGTCCCTCTGAAAAAAGACCATCTAATCTGGCCAGGCGTTTAGGGTTCACAGATGAAAGGCAACCAAGTGCTCACATATGCCGTTCTGAAGTCGGATGTGTTCTGTTGAAAGGCAACCAAGTGCTCACATATGCCGTTCTGAAGTCGGATGTGTTCTGTTGAAAGGCAACCAAGTGCTCACATATGCCGTTCTGAAGTCGGATGTGTTCTGTTGAAAGGCAACCAAGTGCTCACATATGCCGTTCTGAAGTCGGATGTGTTCTGTTGAAAGGCAACCAAGTGCTCACATATGCCGTTCTGAAGTCGGATGTGTTCTGTTGAAAGGCAACCAAGTGCTCACATATGCCGTCTGAAGTCGGATGTGTTCTGTTGAAAGGCAACCAAGTGCTCACATATGCCGGTCTGAAGTCGGATGTGTTCTGTTGAAAGGCAACCAAGTGCTCACATATGCCGTTCTGAAGTCGGATGTGTTCTGTTGAAAGGCAACCAAGTGCTCACATATGCCGTTCTAAAGTCGGATGTGTTCTGTTGAAAGGCAACCAAGTGCTCACATATGCCGTTCTAAAGTCGGATGTGTTCTGTTGAAAGGCAACCAAGTGCTCACATATGCCGTTCTAAAGTCGGATGTGTTCTGTTGAAAGGCAACCAAGTGCTCACATATGCCGTTCTAAAGTCGGATGTGTTCTGTTGAAAGGCAACCAAGAGCTCACATATGCCGTTCTAAAGTCGGATGTGTTCTGTTGAAAGGCAACCAAGTGCTCACATATGCCGTTCTAAAGTCGGATGTGTTCTGTTGAAAGGCAACCAAGTGCTCACATATGCCGGTCTAAAGTCGGATGTGTTCTGTTGAAAGGCAACCAAGTGCTCACATATGCCGTTCTAAAGTCGGATGTGTTCTGTTGAAAGGCAACCAAGTGCTCACATATGCCGTTCTGAAGTCGGATGTGTTCTGTTGAAAGGCAACCAAGTGCTCACATATGCCGTTCTGAAGTCGGATGTGTTCTGTTGAAAGGCAACCAAGTGCTCACATATGCCGTTCTGAAGTCGGATGTGTTCTGTTGAAAGGCAACCAAGTGCTCACATATGCCGTTCTGAAGTCGGATGTGTTCTGTTGAAAGGCAACCAAGTGCTCACATATGCCGTTCTGAAGTCGGATGTGTTCTGTTGAAAGGCAACCAAGTGCTCACATATGCCGTTCTGAAGTCGGATGTGTTCTGTTGAAAGGCAACCAAGTGCTCACATATGCCGTTCTGAAGTCGGATGTGTTCTGTTGAAAGGCAACCAAGTGCTCACATATGCCGTTCTGAAGTCGGATGTGTTCTGTTGAAAGGCAACCAAGTGCTCACATATGCCGTTCTGAAGTCGGATGTGTTCTGTTGAAAGGCAACCAAGTGCTCACATATGCCGTTCTGAAGTCGGATGTGTTCTGTTGAAAGGCAACCAAGTGCTCACATATGCCGTTCTGAAGTCGGATGTGTTCTGTTGAAAGGCAACCAAGTGCTCACATATGCCGTTCTGAAGTCGGATGTGTTCTGTTGAAAGGCAACCAAGTGCTCACATATGCCGGTCTAAAGTCGGATGTGTTCTGTTGAAAGGCAACCAAGTGCTCACATATGCCGTTCTGAAGTCGGATGTGTTCTGTTGAAAGGCAACCAAGTGCTCACATATGCCGTTCTGAAGTCGGATGTGTTCTGTTGAAAGGCAACCATGTGCTCACATATGCCGGTCTAAAGTCGGATGTGTTCTGTTGAAAGGCAACCAAGTGCTCACATATGCCGTTCTGAAGTCGGATGTGTTCTGTTGAAAGGCAACCAAGTGCTCACATATGCCGTTCTGAAGTCGGATGTGTTCTGTTGAAAGGCAACCAAGTGCTCACATATGCCGTTCTGAAGTCGGATGTGTTCTGTTGAAAGGCAACCAAGTGCTCACATATGCCGTTCTGAAGTCGGATGTGTTCTGTTGAAAGGCAACCAAGTGCTCACATATGCCGTTCTGAAGTCGGATGTGTTCTGTTGAAAGGCAACCAAGTGCTCACATATGCCGTTCTGAAGTCGGATGTGTTCTGTTGAAAGGCAACCAAGTGCTCACATATGCCGGTCTAAAGTCGGATGTGTTCTGTTGAAAGGCAACCAAGTGCTCACATATGCCGTTCTGAAGTCGGATGTGTTCTGTTGAAAGGCAACCAAGTGCTCACATATGCCGTTCTGAAGTCGGATGTGTTCTGTTGAAAGGCAACCAAGTGCTCACATATGCCGGTCTAAAGTCGGATGTGTTCTGTTGAAAGGCAACCAAGTGCTCACATATGCCGTTCTGAAGTCGGATGTGTTCTGTTGAAAGGAGCAAATAAACCACAACATAACTACGACCAGTTAATGTTTGTTTAAGGACGGATGACGAAGAGGGTTATTCTTTCTTTTAGTAGTCATCGAGTGAACGCCAGAATGAGAGAAGGACCTGAGCTTAGTAAAGTAAAAAATTAAAGAGCCCCCGTCACGCTAAGTGGCGTAGATGGAATATGGTGTTAGTGACCATAAATTTTACAGACCTTCAGCACATGGTTTTCGGGGTAATGTGGTCGGTATTACGCCTGTGCCATTTTACTTTCCCAGAAAAAAATCCGGTACCCATTTAGGGCTTGGGTGAACCCGTCGTTTTGGATCGAACCCTACCTCTTGTCCTTTGTAGTCCAGTTCACTAACCACTGAGCTATCGCGGCTCCCATCTGAGCGTAGACCTAGTCATAATTCTAGTCGTCGTTATAATAACATTAACTTTAGGTTTAAGCATAAACATAGCGCTAGTCATAATCATAACACAAACAACGATTATTACACAAATCGCTATAAATTGCGATTCTCTGTAGAGAAGGAAAAAGTGAAGCAAGATTAAGGACAATTTTGTAGAGAACAGTTCAAATAGAGATGGACAGTGTGGGTCTGACATAGGGTACACTGCGAAAAATGGACACAAATAGCACGAAGTGGATCAACGTTATTGTTCTAAAAGGCTCAACAAGGCGTGTCAGGCGCTGGTTGGTATGCGGGAAACGTAACAAGAAGGAAAGAAGGAGGTACAATATCACAACCTCTTTATTTATTTCACAATGTTTGTTTGTCGAGTTCATTCTTTGTCGTTCAGAAAGTACCTCAACTGTTGAGAGGTCATGTTCATTTATGAACAGTTTGTGGTCGAAACATAAATGTCGATTATTTGTTGAGACAAATCATGATGAAACACTGTTTACCCACAGCCAGCTATAGCTTTACTAAGGCGTGCGGGTTGAGAGTGTTTCCCGAAATAATCCAAAGCTAGTGACGTTATCAGTAAACGGAGCTAGAGACGGATGACGTCAGTGTATCCACAACCGCATCTGCTCGCAATGTTGAAAACGTCACATACTTTGAGTGATCAGTTTCACGCCGCGGGCCTTAGTAAACATATTGTGAACAGGCAAATAATTTGCCTCACAATAATTGCCTCACCGTTTGTTGTCGTTGTCCCCGTTTTCTGAAGAAGGCCGCAGACCGAAACGTCAGTATTGTGTTGTGTTCCTTCTTTGTAAATCTGTCACCATACCTTGGAGTGTATACCACACCCAACTGCTGGCTCCTTAGTAAACCTCTAGATGGCTATTGTCCACATCTACGTCAATATACACTTTTGTTATGGATTCTGTCACTGAAGAGTTATGATATGCTCAGCGTTTTTATGTAATTAAGCTTTTTTCCCCCTTTTGTTGCTCTATTTTGACTTATAAAAATTTTTAAAAAATATTACATTACCCTATCCGTCCTGCTAAAGCCATCCAAGTATCAAGTTTTGTTTTTTTCAAGGAAATATAGTCAGGTTACGTCTCAATCCATTACATAACAATTCTTGTTTTTGACAAGATCTCTTCTTAGCACGTGATATATTTAGTTCCATTACTTGACAGTAATCACTGCGTGACCTCTTCTTTGCACGCGCTAAATTCAGTTCCATCACTTGACAGTAATCACTGTGTGACCTCTTCTTAGAGCGTGATATATTCAGTTCTGTCACTTGACAGTAATCACTGTGTGACCTCTTCTTAGAGCGTGATATATTCAGTTCAATCACTTGACAGTAATCACCGTGTGATCTCTCCTTAGCACGTGATATATTCAGTTCCATCACTTGACAGTAATCACTGTGTGATCTCTTCTTAGCACGTGATATATTCATGTCTATCACTTGACAGTAATCACTGTGTGATCTCTTCTTAGCACGTGATATATTCAGTTCCATCACTTGACAGTAATCACTGTGTGACCTCTTCTTAGAGCGTGATATATTCAGTTCTGTCACTTGACAGTAATCACTGTGTGACCTCTTCTTAGAGCGTGATATATTCAGTTCTGTCACTTGACAGTAATCACTGCGTGACCTCTTCTTAGCACATGATATATTCAGTTCAATCACTTGACAGTAATCACCGTGTGATCTCTCCTTAGCACGTGATATATTCAGTTCCATCACTTGACAGTAATCACTGCGTGACCTCTTCTTAGCACATGATATATTCAGTTCAATCACTTGACAGTAATCACCGTGTGATCTCTTCTTAGCACGTGATATATTCAGGTCTATCACTTGACAGTAATAACTGCGTGATCTCTTCTTAGCACGTGATATATTCAGGTCCATCACTTGACAGTAATCACTGTGTGACCTCTTCTTAGCACGTGATATATTCAGGTCCATCACTTGACAGTAATAACTGTGTGATCTCTTCCTAGCACGTGATATATCCAGTTCCATCACTTGACAGTAATCACTGTGTGACCTCTTCCTAGCACGTGATATATCCAGTTCCATCACTTGACAGTAATCACTGTGTGACCTCTTCCTAGCACGTGATATATTCAGTACCATCACTTGACAGTAATAACTTCGTGTATGTACTCTTGTTTGATCACTTGAATACTATTTCTACTTCAGCTAAAATATTTTAAAAACATTCCTCTGGCAGCTTGGAATCATGAAACTTTAGATGTCTCCTACTAGTTGTTCCCCAGTGTTCAGATCTATTAAAAAAAAAAAACAGTTGCATTTCCACAACTCTCGTCAGTTATCCTTGGTTTGATTTTCGTTTTAATGCATCCCCATATGAACAGTCAAAACGTTAAAATGTCCTTCTATTAAATATATCTCTATATGCGATTAGTTTAAAAAACCTGGCTATATTTCCAGCTGCGGTTACTAGTCTCCAAACACTGGCTATATTTCCAGCTGCGGTTACTAGTCACCAAACACTGGCTATATTTCAACTATAAAAACAAGACCTTTTTTCAATCAATATTATAATTGACTCTTTGACTGTCTGGGTCAATCGAACGGTCAAACTGTCTTATATCTAGAGGGTGATTTTAATTGGAAGGAGCGGTACATGAATGGTTAAGGAACTAGCAAAGCTGAGAACGAGAGATCGAGTATCTTCTTCTTCTTCTGCGATCATGGCTCATTCAGACTAGGATTACGGACTCTCTTATGAAGGCAGCTGTCTGTTTAAGTGATTCGGTTGCCCCGTATAGTTTCTCTTCCAGAGAGGTGGATGTAGTCCACATTGTACTTCTCAGGTCTGTGTACTGGGGGTAATCCTGTAGAACATGTTTTGTTATCATGTTGTCTAGTGTGCAGTGGCATTGGCTGGTAGTACCAATTTTGAGTTTGGTAAACATGTGGTTTCTCATTCTGTTGTGGCCAGTGCGTAGGCGAAGTATGATGACTTGATCCCTCCTTGATAGTTGGAGGTATCCATCCCTCTCGTTATACTTTGGGTGTTCCCGTTTCCATTTTTCATGAAACTGGCCTTTGATGATGGATTTGGCTTCATCGTAACTGACCAGATGATCCACTATGGGGTTATCTGTTCCAACAAGCAGCTTCTACACTTACCAAGCCATAAACTAAACAAGTACTGATAACCTGTATTTCTTTTTTGTTTAATATCTTCATCACCAAAGTGTCCCACGACCATATGCCTCACGTGTGAAACAAACTGATAAAGTAAATCACTGATTTGTTGAGTAATTTAAAACGATGTGAAATCTCGGTATTCGAACGTAATTCGCTCTAAAACGCTATCACAATTAAGATTTGGACGAAATCCAAATCTTTTTTCCCTCAAGACAAATAATGTAATTTTGATTAATATGTTTTCCATCGCCGAATACTATATATTTAAACCTCTATAATAACAATATATACAAAACCAATAAATGTTTGTGAAATACTGAATCTTAAAATGTAACTGAACTCTATCAGTACTGGTGAGATATGTTGGCGTTAGTAAAAAGGTGGGGAGGAGGGGAGGTGTTATTGTTTAGAGAGTCGTCTTCCATAAAAGATATCAGGTAATCATTTTATTTCTCGTCGTTGTTTTATTTCTTTGCAAAATATGAATCTTGGGTTTGTGATTCTTTACTAACATTAACACGCCCATTGTTGTCTGTGTTTGATGATTCAACAACATAATTTCACAAGAGCAAAAGACCGCAAATTATATCTCCCCTAGACGCCGAAAGGCAAATGAGGAAGGAAAGAAGAAAGAAGAAGACATTCTAAATATTAACCAGGTGCTGTCGTGCATACAAAAATTGTCTTCACATTTTCCCTTATATGTAGAAAACAACATATATTTGCTTTAAAATTGAAATAAAGAAAAACAAATATGTTTATAGGATATACCTGAATAGTGAAACTATAAATGCAATGATAAAATGAAGATCTGAGAAGACTCCAATGATATGAACCTATTTATATAGAACTCAGAAGCAGTCAATCTAATCATCAGAACATTAAATACATTACAGGTACACGAAATGTCATGATAGTCAGACTATTAACAAAGGAAAGATGCACACGCGGAAAACTTAAACAAAAATTATAAACAGGCGCATATTTTAAATATATAAACAAAAGACCAAAATAAAAATAGAAATAGAAATAAAAAGTGAATAAAATAAACAGGCGTGTCAACATGATGTACACCGTAGTAAAATAAAAGCATAAATGTGTAAAATGTTAATAAAATACACAATAAATAAATATGTAGAATGAATTATTATGACAAAAATAATAAAACAAATATCAGCAAAAATTAAAAGAAACATAGAAATATAAACTTTAGAAATAACGAAAAACATATAAAGAAAATATGAACAAAGTAACAGCATTGATATAAATAATATTAATGACTTAACGAAATAACGGCACGGGTAAAAGTATAAAAAGAATATTAAAAAAAGAATAGAATAGAGGCACAAAATAAAAAAATGGCCAGACTATAAAGACATAAAACATGTAGGAAATAGCAAATAAAGGAAGCAAAATTAATTCAACAGCATAAACAGTAAGACAACGCGCGACTATGACAAAGGGAAATTAGATTTCCTTGCAGCGTGTGAAGAAAACGTTAAAGGAAAAAGTAAGAAAATGTCAGAAAGAGATTAATCACGTCGTAGGAAATTCTTATTTCGTGAACCAGGCATTTCATTAACCCGTAATCATTTTCCGAGACATAGAGAGAGGGCTTGTTTTTAATAGGTCTCTCACTTCTGATACCCGGATAGAAACAAAACTCAGCTTCTGACTACAGTAGTCTACAGTACTATTTCTAAAGTAAAAACTGACAAGAACATCAGACAAGTAGACACTGGAGATTGGGGATAGAATACGATATTGGATATACGACAGTTAAGAAGAATGAGCGGATCGAAGAAACTATTTTAGCTTTACGTTAATAGAGATTGTGTGCTGTCGGTAACCCCTAGAGATGAGGACATTTATCATATGTTTCGAAATTGGCTGGTGGTGTGGTGGAAGAAAAGATTCGGAACTTGATAAGGAAAGCAAATAGAGGTGACAGAATGAAATCACATCACATTTTTAGTATACCACATATTTTTCTTTCCAAGAAATGGGTATATGGTATACTGAATTTAAAAAAAGAAGTTCCTGGAAGCTTCATTGATTTATTTCCAGCTACAATATGTTTTTATTTTAATGTATATCGAGAAAAAAATGCATTTTTTTTCAACAACAAATTATTTCAAAACGCTCACTGCAATATAATTGTAAATAATAAATAAGACAGCTTCACAAAAAGCAGGAACAATGTTTAAAAAAAAATGAACACAACGCATCATACAAAGAAATCTATATTTTATGATTATTAATCATTTTTAATTTGAAAAATCACTTTAATTCAAATGCTAATGTAACAAACGCATCATCATCATTATCAAGTGTTGTCCCAGCTCTTGTTTGGTGATCATGTTTCTTTACAACCTTCTACAATTGTTCATCAAAATATGTGAAATATAATATTTGTTATTGAGGAGAAACCAAGTAATGTCCACATTGAGATGTGGTCATTGCAGAGTTTACTGCCATACGCAAAATAAATTACAAATTTGACAAATGTCGTTTGACACATGTTTCAGGTGGTAAGATTCAATAAACATTAAGACGCAAGAAATGAAATATGAATAACTATATATTTGTCTATATACTGACTATATATTATATTGAGTGTATAACAATACAAACTATATATTGACTACATATTGACTATATATTATATGTCTACGTAACTTCATAACTAAATATTGACTATATTACATGGCTCCACAACTTCATAACTATATATTGACTACATAACTCTATAACTATATATTGACTGTATATTACATGGCTCCATAACTATATAACTATAAATTGATTATATATTACATGACTCTATAACTCGGTAATTTTATATTTACTACATAACTCTATAACTATATATTGACTATTATAACTCCGTAACTTTCTATTGACTACATAACTCTATAACTATATATTGATTATATAATACATGGCTCCACAACTCTATAACTATATATTGATTATATATTACATGGCTCCACAACTCTATAAATATATATTGATTATATATTACATGGTTCCACAACTCTATAACTATATATTGACTATTATAACTCCGTAACTTTCTATTGACTACATAACTCCATAACTATATATTGATTATATATTACATGACTCTATAACTCCAAATTTTATATTGACTACATAACTCTGTAACTATAGATTGACTATATATTACATGGCTCCACATTTCCATAACTATATATTTCCCGAGGGCTGTGAAAAGCTGACCCGATCTTCCACGATTCCTGTGAGTAACAAACTTGATGATGGCGGAAAGAACCTGATACAGAATAATATTTCTGTTAAAGAGATTTCTCTGGTTATATTCCAGGGAGATCATTAGCAAAAAGAGAATAGGATATCGTTATAAATTAATCGATATAAATTAAGAGAATAAATACATTTCCTAAAGCCGGGAAATATCTATTAGAGGGAGAAATGTATTTATGTTTATTGAAAATAAAAATGTTGTTACATTAAAAATTTCGTTATAATGATTCACTCTTTTATTGGGTGCCGTCTCCACATCGAAGGTGGACTACCATAACCATGGATGTGCCATTTTACTGTCTCTTATCTTGATGGTGCAAGTTGCCATAGGTTCGTCTGTTCACCTTTTGATGTTATAAGTCCACTCTAGTCTTGGTCTGCCTCTAACTCGTCTACCTTGTGGATTCCCTTCCAAGATAACTTTTAGTAGGGTATTATGTCTCTTCACACGTCCAAAAAATTTATGTTGTCTTTTTCTAATTGTGTTAAGAATTGTTTTTTTTTTCATTTTCAGCTGATTCAGAACTTCATTTTCGTCTTTTTCTTCCTTCTTTCCAATTCTATCCAATGTTCTATACATCCACATCACAAACGCTTTAAATTTCTGCTATGTTTTCTTATTGAATGTCCATTTTTCTAGACTATACAGGTATGTTGAGTAAGTGTAACATTTTATAATTGATACTTTTAGTTTTGATGTTATTTGCTTTTATTTGAGTAGATTTTGTATGTTGTTAAAATTGGTTGTTTTTTTTTTTTGTGCCATTCCTATAGTGATTAGTATTTATAAAATAGTTTAAACTGATCACTGCTGGTGATATGTATTAGAGCTTAGATTAGTAACATTATATAGGATTGCTAAATCTTTAAGTGATTAGATATTTACAATTTGAGGCATTTTAAATGTGCGTTATGAGTTTTGTCTGTTTATTTCCTTATAACAAATTCTTGACTAGAAGAAAAGAGGAGACTGAAACAGTTACTGCTGTATTGAAGTGGTGTCCAAGTACTTGTACACAATTATCATGAATGCTATCCAGGCCAGTTGTATGGCTTCTTAGTATTTAGACATCATCATCATGTGCCATACCGGTTGGCGAAGGCGATCGTGTCCTTCCACAATCTTCTATCTACAGTGCATCGTATCAGTTCTGTTGTTGACTGTTTTCCATGCCATGACACCAAGCTATCTAGTATTTCTCTCTCTTTGTTGTCCGCGATCTCTCTTTCCTTGTATTTTGCCTGTTGTACCAAGTATTCCAACTTTTCTCTTTTCATGATGTGCCCAAAAATATTGATTGTTTCTTTCTTATGTTTTTAGGAGCTCCCTTATTTTGTGTTGGCCTATTTGAGAATTTCCTCATTGATCATTTCAGCTGTCCAGAAAACTTTCAACATTCTTCTGAGAAATTCCATCTCTGTGGCTGCTAACCGTCTTTTCATTTGTTTGTCTATTGCCCATGATTCGCTTCCATAGGTCAGAATTGTTTCTATATAGCACCGATGAACTCTCTTTCTCATTTTTTATTGACATAGATTTGTTGCATAAGATATTTTTAACCTTCTGAAATGCTATTTTGGCCTGAGCTATTCTGCTTTTTACTTCTGTGGTGCATCTCCCATCTGATGTTATTATTGTGCCCAAGTATTTGAAACGTTGCAATTGTTTCAGATTTGTCTCGTTTATTTTTTATGCTGCATGATGATGGTGATTGTTTCTTCGATATAACCATTACTTCTGTTTTCTTACTATTCAGACTGAGACCTTTCTTGTGAACTCTCTTTCTCACTTCTATTGACATAGATTTATTTAGACATAGACCAGGACACCCTTGAAGAAGGTAGAGATCCCGTTTAGTCCCCCTATCAGGGTTATTTGAAGCCATTGGAGCAGCTAGTGGATGGTGTTGTGGGAGCAGCCGACAAGTAGTGCCGGTTATGGTCCCCACACCGCGAAGGTAGGCAGAGGATCTCATGTATAGAGACAATGGCTGCGATCTCCGACTAGTACCGTCACTGCCAAGAAGGAAAGGAATGGCAAACTACCTTCTTGTACTGCCTAGTATAGTTATGCCAAGACAAAGACCTCTCATTTAGACATAGACCTCTCATTTAGACATAGACCTCTCATTTAGACATAGACCTCTCATTTTCCTACTTTTGTGTTTCCCCATTACGCAAATAAAACTTGAGTGAATGGTAAATATGACTATCTGCCATCTTGGATCATTCTTCACCTTCAAAAAAATAAAGATTTACGTATATCTCAAAATTACACTAAACTATCATTATTCAAATGTGTAAGAGATTCAGCGGCTAAACTATCATTATCCAAATGTGTAGAGATTCAGCGGCTAAACTATCATTATCCAAATGTGTAGAGATTCAGCGCCTAATTGTTGTAGAGTGATGCCACCAACTAAGGCTAGTCAAAATAAGTATCCGAATCAAATGTTAGATCCCTACCCCCATTGCTTCCTCATTTGTCGTATTTTATTAATACGTTGCCTGTCTTCCCCTGAGTCACTCAAGAGTCTCACCCTTCCTAAGCCATCTTTACAGGACCCTCATGTTTTCCGCTCGAGGTGCCCAAAGAGGGTATTCGACTGTCACTACGCCTGAGACAATTAATAAGAAGTGCCCAGACTGGAGAGAAATGAGATCCTGCCTTTCAAAGGCGGAGACTTTTGTAACAAGGTGATGGGCCGTGGAGCTAATTAGGAGAATAGAAACGTCTTCTATGTGTTTTTTTTTTAGACTTTATTTCTTGCTAAAGGGTTTCGCGTACTCCAGAGGGATTGATAACCTCAGCTGATTGAAAGGGAGCTTTTAGATAACTTGGTAACAGAGCGTTTTTTTTTTCCTTTTGTCTTCGCACAGGGCAGAGAATAGAAACAAAGTTTAAAAAAAAACATTTCTTGAACAAAAAAATAGAACGAATAATTAAGCACTGAAAAATAATAACTAGAAGATACTAACTAAAGATAATACAATAAATCCAAAAAAAATATCAAAGTGAATCATTGTAAAGTATGTCCTATAACAAATGTGTGCATAAAATAAACAACATAGATCTAAAATAAATATAAAATTATACAAACTCTGCAGCGCTTGTTTCCTATCAGATTATGATTAATTGTCAACATTGGTTGATGATGTCATATTGAACATTCCACTCTGTTAAATTTACTTACTCTCTATGTTTATACACAACTTTATATAAACATTAATAGCTTTTATGCTTTTATTTAACTTTATTAGGTTTAGCTTCATTTGCTGCATTAATTTTTTTAATATTGATTACTTTTATAATTCACTAAATTTAACTTAAGTTACTTTGGTTTCTATAATTAACATTTATTAAAAGTAATAGGTGTTATCATTTTCCATCTATACTTCTAGTTTTGCAAGCTCTCACATAGTTATCATAGTTTTTAGGTTCATTTTTACACATCCTTCTCTTCTCTTCTCTTCTCTTCTCTTCTCTTCTCTTCTCTTCTCTTCTCTTCTCTCCTCTCCTCTCGTCTTCTCTTCTCTTCCCTTCCCTTCTCTTCGCTCATTTCCTCTCCTCTCTTCTCCTTTTCGCTTCTCTTCTCTTCTTTTCTCTTCTTTTCTCTTCTCTTCTCTTCTTTTCTCTTCTCTTCTCTTATTTTCTCTTCTCTTCTCTTCTTTTCTCTTCTCTTCTCTTATTTTCTCTTCTCTTCTCTTCTTCTCTCTTCTATTCTATTCTATTCTCTTAAGAAGTGAAGAACAAATTTGGCGACAAACATTTTGACAAATTAAGGCCACACTTGATGGAAGATTTGACAGCGAGCTAATCAGCTAAAGCAGGAATTAAAGCGAAGAATGAAATAAACCAAATGTTGAACAAACACTGCAGAGTGCCAAGATATAAAAAAGGTAACATATTTTAAACATTTAGAATCAAGATTCACCAATGATGAGAACCTGGACAAATAAATACACATAAGTTGCAGTAATCCAAACCAAATTTTCGTACTGTTAGCCCTCTTGTACAATGCAAAATGTTGTGCTTATCAGCACAATGAAATTATTTATACAGAACATTTTCATATCTAATTTATGCTGCTAGCGCCAAAAGTGATCATTAACAAGTGGGAAGCTGAAGCCGCCTGCCTCAGAAATAAGACGCGGAAATCATCTGGAATAAAACAGAAGACAAAAATTAGAAAAGAAACTGATAGAATAAATTGGTGTAGAAATAGTCTTGAACTACACAAAGAAAAGGAGCCGCGATAGCTCAGTGGTTAGTGAACTGAACTACAAAGGACAAGGGGTAGGGTTCGATCCCAACCGACGGCTTTCGGGTTCACCCAGCCTTAAATGGGTACCGGATTTTTTTCTGGGAAAGTAAAGCGGCACTGGCGTAATACCGACCACATTACCCCAAAAATCATGTGCCGAGGGTCTGTAAAATTTATGGTCACTAACACCATATTCCCTATACGCCACTTGGCGTGACGGGGGTACTTTATTTTTACTTATTTACACAAAGAAAAGCCAAAAAATGAATTGTTCATCTGGATAAATTTTGTCTTGTGACTACATACCAAGTATACATGGAAAAGAAGAAGAGAATGGCGCATTTTCTAAGCAGAACTTGAGGAAGATTTACACTTTAGAAAATGTAAATACAAAGAATTACATTCTCACGAAAAAACTCTGCAACAATTTCATATGATAATAGTCGAGCTGCTTGTAAAGCCAGATCGAGATCTTCCATCCTCCTCAACGTCCTAAACCAAAAGTAGATGAAGAAGATGAATATCTAGACTGCGACACAACTCCATCAACTTTCTTCACATTGTTAACGACATAGAAAAACAACAAGAAATACAAGCTTCATTTTTTCCACTATTTTTTCTGGGAAAGTAAAGCGGCACGGGCGTAATACCGACCACGTTACCCCAAAAAATCATGTGCCGAAGATCTATAGAAAGTATGGTCACTAACACCATATTCCCTATACGCCAGTTGGCGTGACGGGCCTCTTTACTGTTTTTTTATTTATTGTTCCCACCTAGTTACCACACCGTCCGTACTACACTTGATCTAAAACTCTGCTAATCTCAAAACGACATGTCCAGATCGCAATGGTCATCGTTGTGTAAGCTCATGACGTGACAACAAGAAAAGAACATCTAAAGAACCCTTTTCGTGCTTGTTCTCGTTGATGTGAGAAAACACAATAAACCAATCTTCTTATTCTTCATCTTCTTCGTTCCTTCCTCATTTGCCTTTCAGCGTCCAGGGGAGATATAATTTGCTGTCCTTTGTTCTTTTGTTCACCTCTGCTGCTGTTTTGTTTTCTAGTGTTAATATTTCAACAATCCATCTTTTTCGTGGTCGGCCCTTGGGTCTGGTGTTCTCGCAATGTTTATTGAAGGCTCGTTGTTTTGTGTTTATATCTTTCTACCTTGTCACGTGGCCAAACCATTGTATCTATTGTTTATATATATATATATATATATATATATATATATATATATATATATATATATTCTATGGCAGGGTTATTCCTAGCTTTTTTCTTAGTTCTTCATTTCTGAGCTTATCTCTCAGGCTGTTTCCTCTTATTCGTCGAACACATCTTATTTCAGTAGAGGTTATCTTTCTTATTGTTCTTACATCTAAGGGACAGGTCTGGCATTGCTAGTACAACGTTGAGATGAAGATTGTGTTGAAGAGTGCCCATGTTGCCTCTAGAGTTATTTCCTTGCTGGACAATAGTGTTAATAGCTGTCCAATGATTTGACAAGCTTTGTTGCATCTTGATTCTATCTCTGCTGTTTGAGAATTATCGTTTGTCATTAAACTTCCTAGATATTTATATACATACACGTACACACACACACACATAGCTGACACTGTTTCTTTTATGCGGGCTTTAAACTGCTATTTGTGAATTGTTGTTTGTCACAAGATTTCCTAAATAAACCATTAAATGTGACAATTATAAAATATGACAAACATGACTCTTGAGATTAATCAAGCATATAGAATAAAGCCCGCTTAGATTTCATTTTTTCATATAGAATGTTCCTACACGTTCATACAACAGGATAAGTCCCAATATCTACAGCAGGATAAGTCCCAATATCTACACAAGGATAAGTCCCAATATCTACAGCAGGATAAGTCCCAATATCTACACAAGGATAAGTCCCAATATCTACAGCAGGATAAGTCCCAATATCTACAGCAGGATAAGTCCCAATATCTACAGCAGGATAAGTCCCAATATCTACACCAGGATAAGTCCCAATATCTACAGCAGGATAAGTCCCAATATCTACAGCAGGATAAGTCCCAATATCTACACCAGGATAAGTCTCAATATCTACACCAGGTTAAGTCCCAATATCTACAGCAGGATAAGTCCCAATATCTACACCAGGTTAAGTCTCAATATCTACACCAGGATAAGTCCCAATATCTACACCAGGTTAAGTCTCAATATCTACACCAGGATAAGTCCCAATATCTACACCAGGATAAGTCCCAATATCTACACCAGGTTAAGTCTCAATATCTACACCAGGATAAGTCCCAATATCTACACCAGGTTAAGTCCCAATATCTACACCAGGTTAAGTCCCAATATCTACAGCAGGATAAGTCCCAATATCTACACCAGGTTAAGTCTCAATATCTACACCAGGATAAGTCCCAATATCTACAGCAGGATAAGTCCCAATATCTACACCAGGATAAGTCCCAATATCTACAGCAGGATAAGTCCCAATATCTACACCAGGTTAAGTCCCAATATCTACACCAGGATAAGTCCCAATATCTACACCAGGTTAAGTACCAATATCTACACCAGGTTAAGTCCCAATATCTACAGTAGGATAAGTCTGCAGAGAAAGAGTATGGCCAAGCAAAGATTAAACTATAAGAAAATGTGGGTGGTCTAAGAATGAGAGGTAAGCAGAGATATAAATGGGATGATAACATAAACAATGGAAAAGCCTCTATGTTGCATTCGCACAGAATGACTAGAAGGTAGATATAAATGGAGAAAATTGACGAAGTCAATCAATGGTACGCCATCGACTACCGTAATTATTGAAGATAAAGAAGAGGAAATATGGCATAGAAAGAATAACGTAACCCTTTTAGCTTGAAAAACCTGTTAATATGAAATAAAAATAAACAGCATTCATCAACACAGTCGTGCACATATTTAGCGTTAATATAATAGAGTTCACGAACAGCTCCTTCATTATCTCTCCTAAACCTTAAGTGCATAGAGTCCTCATGGTCTTTGTTTTCTCAACCTAATTGTTGTTTCCTGCTATCTCTTTCCATTTACCATGTAAGCATGATTACGGCCTTCCGATGTCTGCGTCCAACAAATGACCTACGCTAGCTAACGTCTAGAACGCCATTACGAATGTGAATTTCAAACACACTCTAGTGAACCGACCTCAGAAAGGAATGATTACCTGGGATAATGAGTTAGGGAAAATAGTAAAAGTTAGGAAGAGCACTGGCTCCAACGTCTCAATATCGTGTTACCTCCTACGACGAAATTGTATACCTTACTCTCCAACGACTTTACATATGCTATGTGATATTCTTTACTCTATCATTTCACTGCTCACAATCAAGGATATCATGGCAATATAAAGAGGGTAGTTTACCTTTCTATAAACTTAGGTTTTTAGGTTGGTGTTTTGCCCACATTAAGATGTGGTTGTGAAACATGGGCTATCAAAAGTTCTGCTAATATATATATATATATATATATATATATATATGCCTTCGAATACAAAAATTACAGAAGATTACTCATAATATTATGGATGAAGACAAAAATAAACATAAATTTTGCAAGAAATCAAATTCCAGACAACTGGCACAATTATGGGTATATTAACATATATAATTAGTTTTGACAGAACGATGAGGCGCAAACCATAGCTAATTTACTTTGAAAAAAAAAAAAAAAGAAACATTAAGTTACTGATGTTATTTAAACTCTTTCTACTATATATTCTATGATATTATCTTCAACATTTAGAGCATAAGAAATCGAATTTTAAAAAAAAGAACAATAATCATAAAAAGTCATTATTTCAAGAAAGAATTATTGATCCGCCAACATTTAGGCACATTTAATGTTCTAATATAAATATAGGCGCTGCAGGAAATTCTAGGATAAGTTATAGCATAAAGGAGCGGTGCACACTGTTAGTTTTAGCTATAGAGCGGTGCACACTGTTAGTTTTAGCTATAGAGCGGTGCACACTGTTAGTTTTAGCTATAGAGCGGTGCACACTGTTAGTTTTAGCTGTAGAGCGGTGCACACTGTTAGTTTTAGTTAGGTATTGTCTGATGTTGGACTGAAAAACGATACAGAAGATAATACAAATGGCAGACAAGCATTTGTGATAAAAAAAAAACAACACACTAGCAATAAAACTAATGTGTTCGTGTCTCTTAGAAACCATTTACCCGATCTCTGTTATCATATTTCATACAACACGAAAATCGTGATGCATGCCTCTGAAGCTCTGAGATACTTAAAACTGTCTAATGGATTTTATAGTTATGAAACGCTGTAATAGTGTTGTATTTATACCACGTTTATCAAATGGAAATTAAAATCACACCGCAAGTGGGTTGGGAAGTTCAGTGATCATTAAATGTTTAAAAGTCTACAGAAACGCATTCCGCACCATTCCGACTGAAAGAAAGTCCCTGAATGTAAGTATTAAAAGAGAAACAAATGTAAACAGACATATGTTGTGCCAAGATAAGGTCGACAATCTTCAAATATCTAGAAACAACATTTTTCTGATTAAGCTGAAATTGACAAAGAAATCTACATTCGGCACTTCCGGTCAATATGGCGGTTAGGTGGCAGGAACCGTTGAGTGTGTGTCTGAAAAGTGTTCCTTGTTGCAGTGTCCTCATATTCTAAATCCGGCTTGCTGCCGGAGCTACTGCCGGTTTTCATCCGGATCGTGTTTTTCCGATATCTTACGTTGAATGATGATATCGTATAACGACGGACAATTCAGCTGCGTTCACTTTCGATGCCGGTTGGCCTTATGTCTTTTGACGTGTGCCGTGGCTGCTGTGATGGGGAATATATCTGCCTTTCTTTGTTTGGATCCTTCAATGAGATGAGATGTAAATTCGAATGATTCCACTGACATGGGCGGTTGGGCAATTATGGATTTTAATTCGTTTGCAGTGATACCGGGGCCTTCAAATAACTATAACTATAACTATGGACATTCGATTTTGTATCATAAACCATGGTTATGGTTATGGAAGGTCCCGGTATCACTGCAAACGAATTAAAATCAATAATTGCTCAACCGCCCGTGCCAGTGGAATCATCCGAATTAATATCTCATCTCCCAAACAAAGAAAGGTAGCTGTAGTCCCCATCATAGCAGTCTCAGCACACGTCAAAAGACATAAGACGAAACCGCACAGAAAGTGAACACGGCCATCTTTTCTCCATCATACGATATAATCATTCATAGTAAGCAATTGAAATATCAAAACACGATCAGAACAATTGAAAAGCACAGCTCACAGTGTGCACAGAGCACTTAACTCAGTAGCTCCTGCAACAAGCCGAACTTGGAATAAGAGGAAACTGCAACAAGGAACACTTTTCAGACAAAGCCTTTAATGGTTCCTGCCGTCTTTCCACCATATTGACCGGAAGTTCACGTCCTAGCCTCTCTCGTGTGTTAAAAGATAGCTGTCAGTACAATAAGACATCTTACAGGAAGCATTTTAATCCTCACTCTTTATAGCAAGTCTTTGCAAGGTACCATCCTGCAAGGACGTATGGAGCAAGTGAGGGGGAGAGGTAGGCAGGGAAAGAAATGGGAAGATAACATTAAAGAATGGACAGTCCGAAAAAATAACTCGAGATAGAGAGAAATTGAGAAGGTTGACGACGTATGTCAGTGGTGCTCAAACAACCGCCGGGGTTATGGGATGAATAAGCAGTAGCAGAAGAAGAAGATAATGATGTTAATGATGAAAAAGAAGAATACTAAGCGTGGTCAGCCATCTCAGAAATAGCAAAAATATTAGTTACCACAGAATCACTTCTGACAAGAGCAGGTCTGCCCAGAAGAGGTGTTGTCAACAATGAGACAATTAAACTATCGATGAAGAATACAATTTTGGACTACATACAGACAAGTCAAATAACGTTATTTTTTATACACAAAGAGACACAGTACAGACAAGTCAAATAACGTTATTTTTTATACACAAAGAGACACAATATGTCACCATCAAGTACCGGGCCTGCTGGCGTAGGTGATCATGTCTCTCCACAATTTTCGATCTCGAGAGTTATTTATCATTTCTGTTGTTGACCTTCTGTCAAGCCATTCTCTTAAGCTGTCAAGTATTTTTTCTCTTTCCTTTCCTCTATCTCTTCGTCCTTCAATTTTTGAGTTGTTACAATATATTCCAGTTGTTCTCTTCTCATTACATGGCCAAAAAATTATGATTTGTTTCTTCCTAATATTGCAAATTAGCTAGACACAATACAGACAAGTCAAATTACGTTATTTTTAATACACAAAGAGACACAATACAGACATGTCAAATGACGTTAATTTGTATACACAAAACAGACACAATAAAATATTTCAGTTAACATTGAAGGAGAAAATACAGGCTAATGAAGATACAAGTATTGAAGTAAAAAGAAAAAAAAATACGAAAAGAACTATCATTAAGGCATTATTACATGTCTGTGGTCTGTGGACTTACTTATAAGCTCGACGACTGAAGTTGACAGGCAGTATCAGAGAAATGGACAGAGTGTACCATCTTGACGAAATAAGGAGTGATGGGGCATTCATGAAAACAAAAAAACTAACCTTCGATGCGGAAAGGGCACACGATAGTGATGTAGAAACAATAAATAAGTGAATTTACGCTCTTGGAGTGGAAGAATGTCGAGAAAATCCAAACAGAAGATTGACAAAACAAGGCATTTATTTGTATAAGAAGATGAAAAGCATGAGAAGTCTGGCCCAGACTATGAGATGAGATGATATAATCAAGGAAACTCTACAACAACATCAAATGTCGATAGTTGGAGGTCTATTGTAAAGCCAGAACTAGAGTTGTGTATCTCCCTACATAAACACAAAGAAGTAATTTTTTTAAAAAAAGAAGAAAAGGTAAGAAGAATACAAATAATAATCATCATCAAGTACCGGGCCTGCTGCCGTAGGTGATCATGTCTCTCCACAACTTCCGATCTCGACAGTTATTTTTCATTTCTGTTGTTGACTTTCTGCCAAGCCATTTTGTTTAAGGTGTCTGGTATCTTTTCTTTTTGCTTCCCTCTATCTCTTCATCCCTCAATTTTCTCAGTTGTTACAATATACTCCAGCTGTTCACTTCTCTTTACATGGCCATAAAAATGATGATAAAAATAATAGCAGCTTGATAATGAGAATAGGCATGGATTTATTTTATAATGACGTAATTTAATGACATAATAATACGTAGTCTAAGGTAGAAACCTTGTATCAGGAATATGCAATAAATGAAACGGTTTCAATGATAATTGCTAGTGGGGGGAAAAGGACCAACTAATGAGTCCCGATGGATTAAAGCCAATATATTTATAATTGTGTAAATTATTATCATGTGATTAAATATAGTCCCTGGCGTAATGAATATCATCATGTGCCGTACCGGTTGGCGTAGCCGGTCATATCCTTCCACCGTCGTCTACCCACACTGCATCGTATCAATTCTGTTGTTGTCTGTTTTCCTTGCTATAACACTAAGCTATATAGTATTTTTTTTTCCTCTTTGTAGCCCGCGATCTCACTTTCCCTGTATTTTGCCAGTTATAACCAAGTATTCTTGATTGAATACAAGATGAAAAAATACGTATTTCCTTCTTGATGATAAGATGATACCGAGCCCACTTTTTCACAGAACAAAGCTGTGGTGTAAAACGTATACATATGAACATTTGAGTAGTTAAATAAGGTTTGTCTTAACACTTTCAGGCGTATGATAAATATGCCGTTAGAACCCATATTGATCAATAAGTTAAAGTAAAGAGCGCCCGTCACGCCAAGTGGCGTATAGGGAATATGGTGTTAGTGACCATACATTTTACAGACCTTCAGCACATGATTTTTGGGGTAAAATGGTCAGTATTACGCCCGTGCCGCTTTACTTTACCAGGTAAAAAATCCGGTATCAATTACAGACTGGGTGAACCCGGAAGCCGTCGATTGGGATCTAACCCTACCTCTTGTCCTGTAGTACAGTTCACTAACCACTGAGCTATCGCGGCTCCCTATATTGATCAATGACTAACGGTATACTTTTGTTTATGTGATGTTGGATTTGCCGTCAGTATAGATTGGCAACCTTCAGTCGCAACTGCACGGAGGCTCATAAGCTGACAAAGACCTCGCCTCGACCTCGCAGTTTGTCTTCATGGAAACGGTTTGTTTTAAAAAGGAGCTTTCTAATAGAGGTAAAGATCGCCATGTTCTCCGCAGTGGTGGAATCTAATGATATAGAAGATTTAGAACATCTAAACAAGACAAGTACCAATATCTACAGCAGGACAAGTACCGATATCTACAGCAGGACAAGTACCGATATTTACAGCAGGACAAGTACCGATATCTACAACCGGACAAGTACCGATATCTACAGCAGGACAAGTACCGATATTTAGAGCAGGACAAGTACCGATATCTACAGCAGAACAAGTACCGATATTTACAGCAGGACAAGTACCGATATCTACAGCAGAACAAGTACCGATATCTACAGCAGGACAAGTACCGATATCTACAGCAGGACAAGTACCGATATCTACAGCAGGACAAGTACCGATATCTACAGCAGAACAAGTAACAACACCTACAGCAGGACAAGTACCGATATCTACAGCAGGACAAGTAACAACACCTACAGCAGGACAAGTACCGATATCTACAGTAGAACAAGTAACAACACCTACAGCAGGACAAGTACCGATATCTACAGCAGGACAAGTACCGATATCTACAGCAGGACAAGTACCAACACCTAAAGCAGGACAAATACCAATTCCTACAGCAGGACAAGTACCAATTCCTACAGCAGGACAAGTACCAATTCCTACAGCAGGGCAAGTACCGATATCTACAGCAGGACAAGATCCAACAATTACAGCAGTACAAGTACCGATATCTACAGCAGGACAAGTACCAACACCTACAGCAGGACAAGATCCAACATTTACTTCAGTACAAGTACCGATATCTACAGCAGGACAAGTACGGATATCTACAGCAGGACAAGTACGGATATCTACAGCAGGACAAGTACGGATATCTACAGCAGGACAAGTACGGATATCTACAGCAGGACAAGATCCAACATTTACAGCAGTACAAGTACCGATATCTACAGCAGGACAAGTACGGATATCTACAGCAGGACAAGTACCGATATCTACAGCAGGACAAGATCCAACATTTACAGCAGGACAAGATCCAACACCTACCGCAGGAGAAGATCCAACACCTACTGCAGGAGAAGATCCAACACCTACTGCAGGAGAAGATCCAACATTTACAGCATGACCAGATCCAACATTTACAGCAGGCCAAGATCCAACATTTACAGCAGGACAAGATCCAATATTTACTGCAGGACAAGATCCAACATTTACAGTAGGACAAGATCCAACATTTACAGCAGGACAAGATGCAACATTTACAGCAGGACAAGATCCAACATTTACAGCAGGACAAGATGCAACATTTACAACGGGAGAAGATCCAACATTTACAGCAGGACAAGATCCAACATTTACAGCAAGACCAGCAGTACTAAATGAGTTACAGCAGTTAAAGAAAACTGTTCATAGTGCAAAATATAAACTGTGTGGCAGTGGACAAATGTCGAATACAGAAATATGAGTTATAGAAGCAGACAACTGTTGATAGCAGAAATATAAACTATAGCTGCTGATAAATGTTGAAGACAGAAAAATAAACGATAGCAGCAGACAAATGTTGAAGGAAGAAATGCAAACGACAGCAGCAGACAAATGCTGAAGGAAGAAATACAAACGATAGCAGCAGACAAATGCTGAAGGAAGAAATACAAACGATAGCAGCAAACAAATGCTGAAGGAAGAAATACAAACGATAGCAGCAGACAAATGCTGAAGGAAGAAATACAAACGATAGCAGCAGACAAATGCTGACGGAAGAAATACAAACGATAGCAGCAGACAAATGCTGAAGGAAGAAATACAAACGATAGCAGCAGACAAATGCTGAAGGAAGAAATACAAACGATAGCAGCAGACAAATGCTGAAGGAAGAAATACAAACGATAGCAGCAGACAAATGCTGAAGAAAGAAATACAAACGATAGCAGCAGACAAATGCTGAAGAAAGAAATACAAACGATAGCAGCAGACAAATGTTGAAGAAAGAAATACAAACGATAGCAGCAGACAAATGCTGAAGAAAGAAATACAAACGATAGCAGCAGACAAATGTTGAAGAAAGAAATACAAACGATAGCAGCAGATAAATGTTGAAGGAAGAAATACCAACGATAGCAGCAGACAAATGCTGAAGGAAGAAACACAAACGATAGCAGCAGACAAATGTTGAAGGAAGAAATACAAACGATAGCAGCAGACAAATGCTGAAGAAAGAAATACAAACGATAGCAGCAGACAAATGCTGAAGGAAGAAACACAAACGATAGCAGCAGACAAATGTTGAAGCCGTATAGGTCTTAAAGCCCAGAAAGGATTCAGAAACTGCTACAACAGCTACATTAATGTGATCCTGAAATGAGAAGTGAAGATAGGCCAAAGGCAAGCCGACACTTGCAATAAATGGCTCCAGAAAAAAGAAAACTGAGAGATTGACGTCATGTCTTACATAACGCAGTCAGAAGTGTCGGTTAGGGATCACTGTCTCGGTTCGTGTCCACGCGTTGATGGATTCACCATGGGGAAGAAACTCACGTTCTATTCACCATAAAACAGCTCGCAGAAAAAAAACAACAGAACACAATCAAAATTTGTACATAGCTTAAATTGACCAGAAAAAAAACAACAGAACACAATCAAAATTTGTACATAGCTTAAATTGACCAGAAAAAAAACAACAGAACACAATCAAAATTTGTACATAGCTTAAATTGACCAGAAAAAAACAACAGAACACAATCAAAATTTGTACATAGCTTAAATTGACCAGAAAAAAAACAACAGAACACAATCAAAATTTGTACATAGCTTAAATTGACCAGAAAAAAAACAACAGAACACAATCAAAATTTGTACATAGCTTAAATTGACCAGAAAAAAAACAACAGAACACAATCAAAATTTGTACATAGCTTAAATTGACCAGAAAAAAAACAACAGAACACAATCAAAATTTGTACATAGCTTAAATTGACCAGAAAAAAAACAACAGAACACAATCAAAATTTGTACATAGCTTAAATTGACCAGAAAAAAAACAACAGAACACAATCAAAATTTGTACATAGCTTAAATTGACCAGAAAAAAAACAACAGAACACAATCAAAATTTGTACATAGCTTAAATTGACCAGAAAAAAAACAACAGAACACAATCAAAATTTGTACATAGCTTAAATTGACCAGAAAAAAAACAACAGAACACAATCAAAATTTGTACATAGCTTAAATTGACCAGAAAAAAAACAACAGAACACAATCAAAATTTGTACATAGCTTAAATTGACCAGAAAAAAAACAACAGAACACAATCAAAATTTGTACATAGCTTAAATTGACCAGAAAAAAAACAACAGAACACAATCAAAATTTGTACATAGCTTAAATTGACCAGAAAAAAAACAACAGAACACAATCAAAATTTGTACATAGCTTAAATTGACCAGAAAAAAAACAACAGAACACAATCAAAATTTGTACATAGCTTAAATTGACCAGAAAAAAAAACAACAGAGCACAATCAAAATTTGTACATAGCTTAAATTGACCAGAAAAAAAACAACAGAACACAATCAAAATTTGTACATAGCTTAAATTGACCAGAAAAAAAACAACAGAACACAATCAAAATTTGTACATAGCTTAAATTGACCAGAAAAAAAACAACAGAACACAATCAAAATTTGTACATAGCTTAAATTGACCAGAAAAAAAACAACAGAACACAATCAAAATTTGTACATAGCTTAAATTGACCAGAAAAAAAACAACAGAACACAATCAAAATTTGTACATAGCTTAAATTGACCAGAAAAAAAACAACAGAACACAATCAAAATTTGTACATAGCTTAAATTGACCAGAAAAAAAACAACAGAACACAATCAAAATTTGTACATAGCTTAAATTGACCAGAAAAAAAACAACAGAACACAATCAAAATTTGTACATAGCTTAAATTGACCAGAAAAAAAACAACAGAACACAATCAAAATTTGTACATAGCTTAAATTGACCAGAAAAAAAACAACAGAACACAATCAAAATTTGTACATAGCTTAAATTGACCAGAAAAAAAACAACAGAACACAATCAAAATTTGTACATAGCTTAAATTGACCAGAAAAAAAAATCGACATAGTAAATTGAGAACAACTGTGGGAGATACTAACAACATATGGAGTAAGCCAACATCTAACCAAACTAATTAAAAGTCTCTACACCAACAGCAGCTGCACAGTCAGTACAGCAGCAGGCTACACGGATCACTTCGAAGATAGATTAAGTGTAAGACAATGTTGCATACTTTTCCCCCTACTGTTTATTACATACATGGACTATATATGCGAGTTAGCCAAACCGTTAGAGACAGAGGAGATCAACGAGTTTTTATTTGCAGATGATCAAGCACTAATACATGGAAAAATAGAAGATCTACAAGAACATTTGAATAAATTCAACAGGGCAGGCACACAATACAATATAAAAAACATCAACAAAACAGAAGTCATGAATGTCGCCAAAGATAAACCGAACATCAACATAACTATAGAAGGCAGGAAACTAAAACAAGTAGAGGAATTAAAATACCTAGGAAGTTTAGTGACAAACGACAATTCACAAACAGCAGAAATAAACTCAAGATGCATCAAAGTTTGTCAAATCATTGGACAGTTATCACCACTATTGTCCAACAAGGAAATAAATCTAGAGGCAAAACGAGCACTATACAATACAATCTTCATCCTAGCGTTGTGCTACCAATGCCCGTCCTAGACCCTATATGCAAGAACAACAAGTAAAAAAGAACCTCTACTGTGATGAAATGTGTCAGACAAATGACAGGAAACAGCCTGAGAGACAAGATCTGAAATGAAGAACTGAGAAAAAAGCTAGGAATAGTCCCCGCTATAGAATATATAAAGAAACAATAGATAAAACTGGTTTGGCCACATGACAAGGCAGAGTGGTCAAAACACAACACAACGAGCCCTCATTAAACGTTGCGAGAATACCAGATCCAAGGGTTGACCACGAAAAAGATGGATTGACGGAATATTAGAAGCACTAGGAAGCATAACAGCAGCAGAAGCGAACATAAGAGCAAAAGACCACAAATTATATCTCATCTCGTTGTTGAAAGGCAAATAAGGAAGGAGAGAAAAAGAAGAAAACTGAGAGATTGACGTCATGCCCTACACAACGCAGTCAGAAGTGTCGGTCACGGATCACTTTCTGGGGTCATGGTCACGCGTTGATGACTTCACCAAGAAAAAAAAATGCATCAACGTTAAATTATGAGAGCTGTACATTTCTAGCAAAATTTGACCCGACTTTTGATTTTTGCAAATGAAAATATTATTAACATGAGTCAAGTTGGAAGATAGAAAATGACGAGGATGATAAGATAGTAATAGTTATAGTTTTTTGAAGGCCCCGGTATCACTGCAAACTAATTAAAATACATAATGACTCCCATCCATAAAGAACTTAGATGTTATGGCAACCGCCCCGTGCCAGTGGAATAATCAGAATGAACAATTCATCGAACAACCAAACAAAAAAAAAAGCTGCAATCCCCATCATAGTAAACATAGCACACGCCAAAATACATAAGGCATAATAGCACCAATAGTGAACGCAGCGGAATTATCCTTCGTCATACGATATCATCATTCATCGTTAGCAATCAGAATATGAAAACACCATTCGATGAAACACAGAACTCACGATATGCACATAGCACTAATCTCAGTAGCTCCTGCAGCAAGCCGGACTTGGAATATAAGGAAACAGCAACAATCAAGCTTTTCAGACAGTGACTCAATTGTTCATTTCCGCGTATCCACCATAGTGACCGGAAGTCCGAGGATGATAAGATTTCAATTAATAACTTGTTTATTTTTTGTATACATAGTGTTTAGCATTACTTTAGTTGAGCCTGCAGAACATCATCATCATTGCACTACGGACAACTTCAGTGTGGTCAGATCATGTCATCAGCACGCTCCTCAATATGAAAACGTCAGTTACACACAAGCGAAAGCACTGAAGATGGTTTCAACTCAAATACACAAACGTCCTAGCACATGCGAAAAAAATAGCTCCAACCTCCCTAGTCACCTCATACGACATGAGTGACAGGTAGCAGTGCCTCTGTTCTCTTCTTCTTTGATTATGATAGCCACACAGGTAGTCATGACACTGATTCTTAGAGCATCTATTGTGTTGGAATGCAGTATTTTTAAACCTATACTTGTGCTTGTTTTATCTGGTATATGTTAACTTTAAACCTAGATGTGAACTTTAAAAAAAATACTTACGAATACTTAATCTATGAGTTGAAGGCAGAAATATAAACTATAGTAGCAGACAAATGTTGAAGACAGAAATATAAACTATAGTAGCAGACAGATGTTGAAGGCAGAAATATAAACTATAGTAGCAGCCAAATTTTGAAAACAGAAAAAAACTTACTATAGAGGCTAATTGAAGGCAGAATTTATAACTATAGTAGCAGACAAATGTTGAAGGCAGAAATATAAACTACTATAGTAGCAGACAAATGTTGAAGGCAGAAATATAAACTACTATAGTAGCAGACAAATGTTGAAGGCATAAATATAAACTACTATAGTAGCAGACAAATGTTGAAGGCATAAATATAAACTACTATAGTAGCAGACAAATGTTGAAGGCAGAAATATAAACTATAGTAGCAGACACATGTTGAAGGCAGAAATATAAACTATAACAGCAGACAAATGTTGAAGACAGAAATAGAAACTATAGTAGCAGACAAATGTTGAAGGCAGGAATATAAACTATAGAACAGACACATGTTGAAGACAAAAATAGAAACTATAGCAGCAGACAAATGTTGAGGACAGAAATTGAAACTATAGTAGCAGACACATGTTGAAGGCAGAAATATTTCATCATCATGTGCCATACCAGTTGGTGTAAGCGATCATGTCCTTCCACAATCTTCTATCCACAGTGCATCGTATCAGTTCTGTTGTTGACTGTTTTCCATGCCATGATACCAAGCTATCCAGTATTTACTCTCTATGTCGTTCGCAATTTCTCTTTCCTTTTATTTTGCCAGTTGTAACAAAGTATTCCAACTTTCCTCTTCTCATGATGTGCCCGAAAAAATGTTGATTGTTTCTTTCTGATGTTTTTTAAGAGCTCCCTTTTTGTGTTGGCCAGAAATATATAGAAACTGATAAACTATAGAAGCAGACACATGTTGAAGACAAGATATACAAACTATAGTAGCAGACACATATTGAAGGCAGAAATATATAGAAGCAGACACTTGTTGAAGAAAGATATATAAACTATAATAGCAGTCACATGTTGAAGGCAGAAATATATAGAAGCAGACATATGTTGAAGACAAGATATATAAACTATAAAAGCAGACACATGTTGAAGGCAGAAATATAAACATGCTGATTCATCCAACAGCCTATGGTCCCATACCTGCCGTCCCAAAACAATATGGCTATTTCTTTCACGTTGATTCATCCAACAGCCTATGGTCCCATACCTGCCGTCCCAAAACAATATGGCTATTTCTTTCTGTGCTGGGTAGACTGTGAATTTCCTGTCCACCCAGTAATGAGGTTAGAACAAGATTGGCATATAAATATGAATCGTAAGTTAGTAACTACACTCTTTACCAAAACACTGTAGCAAAGGAAGGGTTCATAGTGCTCATGCACTAATTTCCTGCTTTTTCCCAAGTAAAATGTCACCCAACCCAATACTTTAACTATATCCTTGAAGCAATTGGATGGTCACGTCCAGATAACTATGACCTTGATGTCGGTGTTTAGCTACGAGATAACAAAAACAGAGCGAAATACTTCCCTCTCTCGTTTTATTTAGCACAGTTTGGACTCATCAGCAAACACAGCAGTGAATGCACAATAATTAAGAGGGACCTTATTTGTACTGATGTACAAGTTTTAAAATAAATAATGGTCGCGTTTTAAGACCAAAAAATGATCACGTTTTAAGAGAAAAAAAATGGTCCCGTTTTAAGACAAAAAATGGTCACGTTTTAAGACAATAAATGCTCACGTTTTAAGACAAAAAATGCTCACGTTTTAAGACAAAAAATGCTCACGTTTTAAGACAAAAAAATGGTCACGTTTTAAGACAAAAAAACACACTTTATGGAAAAACATCTAATCAGTTATAACGTAGCAAGGTGTCAGGTCATCTGTATAAGACTGTCAGATCTGACGTATACTACATATCTATTTATGAATATGACACAAATGAAAAGACGATTAGATGCCATAGAGATGGTCTCAGAAGAATGTTGAAAGTTCCCTGGACAGCTAAAAAGACCAATGAGGAAGTTCTCAAAGAGGCCAACACAAAAAGGCAGCTCCTAAAAAACATCAGAAAGAAACAATCAACATTTTTCGAGCACATCATGAGAAGAGGAAAGCTGGAATACTTGGTTACAACTGGCAAAATAAAAGGAAAGAGAGATCGCGGACGACAAAGAGAGAAAATACTGGATAGCTTGGCGTCATGGCATGGAAAACAGTCAACAATAGAACTGATACGATGCACTGTAGATAGAACATTGTGGAAGGACATGATCGCCTACGCCAACCGGTATGGCACATGATGATGATGATGATTTATGAATAACTTTTATGAAATTGAAAACGTGTACACAGTAAAACAAAGAATTTACAAATTAATAGAATAAGAGGTGCAGTAGATAGCACGTTGATTTGGTGGTTACATCATAACTTGACACTTCAAAGTTGTCCTATCTCAGAAAGCAACAAGTACTTGGACCTGCTGATTTGTGCAATGTATTAAGAGAGACAATTGTGCAACACGTTTATGGAAAGTAAACAAAAAACTAAAAAAGACGATTAGAGGACACAGAGATGGGATTTTTCAGAAGAATGTTGAGAGCTTCCTGGACAGCCACAAAAATTAATGGTGAAATTCTCAACCAGAACAACACAAAAAGAAAGAAAATAAAAACGTCAGAAACAAACAATCAATATTTTTCAGGCATATCATGAATACAGGAAAGTTGGAATACTTGGTTACAACTGGCAAAATACAGGGATAGAGAGATAGTGGACGACAAAGAACGAAAATAAATTATAGCTGGCATCGTGGCACGGTAAACAGTCAACAATATAAGTGATACAATGCACAGTGGACAGAGAATTGTGGTGGAACATGAACGCCTACGCCAGCCAGTATAGCGTATGACGATTATAATGATGACTAACAGGGAGGACGAGCATTGGTCCTCTCATTTTGAAACGATGTGATTAAGTAATGTAAAGATTACGACTCCGTTTCCCTATATTATACGTTCGTGTTAACATGCATCTCTTATGCTCATTTCAGCATCAAGAAAATAAATTAATAACGTTTTCTACGTAAATGTAAATAAAGCAATATATGCGTATACTGGACTGGATAAACTAAATATTTTTCTCCCGAGCCACGACACGCATGTAATGAACGAGCTGTGTAGAGGGCTCAGTGCCCCGGACAGCGAGAGATAGCGAATTTATCTTTCCTGACACACACTTCTATCAATGTAATTAAAACTGTAAACAATTTGAGATTTTGTTTTTATGATTCCTCGACAGAATTATTGATGACCTGTCATTTTTTTAGGGTCGATATGATTATGCAAAACTCTGGCAATTTTCTCATTTCACTGGTTTCCATAATCACATTTTGATTCATGTGCTTTGTATGTGAAAGTTCTAGCAACGTATACGCCCTAGCATTTTTAGGTATCTGTTGTTTGAGCCACAGTAGCTGTTTTTCTTATACCCACAGCAGTTGTAGATTTGAATGCTAACATTATACAGTATATCTTCATTCAGGTTTCTATATTACGTGTTAGGTCTTCGTGATAATAAGCACCAGAATATGCATTAAAATATATGATCATTGAAAGCAACAGTGAATTTAGTGTAAAATAAGGACGAGAAGGGGGAGTAATATAATAGTAATATGGGAGTAATATAATAGTAATTTGGGAGTAATATATTATAGTGATATGGGAGTTATATATTATAGTAATATAGGAGTAATATATTATAGTAAAATGGGAGTAATATATTAGTAAAATGGGAGAAATATGATAGTAATTTGGGAGTAATATATTATAGTAATATGGGAGTTATATATTATAGTAATATGGGAGTAATATATTATAGTAATATGGGAGTAATATGTTGCAGCTTTCATGAAATGTGACTGGACAATTTAAAAAAAAACGTTTCAACGTATACAGTCTTCATCAGGTGACATGCACAAAAATAACTGCAATACAGATTGTTACACATATTTACGCGAATTAGAGAATCTGTGGGGAGCGGGTGGCTGAATTGATAACTTGTCGAGCTACAAAGCAGGAGAACAAGAGTTCGAAACTCAGTAGTGTCCGAACATGTTCTTAACATACGGATGCGAATCATGGACAATAGGACAACAGACAAGAAAATCACTGGAGTCTGTAGAAATGTGATTTTACAGAAGAATGTTGAGAATACCATGGACAGCTAAGAAGAGTAATGAAGAAGTTCTGAGAAAGGTCAAAGCAAAAAGAGAGCTAATTTCCAATTTTAGGAAGAGACAATCATCATTTTTTGGCCATGTAATGAGAAGAGAACAACTTGAATATATTGTAACAACTGGAAAAATAGAGGGACGAAGAGATAGAGGGAAGCAAAGAGAAAAAAATAACAGACAGCTTAAGAGAATGGCTTCCATTTGCGTTGATATAGACAATACTTCGAGCGAACGAAAGATAGATAGATAGAGAATGGCTTGGGAAAAGGTCAACAACAGAAATGATAAATAGCTGCCGAGATCGAAAGTTGTGGAGAGGCATGATCACCTACGCCACTAGGCCGGGTACTTGATGATGATGAGTGTCCGAAGCTTTCTTTGTCTGGGGTGAAATCAAAACTCATACCCGAGAGGGCCTCCCGGCGATTTCACTGGACAAGCGACACTTATTCCCCATACCATAGGTTCACCCGACAGATCCCAGAAATGATATAATGACATAAAGCTAGTACTTTTTTCTTTAAAGTGTGATATTTGTATTTGATTGTTTCCAAATGAACACTTCATTAGTCAAAACTGTTTTTTTTTATTTAATCATGTATTCGTAAAGTTACAACATATATTTTTTATATCTTGTTTTTATCTTGTTAGTCTTCTTGTGTGTTCAGTTTTCGGTGCTCATCAGATTAAACAGAGAGACGAGTTACTGCCTTGAGTCTAGTCATCTGCTGAAAGTAAAAATGTGAGACTGATCTACAGATTGTGCAGACAGACACGCACAGCCAAGTGACAGTCATCAAGAGAGAGTTGCATCTGCCTGGCACGTAGCAACAATTAGGCGTCACATATTACGACATTTATTTACATTTCTCACATAATGAACGTATTCTTGTTGAAATGTCGCTGCAGTATCTTCATTGGTCTTAGACTTATTGAGGAAATGTCGCTGCAGTATCTTCACTGGTCTTAGACTTATTGAGGAAATGTCGCTGCAGTATCTTCACTGGTCTTAAACTTATTGAGGAAATGTCGCTGCAGTATCTTCACTGGTCTTAGACTTATTGAGGAAATGTCGCTGCAGTATCTTCATTGGTCTTAGACTTATTGAGGAAATGTCGCTGCAGTATCTTCACTGGTCTTAGACTTATTGAGGAAATGTCGCTGCAGTATCTTCATTGGTCTTAGACTTATTGAGGAAATGTCGCTGCAGTATCTTCATTGGTCTTAGACTTATTGAGGAAATGTCGCTGCAGTATCTTCATTGGTCTTAGACTTATTGAGGAAATGTCGCTGCAGTATCTTCATTGGTCTTAGACTTATTGAGGAAATGTCGGGTTTGGTAGCGAGTGAGAGAACCTAGTACCTTGTTCATGGACCTAAGGAATGAGAAGTCTCTAAGTTGTGTAATATTTGTATCGTGTTCAAATCTCTGGTACTAGGCAGTATAGTCTTGTCATCAATGGGCGGGCGTCATTAATGCCATACAAGATGTGGGGAGGGCACGGGATTTCGACAACCATGAGTCCATGTCACTCCTTCAGATGAAAGAGATGGAAGTTAATATGGGCACAGGCAGAAACGAGAAACTTAGTGGGCATATAAGATGACTTATCAACCTAAACAAAACTGGAGTCGCAAGTCGCTGGACACTGCGGGACTTGCAGAGGAGGGGATCTGAGCACCTATGGACATGTTCGGAGTGCAATGATGATGACCCGCAAATAACTCAATAACTGTTCTTATCATTATGTAACCTTCTTTCTTCTACTTTTTCCTAGAAACCTGTGCTATTTTTGTGTGAAAATCTTTATGGAAAAAGAAACACAAACAATTATTGTTTTTTTTTTAAATCTTCTTCAAGAACATCGTAAATTAATATTATTTACTATCCGTGAGATTATTCTGTAAAGTCACATCTACACTACTCTTATTTGTCCATGGTTCGCATTGACCTGCCAAAGCCCTGCTCAGTACATGTTCTTGGTATTTCTTAGGTTTGGTTGGGAAATTTTTATAAATGTTCTTTCTAGAATTACCAATATATATATATATATATATATATATATATATATATATATATATATATATATATATATATATATAAATAACAAGTAAAGTGCTCCCGTCATGCCAAGTGGCGTGTAGGCAATATGGTGTTAGTGACCATAAATTTTAGACCTTCGTCCCTACCTCTTGTCCTTTGTAGTCCAGTTCACTAACCACTGAGCTATCGCGGCTCCCAGTATATATATATATATATATATATATATATATATATATATATATATATATATATATATGCAATGAAATTTAATATATGATGTTGTTACGTGCAAACAACTGTACTGTTGACGTCGTGGCGCTAACCACGCATTTAAAGCTACCCGATTGGAATCCCACATGAATCGGTTTTTTTTTAATTTATTGATATTCATTTGTCAGTGCGTTATTATCTCAAGGCAGGTGAGATGGAATGTCAGACACTAGTGACTAAACGTGAGTCACGTGTTGAAGTTAAGTTGAAAAAAAAAATCAATTAAAAATCAACACTGGCATAAAATATGCTGCTGTCAGGTTTGTTTTTAACAAAAGCCGTAATACTTCTACCATTATTTATATATGGTAGATATATATATATATATATATATATATATATATATATATATACAAACTTTCAGAAATCATTTCAGGAACCCTCGGTACAGCCTCGGAATTTCTGTTACGTGCTATGAAAACGGGTGACCAGGCAAGGGCAGAGTACACCAAGGAGGTGTTGTCCGAGGGAGAGTGATGTGATGAAATGTCTCTACGCAATTAGAAGATCAATAGGCAGCTCAATGTCAGCGAACAAAGAGAACAAGCTACCAGTTTAAATAAAATAAACTTACTCTAATTGTTTGCTCTCTACCAAATATAATCATCACCGAAGTACAGGCCTCTGTGACGTATTTAGAAGGGCAAAAAACCGTAATTTTTTTTTTTTTTAATAACGAAGTAATCACTTTCCTTCCACGCTGCCTATACGTGGACATCGACTCTGAAAATGGATCAGAGGTATCGATTGGCTGGCTACAAAAGGAAGCTCTATCAATATTAATCTCGGTGATGAAACATCTTCACGCACAGATGCTGGGGTGTTACGTTAAATGCCCGGATGCTTGACACCAAAACTTTGGTTATTTGTATAACCCTCTACAGTTTAATAGCTTTGTTTTATTAAAAATATAGATCACTGTCTTTATTTGTTAGCAAAATCATCATGTTTACAGTTTCAAGGGCTTTACATTTGTTCAGTTATCTTCAACAGATGTAGAAGTACATGTGAGATAATAGTTTCTACAGCTCGCTGGTTCACACACATTCCCATTACAACGCCTTTATCTGTTTCTGATGTGCTATTACTTATGTGTTGTCTCCTTGTGTAGACAAGTCTAGTTTGGTTTACAGCAACAGCTTTCAACCTTGCTCGGTTCATTCTTGGTAAAAAAAAAAAAAGTAAAGGTTCCCTCCACGTTTTGCTAGGCATATGGGATATATTGGTGTTAGTGACCATATTTTCTTTGACCATGGCATATTTTTGAGTGATGTGGTCGGTATCACGCCAGGCCGCCTTTACTTCCAAGAAAAATATATGGAACCGATTTTTAGAGGTTGGGTGACTCTTGTCAGTCCGAAAAAAAAATCCGACACTGCTGGTGATTGAGCCCGGACCCTTCTCATTCTTGGTAGAGTGCTCTAATTCTGGCCCACACAGTTCAAGCATGCTACGCATTATTCACAACTTGCCGCTATCTCCAGAATAAGACTGTCGTGCTTTAACACGAATTTAGACAAATCACACCATAATCTCAGCATCATAATCAAGTAACGTACTTGCTGGCGTAGGTGATCATTGCCACTCCCCATTGTCGATCTCTATTGTTGTTATATTTTCTTCTTATGTTTTCATATTAGATAACTTTCTACCAAACAATTTTATTAAAATTTCTGGTAATTTTTCTCTCACTTTTCTTCAGTCGCTTATTTCCTCAGTTTGTCTCATTATTACAACATATTCCAGTTGTTCCTTTCTCATTATATTGTCAACTTACAAATTATTATCAAAACAAAAATCAATTATAAAGAGTTTATGTTCTGATATTGAAAGGGGATCCAATAAGTTGTCAATTTCAATTTCACACAAAAACACATTTGCTTTGCTGCTTTCAAGCTTTGCTGCTGTTTGCTTTATCCAGGCACCACACAAAATAACTGAGCCACGATAGCTCAGTGGTTAGTCAACTGGACTACAAAGAACAAGAGGTAGGCTTCGATCCCAACCGATGGCTTTCGGGTTCACCCAGCCATAAATGGGTACCGAATTTTTTTCTGGGAAAGCAAAGCGGTACGGGCGTAATACCGACCACATTACCCCAAAAATCATGTCCGAAGGTCTATAAAAATTATGGTCACTAACACCATATTCTCTATACACCACTTGGCGGGACGGGGCACTTTACTTTTACCGTTTTTATTTTACCTAAAATAACGTACCATTTTTTAAAAGAAAAATATGTTAATTAAGACTATTTAATAGTTATATATCGGAACATCTACTCGCTGCCAAAACAATGTAGGTTATACTGGCTTCGTCATGCACACCGTATGGAAGATGGCCGCATGTCAAAAGATGTACTATATTGGCATCTAGCAGATGACAAAAGAACAAGGGGATGCCTAAAACTTCGATTCACTGACGTGTGTAAACGTGACATGAAGACTCTTGACACAAAACCCTCCAGCCCGCGAAGAAGTAGCCGCAAATCACAATCTTTGGAAACATGCTGTAAAAGGTCCAACTCAAGCAAGAAGCAGATACAGGCAGATTCATAGGAAAAGAGAATACACAGCGAAAGAAGAGAAAAAAATAACAATTTCTAGGGGCGCTCTAAAAAACCATAGTTGATAATGACTGGCGGAGGCTAATATCCAATACCTAAATCAAGCATCCATTTCTGCTTGGAAACTATCTCATGAACATTTATTTTCTGCACAAAAATACGAAGGAATTATAAAATATGATTATCAAATGTGATTATCAAATGTGTGTTATTTCTCTTTATTCTTTTGTTTCTTTTTAGTCTATTGTTTTCCTGAAAAGCTAATAACTTTGATAATTGAGTCATTAAGAAAAATCGAAACAAAAACAAGAAGATTAATTAACGATATAATCAAATCGTAAATGGATCTCAGTAAAAATAAATCTTTTAGAATGTAATCTTTTAGAGGAAGAAGTGTTATATTAATTTAAATGAGTAAAAAAAAATTATGTCAACAATGGAATAAATATTATTTATATTAAACATAAAAATAAAAAATTATTTAATCCAATTTTTGTTCTGTGTGTTTATTGTGAAAGTTTATTGCTTGAAAATATGGATAGCGTTTCTTGGTGATATCGAAAATTGATTTTGCTTGTCGGTCACAATCCAAAACAGGTCAGCAATTTTGTTACATTTCCCAAGGTAAGAAGTTAGAGTTGTGTACTTCTAGACTTGATGATAAGAAACTTTTGTTTATATAGCCACATTGAATGACATAGTATGATCATCAGAAGTTAGAGTTGTGTACTTCTAGACTTGATGATAAGAAACTTTTGTTTATATAGCCACATTGAATGACATAGTATGATCATCAGAAGTTAGAGTTGTGTACTTCTAGACTTGATGATAAGAAACTTTTGTTTATATAGCCACATTGAATGACATAGTATCATCATCAGAAGTTAGAGTTGTGTACTTCTAGTCTTGATGATAAGAAACTTTGTTTATATAGCCACATTGAATGACATAGTATGATCATCAGAAGTTAGAGTTGTGTACTTCTAGTCTTGATGATAAGAAACTTTGTTTATATAGCCACATTGAATGACATAGTATGATCATCAGAAGTTAGAGTTGTCTACTTCTAGACTTGATGATAAGAAACTTTGTTTATATAGCCACATTGAATGACATAGTATGATCATCAGAAATTAGAGTTGTGTACTTCTAGACTTGATGATAAGAAACTTTTGTTTATATAGCCACATTGAATGACATAGTATGATCATCAGAAGTTAGAGTTGTGTACTTCTAGACTTGATGATAAGAAATTTTGTTTATATAGCCACATTGAATGACATAGTATGATCATCAGAAGTTAGAGTTGTGTACTTCTAGACTTGAAGCTAGGAAACTTTTGTTTATATAGCCACATTGAATGACATAGTATGATCATCAGAAGTTAGAGTTGTATACTTCTAGACTTGAAGCTAAGAAACTTTTGTTTATATAGCCACATTGAATGACATAGTATGATCATCAGAAGTTAGAGTTGTGTACTTCTAGACTTGATGATAAGAAACTTTTGTTTATATAGCCACATTGAATGACATAGTATGATCATCAGAAGTTATAGTTGTGTACTTCTAGACTTGATGATAAGAAACTTTGTTTATATAGCCACATTGAATGACATAGTATGATCATCAGAAGTTAGAGTTGTGTACTTCTAGACTTGAAGCTAAGAAACTTTTGTTTATATAGCCACATTGAATGACATAGTATGATCATCAGAAGTTAGAGTTGTGTACTTCTAGACTTGAAGCTAAGAAACTTTTGTTTATATAGCCACATTGAATGACATAGTATGATCATCAGAAGTTAGAGTTGTGTACTTCTAGACTTGAAGCTAAGAAACTTTTGTTTATATAGCCACATTGAATGACATAGTATGATCATCAGAAGTTAGAGTTGTGTACTTCTAGACTTGATGATAAGAAACTTTGTTTATATAGCCACATTGAATGACATAGTATGATCATCAGAAGTTAGAGTTGTGTACTTCTAGACTTGATGATAAGAAACTTTTGTTTATATAGCCACATTGAATGACATAGTATGATCATCAGAAGTTAGAGTTGTGTACTTCTAGACTTGATGATAAGAAACTTTTGTTTATATAGCCACATTGAATGACATAGTATGATCATCAGAAGTTAGAGTTGTGTACTTCTAGACTTGATGCTAAGAAACTTTGTTTATATAGCCATATTGAATGACATAGTATGATCATCAGAAGTTAGAGTTGTGTACTTCTAGACTTGATGATAAGAAACTTTGTTTATATAGCCACATTGAATGACATAGTATGATCATCAGAAGTTAGAGTTGTGTACTTCTAGACTTGATGATAAGAAACTTTTGTTTATATAGTCACATTGAATGACATAGTATGATCATCAGAAGTTAGAGTTGTGTACTTCTAGACTTGATGATAAGAAACTTTGTTTATATAGCCACATTGAATGACATAGTATGATCATCAGAAGTTAGAGTTGTGAACTTCTAGACTTGATGATAAGAAACTTTTGATTATATAGCCACATTGAATGACATAGTATGATCATCAGAAGTTAGAGTTGTGCACTTCTAGACTTGAAGCTAAGAAACTTTTGTTTATATAGCCACATTGAATGACATAGTATGATCATCAGAAGTTAGAGTTGTGTACTTCTAGACTTGATGATAAGAAACTTTTGTTTATATAGCCACATTGAATGACATAGTATGATCATCAGAAGTTAGAGTTGTGTACTTCTAGACTTGAAGCTAAGAATCTTTTGTTTATATAACCACATTGAATGACATAGTATGATCATCAGAAGTTATCCCTCCGTCTAAGAAAAGCATCGGACCAAGGCCTTAGTTAGTATCCATAAGAAAGATACGGGTGTAGAAACCACTCTGATTATAACTCTTAGATACATTTCTCTTGATGTGTTCCAGAATGTAGAAACCACTTTTATCATAACTCGTAGATATATTTCTCTTGTTGTGTTCCTGAATGTTGAAACCACTCTGTTTATAACTAGTAGATCTATTTCTCCTGTTGTGTTCCTGAATGTAGAAACCATTCTGATCATAACTCGTAGATATATTTCTCTTGTTGTGTTCCTGAATGTAGAAACCACTCTGATTATAACTCTTAGATACATTTCTCTTGATGTGTTCCTGAATGTAGAAACCACTCTGATCATAACTCGTAGATATATTTCTCTTGTTGTGTTCCTGAATGTAGAAACCACTCTGTTTATAACTAGTAGAACTATTTCTCCTATTGTGTTCCTGAATGTAGAAACCACTCTGATCATAACTCGTAGATATATTTCTCTTGTTGCGTTCCTGAATGTAGAAACTACTCTGATCATAACTCATAGATATATTTCTCTTGTTGTGTTCCTGAATGTAGAAACCACTCTGATCATAACTCGTAGATATATTTCTCCTGTTGTGTTCTTGAATGTAGAAACCACTCTGACCATAACTCTTAGATATATTTCTCCTGTTGTGTTCCTGAATGTAGAAACCACTCTAATCATAACTCGTAGATATATTTCTCTTGTTGTGTTCTTGAATGTAGAAACCACTCTGACCATAACTCTTAGATATATTTCTCCTGTTGTGTTCCTGAATGTAGAAACCACTCTGACCATAACTCTTAGATATATTTCTCTTGTTGTGTTCCTGAATGTAGAAACCACTCTGACCATAACTCTTAAATATATTTCTCTTGTTGTGTTCCTGAATGTAGAAACCACTCTGACCATAACTCTTAAATATATTTCTCTTGTTCTGTTCCTGAATGTAGAAACCACTCTGATCATAACTCTTAGATATATTTCTCCTCTTGTGTTCCTGAATGTAGAAACCACTCATATCATAACTCTTAGATATATTTCTCCTCTTGTGTTCCTGAATGTAGAAACCACTCTGATTATAACTCTTAGATATATTTCTCTTGTTGTGTTCCTGAATGTAGAAACCACTCTGATCATAACTCTTAGATATATTTCTCCTGTTGTGTTCCTGAATGTAGAAACCACTCTGATCATAACTCTTAGATATATTTCTCCTCTTGTGTTCCTGAATGTAGAAACCACTCTGATTATAACTCTTAGATATATTTCTCTTGTTGTGTTCCTGAATGTAGAAACCACTCTGATCATAACTCTTAGATATATTTCTCTTGTTGTGTTCCTGAATGTAGAAACCACTCTGATCATAACTCTTAGATATATTTCTCCTCTTGTGTTCCTGAATGTAGAAACCACTCTGATCATAACTCTTAGATATATTTCTCTTGTTGTGTTCCTGAATGTAGAAACCACTCTGATCATAATTCTTAGATATATTTCTCCTGTTGTGTTCCTGAGTCTGATGGTTTATGAGTCGTCCTGGTTGAATATAATGCTAGTTTCAACATTTTCATTTCGTTTTTGGGCCGAAGACGGCACCAGAAGTTGAAGTTTTAGTTCTCCACGATTGACGATCTACTGCTAGTTCTTGTGGCTCTCGGTTGTGTTATAATCCCATGTTTAAACCTTCCTTAATAATTGTTTTGCGTAGCAAGTCTCTGTGTCTGCCTTGTTTTCTTTTACCAGATGGTTTCACATTAATTTCTGATGAGGAAGTATCACTTAATTCATTTTCAACACATGACAGATGTATTTCCGCCACTTTCTTTTTATGAAACTCGACACGTATTCTTGTTTTGGTTCGTTTCTTATCTGTTAGTTTGAAATGTATTCTTTCCAGCCTATGTCTGAGATCCTACGAAGACACTTGTTTTTAAAGACATTTCATTTCATTTCTAAAGTCTGTGTGGATTTTCAATTTTTACATTTAGTACTGATATCACACAGGAGTTGAACAAAAATTACTAATTTTTTTCTAGTTAAAATATTAAAGAAAGAAAAACCCCTTCTTTGAAACATCATTAAATTATTCCGTAACCTTGTCGGTCGTTGGGCCGCCAAAAATGATATTTGCACACTTTGCTTCCAGAATTAGAACGATGGTGAAATATGGAAGGGAATCATGAAAACGCGGACAAAAGAGAAGAAAATCTTTGGAGGCCATATAAATATTCTTTTACAGAAGAATCTGAGAATGCCATGACAGATGAAAAGGATAAAGAAGAAGCTCTAAAATAGAACAAAGCAAATTAAAAAGCACATTTACATCGTCAATAGGTAAGTAATAATCACCACTTTTGAAAATACAATTAACAATCGTCACAAATAAAAATTATATTTTCACAACTAGAAACATTGAAGGATGAAGCGGAAAAAAAATATATCAGACAATCCAAGAGAATAGTTTAAAGGAAGTTACCAACGTGTGATAAATAACTGTCTAGGTAAACGTTTGTGAAGTGTTATCACCCACGCGTGCTCAACACACGGTATTTGTTGATGATTCTGACTATTATTATTTTAAAAATTATTTGTATGACTGTTACTGTTATTATTATTAACAATAACATTATTGTTATGGCGATGATGATTATGATTATTGTTGTCGTTATTATTATTATTGTTGTTATATTATTATTATATTAACATAAACAGCATTACAAAATGATCTTACTGTCTGAACTTTTTAACTTGTTACCTGCTGGAATAATAACTGTCAAACGACCTTCCACGGACACCTTCCAAACGACCTTCCACGGACACCTTCCAAACGACCTTCCACGGACACCTTCCAAACGACCTTCCACGGACACCTTCCAAACGACCTTCCACGGACCCCTTCCAAACGACCTTCCACGGACACCTTCCAAACGACCTTTCACGGCTACCTTCCAAACGACCTTCCACGGACACCTTCCAAACGACCTTTCACGGCTAACTTCCAAACGACCTTCCATGGACACCTTCCAAACGACCTTTCACAGCTACCTTCCAAACGACCTTCCACGGCCACTTTCTAAACGACCTTCCACGACCAGCTTCCAAACGACCATCCACGGCCAACTTCCAAACGACCTTCTACACCATTTTCTAAACGACCTTCTACGCCATCTTCCAAACGACCTTCTACGCCATCTTCCAAACGACCTTCTACGCCATCTTCCAAACGACCTTCTACGCCATCTTCCAAACGACCTTCTACGCCATCTTCCAAACGACCTTCTACGCCATCTTCCAAACGACCTTCTACGCCATCTTCCTAATGATCTTCCACGGCCATCTTCCAAACGACCTTCTACGTCATCTTCCAAACGACCTTCTACGCCATCTTCCTAATGATCTTCCACGGCCATCTTCCAAACGACCTTCTACGCCATCTTCCAAACGACCTTCTACGCCATCTTCCTAATGATCTTCCACGGCCATCTTCCAAACGACCATCCACAGCCACTTTCTAAACGACCTCCCACGGCCATCTTCCAAACGACCTTGCACGGCCTTCTTCCTCATGACCTTCCATTTTATCACGGAAGTGACATAGTCATGACTAAACAAGTAATACTTTTAGAAGATGTATAAAACGTGTGCTGTGGTTACATACATGCTGCACAGCCAAAAGGTCTTTTATTCTTCTTCTAACAAACATGACCTATTTGATTCAATTGTAAAAAGAAAATGTGAATTAAATGTCCATATTTAGGCACGGTATTAACATAAACGAAGTGAAAACTTCCCTCCCACTTCCAAGTGATTTGTGTATCTTCCTGCTATGATACAAAACTCCACATATTGCAGTCCTATTTTCTTCATGTTTATGTTTCTTGCTCCATTTAACAACATAATATACTATTTATATTTAAAACAAGCTCAACACATATAACTGTTTAACCATCAGCACAGAAAGTTATCACAATAGTCCCGTATTAGACTTCAGAAGGTTAGGTAAGCTCTTTATGTCCTCGGAAGCAGCTAGAGGTTGATAAATGTGACTCGTGTTTGGTATTCTACAAATGGAAATAACGTCCTGCGTACACCAATCATTTCTGTTAGTCAAAACGTAATTGTTGGCAAAGTATAGGTAGAGGTGATCATATAAGTAGACGTCAGACAGGCAGATATAAAAGTTAGAGTAAAGTACCGCCGTCACGCAAAGTGGCGTGTAGGGAATATGGTGTTAATGACCATAAATTTTACAGACCTTCGGCACATGATTTTTGGGGTAATGTGGTCGGTATTACGCCTGTGCCGCTTTACTTTCCCAGAAAAAAATCCGGTACCCATTAAAGGCTGGGTGAATGGGAGCCGTCGGTTGGGGTCGAACCCTACCGCTTGTCCTTTGTAGTCCAGTTCACTGACCACTGAGCTATCGCGGCTCCCAGGCATGATTAAGATAGGTCTCATTTCTTGTCGGTAGATGACGTGCTGCGAGGCGTCTTGTTGAAACGTCATGTTTGTGCACCTCAAACAACCGCTTTATTTAATTACATTACTTGTTTACTCTGATTTGATAGTATTGATTTATTTCTTACTGTTATTTTGCCATCCAAGATTTTTGTAACCCCCCTAAACTCTGATTGCTTTATATTAATCAGTTTATTGTTGTTACTCATTCATCTAGACGGATCTTCTTCTCCTGGATTCCTCTTCATCTTCTTTCCTTCCTCATTTGCCTTTCAGCGTTGAGGGGAGATATAATTTGCGGTCTTGTGCTCTTATGTTCGCTTGTGCTGCTGTTATGTTTCCTAGTGTTTCTAATATTCCATCGATCCATCTTTTTCGTAGTCAAATCTTGGGTCTGGTATTCTCGCAACTTCTTTTGAGGGTTCATTGTGTTGTGTTTTGATCACTCTTACTTGTCACGTGGCCAAACCATTTTATCTGTTGTTGTTTTTTTTTATTCTTTGGCGGAGGCTATTCTTAGCTTTTTTCTCAGTTCTTCATTTCTGATCTTGTCTCTCAGACTGTTTATTGTCATTCGTCTAACACATTTCATCTCAGTAGGGGTTATTTTTCCTATTGTTCTTGCTTCTAGGTCCATGACTGGCATTGGTAGCACAACTTAGGGATGAAGATTGTATTGTACAGTGCTCATTTTGCCTCTAGAGTAATTTCCATGTTGGACAATAGTGGTGATAGTTGTCCAATGATTTGACAAGCTTTGATGCATCTTGAGTTTACTTCTGCTGTTTGAGAATTGTCGTTTGTCATTAGACTTCCTAGGTATTTGAATTCCTCTACTTGTTTCAATTGACTGCCTTCTATAATTATGTTGATGTTCTGTTTATTTTTGGCGACATTCATGACTTCTGTTTTGTTGATGTTGATTTTCATGTTGTATTTTGTACCTGTGCTATTAAGATTATTTAAGTTTACTTGTATGTCTTCTATTTTCCCATGTGCCTGATCGTCTGCAAATAAAAGCTCGTTGATCTCCTCTCTATCTCATGGGTTGGTTAACTTGCATATATAGTCCTTGTATGTAATAAGCAGTAGGGGGAGGGGGAAATAGTACCCACCCCTGTCTTCCACTTGAATTATTGGCACGACCATATTTGTCATTTTCTCACTGTGACTTCTCGTTCACTTCAGTCCGTTTGCACTGTTGGCTGAGTACTGTTAGTTTTGTTCCTCGTGGTACCCAGCCAACTAAATGTTAATCTCTTGCATTTCTGAATATTCTGACAGGTATTTATTAGTTCATCACATTTTGCTGCTGTTTAACACAGTTACTATCCTGCATAATTGGAATGTTATATTACGCTGATATCAGTGCAGACAAGTGAAGCCTCTGAAATGTGGATATATAGAAGAATTTTATGGAAAGAAAAGAAAATAAATGATCAAGTCTTAAAACAAAACTACTAAAAGTGAAAAGAGAACAACCAAACGCATTTAAACAAGACAAATGAGATTGTGGGGGGGGGGCATGTTAAAAGACACAGCAGTCTGCTACAAGTAATCTTGGACGGGAAAATACAAAGTAAAAGAGGCAGAGGCAGACCAAGATTAACATGGACGAGTAACATAAAACGACGGACAAGACAGTCTATTACAACCTGCACTATCAAAGCACGAAACAGAGCGGAATGGCTCTCCATGAAAGCCAACCTTTGTTGCGGAGACGGCACTCGATGATGATGATCGACGCATCTCCTCTACTCCTACATCTTTGATACTCCATGGTGACATATCTCTTTGCATACCGAAAAAATAGGCCACTTGCAGAATCATAGTTTTTTTTAAATTAAATATTTCTCTCTTTATATATTTTAAATGTGCTTAGTTTCTTTACGTTCCTTCTATGAGAGGTATCCTATTCTTCTGTATTTGTGCAGCTCACGATCAATATCTCGCTCTATAGCTTCTTATTTAGTAACGCATTTCTTCAAAAGGGAATCCAATTTTTTAATTATCAAAGCTGATCCCAGTTGTCTTGAGCCAGTCCCCTATGCACAGTCTCCTAAATCAGAGTGTGAAATTATTGCTGTTTCAGCAGCTCACTGGTTATTTACAGGAATTAATTTGATCTAATCTTTAAATTGCCCTTTAAAACTTGGGAAAAAAATTATTTCAAATTTCGATATAATACACGACCATATAAATGTACTTAGCATATTGTATTTAAAGTTTGGAAAAATATTCTGAGTACATAATGGTTCAAGCAAAGGCAGGATTACACAAATAACACTGATATTATACAGCCCGCTAACAGTGATATGAAAAAGTTCTCAGTGTGTTGCGGAACCAGTCTTCACACATGAATGCAAATCATGGACAACAGGCAAGAAAGTCGTCGGGGTTACAGAAATGTGGTTTTACGGAAAGGTTTTGAGAATACCAAATAGAGCAATGAGGGCGTACTGACAGAGGCCAAAGTTTGAATAAAGCTTATTTCCAACACCAGGAGAAGATAATCGACACTTTTTTTGTCTGCCATGTTTTAAAATAATAACATCAGATGGAAAGTGTATCACAGAAATAAACAGCAAAAAAAACTCAATAATAATGCTAAAATAGCATTTCAGAAAATGAAGAACGTCTTAGGCAAGACGTCTATGTCAATAAAAGTTAGAAAGAGAGTTCATCGGTGCTGTATAGAGCCAACTATGACCCACGGAAGCGAATCATGGGCAATAGACAATCAAATGAAAAGACGATTAGAGGTCACAGAGACGGGATCTCTCAGAAGAATGTTGAAGTTCCCTGGACAGCTTAAAAAAAACCAACGAGAAACTTCTCAAAGAGGACAACACAAAAAGAGAGATCTTAAAAAACATCAGAAAGAAACAATCAACATTTGTCGGGCACATCATGAGAAGAGAAAAGTTGGAATATTTGATTACAACTGGAAGAATACAGAGAAAAAGGGATCGCGGACGACAAAGAGAAAAGATACTATAGCTATCTTGGTGTCATGGCATGGAAAACAGTCAACAACACAATTGATACGATATACTGTGGATAGAAGATTGTGGAAGGACATGATCGCCTACGCCAAACAGTATGGCACTTGATGAATGTATGTTATATGAAGGGAACAGCTGGAATATATTGTAACCAGTGGAACATTCTTGGGCAGAAAGATAAAGGGAAATATTTGTTTAAAAATATGAATGATATTTTAAGAGAATATTTTAATAGAAATTGATAAACAACTATAGAGACAGAGAGTTGTTGATAGGCATGATCACCTACGCCAGCAGGCACGATACTAGACAATGATGATTTACAATATAATCTTGAGTAAAAGACTAGTTTTAAAGAAATTAAATACTCGCCAATGCTCATTTATAAAATGGTCATTACTTGCTTAGAAGTTACAATCTTCATCCGACTGTTAAAGGTGTTCTGATCATTTCAATTATGTTCTTGTGATTAGTTATGGTTATTGAAGGCCCCATTATCACTGCAAACGAATTAAAATCCATAATTGCTCAACCGCCCGTGCCATTGGAATCATCCGAATTACTATCTCATCTCCCAAACAAAGAAAGGTAACTGTAGTCCCCACCATTGCAGTCTCAGCACACTCCAAAAGATTTAAGGCGAAACCGCACAGAAAGTGAACACAACCGTCTGTTCCCTGCCATATGATATCATCATTCATCGTAAATAATCGGAATATTGAAACACGATTAAAACGTATTCTTGTGATTAGTGCCACAGTAAAGCGAAAATTTGTAAAATCTTCCAAACAATGATGTGGGACGGGGATAATCTGACGTCTAACTGTGTTTTTATATGTTCGAAATTGGAGTCAACAACGATGGCCTAACATCATCAAGCGCTGTACATTTTTAAAGAAATATGACGATCATCACTTTCGGGAGGACGTGAACTTCTGGTAAATGGTGGATAGGCGGCAGGAACCATTGCAGGCCATGCATGAAAAGTGTTCTTTGTTGTAGTTTCCTCATATTCCAAGTCCATGGGGGACTGGTTAGTCTCGAGGCAAGACACCGGTCTATGGACAGAGAGGTTGTTTGCTCAAATCTCGGCTACAGCGGTTGGGATTTTTATTTATGATTTCTCTCTACAACCACCGCTGGTCTCAGCAGCGAGGCCCGGCTTAAAACGTCAGTTAATCATCGACGGAAGAAAAACATGAGTACCTCCGAAGTCGGAGTTATCTGCCTGTGCGGCGAGGGACCCCTGTGCACGCGGCTGCCAGGGAAAAATGGATTAACACGCAAAACTCAGTTCCTAGTCTCTAGGGACTTCGTCAGAGTTGAAAGCTGGCGAACGCAACAACAACAACAACAAACCTGCTATTGCATCTTTATTTCTTTCATTTCTTAATGGGTCTGTCCATTGTTTAGTGAACTATTTTCTTAGTTTACTATGTTAACTGTTGATAAGTAAGTGTCCTTTTTAGAGTTCATTATGTTAACTGTTGATTAATGAGTACTCTTTCTTTATTTCACTAAGTTAACTTTTAGTTAATGAGTACTATTGCTTTATTTCACTATGTTAACTGTTGATTAATGTGTACTCTTGCTTTATTTCACTAAGTTAACTTTTAGTTAATGAGTACTATTGCTTTATTTCACTATGTTAACTGTTGATTAATGTGTACTCTTGCTTTATTTCACTATGTTAACTTTTGGTTAATGAGTACTATTGCTTTATTTCACTATGTTAACTGTTGATTAATGTGTACTCTTGCTTTATTTCACTATGTTAACTTTTGGTTAATGAGTACTATTGCTTTATTTCACTATGTTAACTGTTGATTAATGAGTGTCCTTTCTGTAGTTCACTATGTTGTGTTGTTAACTTTTGATAGGTGAGAATCTTCTCTTCATAAAAAGGATACACCTACTAAATGTATTACCGAAGAGAAAAATGATCGCATGTTTATTGTGACAGATTTACATGCCAACAAAATTAAGTCAGTGTTTCGGCTAATAACTATTTTATTAAGAGAATTATTAGATGTCACACTTTTTTAAATATGACGATCATCATTTTGAGGAGGACATGAACTTCCTGTCAATATGGTGGATAGGTAGCAGGAACTGTTAAAGGCTATGCATGAAAAGTGTTCCTTGTTGCAGTTTCCTCATATTCCAAGTCCAGCTTGTTGCATGAGCTACTGAGTTAAGTGCTTTGTGCACACCACGAGCTGTGCGTATAATCCGTTTTGATCGTGTTTCGATATTTCGATTGTTTACGATGAATGATGATATCGTATGGCAGGGAATAGATGGCTGTGTTCACTTTCTGTGCGGTTTCGCCTTATGTCTTTAAGCGTGTGCTGAGACTGCTATGATGGGGACTACAGCTACTTTTCTTTGTATGGGAGATGAGATAGTAATTCGAATGATTCCACTGGCACGGGCGGTTGAGCAGTTATTGATTTTAATTCGTTTGCAGTGATACCGGGACCATCCATAACCACAACTATAACACTTTTTATACAACGTATATGATTGAAGAGTAATTTCTCTGCTAATGTGTTTATGTTAAGAACTGATGAACAATTTGTATACCTTTTTTTAAAATAAATTCACAGTGTCTAATCTGCAAGGCAACAAGTTAAATGAGATAATTGCTTCTCTACATAAATGAATTATCGACCCCCCAGGGTCCAGCCAATGTGGGATCATGTAAATACAGAATTATCAAAATATGTGGGAAATGTTGGGTAAAAATATACAAGACAAAAATACAAAGGTTTCAATACGATTTTGTTGTATACAGGGCACAATATAAAGCAACCCAATTTATTTAAACGAGTCTGCTGTTTTCTCGTGGATACAATAACTCGAGGCTCAAGCGAGCGCATTGATAGTCTGAGGGTCTAATGCTACATTTCCTCCTGGGTAAGCCTGTTGCTTTCCTAAATAAGCCTGATTGCTTTCCATTCTCATTTGTTGATCTAACAATCAAAATGAACAACTGGCTGTAGTCGGATTAACTTTCATTAGGGAATAAAATTGGAGTCTCCATGGATTCCTTGTACTATTGACATATATTTTTGGTGGCATTCTGCTCAGTTAATGAGCATCAGTGACAGATAATGTTAGTAGTCATAGGAAGTATTGATACTATATTTTTAGGGTAGAGAAACTTGCACACACCGGTAATTAAAAAATATAATGACTATAGTTTTCTATTTGTCCCAATAATGGGTCCGCTGACTTCGATTTTGGATTGAGAAGGTCTTCTTTCTATTTTTTCATAGTAGACGCAATGCAATATTTTTCTCTCAAACTAATTTCTAAATGTCTTTTTTTCTACCTATTTTTGTATGTTTCTCTTCTTTTTTCCTTCCTAATTTGCCTTTCAACGTCGAGGGGAGATATAATATGTGGTCATTTTCTCCTCTGTTGTCTGACGTCACTGTTGTTTCCTAGAGTTTATAATATTTTCTATTAATCCATATTTGAGCTTGGTGTTCTCGCAAAGTTTAATGAAGGCTCGTTGAGATTTGTTTTGGTCGTTCTGTGTTATCACGTGGCCAAACAGATTTAGTGTCTATTTTACCAGTGCAGCATTGTATTTTACCATTTCCACACTTTATTGGAACATTTTATTTTCCATTGGAATATTTTATCTCACCATTGAAACATTTTATTTTACCATTGGAACATTTTATTTGACCATTGGAACATTTTATTTGACCATTGGAACATTTTATTTGACCATTGGAACATTTTATTTTACCATTGAAACATTTTATTTTACCATTGGAACATTTTATTTTACCATTGGAACATTTTATTTTACCATTGGAACATTTTATTTTACCATTGGAACATTTTATTTTACCATTGAAACATTTTATTTTACCATTGGAACATTTTATTTTACCATTGAAACATTTTATTTTACCATTGGAACATTTTATTTTACCATTGAAACATTTTATTTTACCATTGGAACATTTTATTTTACCATTGGAACATTTTATTTTACCATTGGAACATTTTATTTTACAATTGGAACATTTTATTTTACCATTGGAACATTTTATTTTACCATTGGAACATTTTATTTTACCATTGGAACATTTTATTTTACCATTGGAACATTTTATTTAACCATTGAAACATTTTATTTTACCATTGGAACATTTTATTTTACCATTGGAACATTTTATTTTACCATTGGAACATTTTAATTTACCATTGGAACATTTTATTTTACCATTGGAACATTTTTTTCAACAATGTCGTAGCGCTATATCGGAAGCTTCTTTCAGCTCCCACCACCATATGGAGTCCATCACCCAATGCTCTAGGTTAGAGCTATGACAGAAGTTTGCGATCGGGTATGGGTAACATATTCGACCAGAAGCGTTGCATAGAACAAGTTAAATTGTTATAAGCCTAGCATAGTGGGAGATTGCAAGCTGAATGTAGCAGAATCTCAAAGCAGGGGAGCAATGACCCTCGCGCGATCGCTCCCACCCCCTTCCAGTGAGGATTACGACTTTTAAGACCTGATTTTTCTGGCAAGACTGCTTTCAATTGAGACAAAATTCTGCTTAAAACCACTATTTTGAAGAAAGTTCAATAGAAATTTAACCACTATTTTGAAAAAAAAGTTCAATAGAAATCTAAACCACTATTTTGAAGAAAGTTCAATAGAAATTTAACCACTATTTTGAAAAAAAGTTCAACAGAAACCTAAAACCACTATTTAAGAAAAAAAGGTTCAATAGAAACCTAAACCACTATTTAAAAAAAAAAGGTTCAATAGAAACCTAAACCACTATTTTGAAGAAAGTTCAACAGAAACCTAAAACCACTATTTTGAAGAAAGTTCAACAGAAACCTAAACCACTATTTTGAAGAAAGTTCAACAGAAACCTAAACCACTATTTTGAAGAAAGTTCAACAGAAACCTAAAACCACTATTTTGAAGAAAGTTCAACAGAAACCTAAATCCACTATTTTGAAGAAAGTTCAACAGAAACCTAAAACCACTATTTTGAAGAAAGTTCAACAGAAACCTAAAACCACAATTTTGAAGAAAGTTCAATAGAAACTTAAAAATAAAGGTCACATACCCAGTGCATTCGATAGGGCAGTATACAGGAAAAAATGTTAACTTCAACTCAGACATAACAATCGTGTTCCTGTCAGTGATTAGAAAACGGCAGGTTTAATTCACTTGGTCATCCAATTACCAAGTAATCATGAATATAATTCACTTGGTCATACAATTACCAAGTAATCATGAATATTTTTTTTTCGTTCCCCAGCTTTTACCTCTGACGAAGTCCCTAGAGACTAATAACTGAATTTTGCATGTTAATCATGCAGCCCCTGGCAGCCGTGTGCACAGGAGTCCCTCGCCGCACAGGCAGATAACTCCGACTTCGGAGGTACACATATTTTTTTCCGTCGATGAGTAATTGACGTTTCAAGTTAGGCCTCACTGCTGAGACCAGGGGTGGTTGCCGCAGAGAGAAATCATAAATAAAAATCCCAACCGGTGTAGCCGGGATTTGAACCCACAACCTCTCTGTCTCGAGGCCGGCGTCTTGCCTCGAGACCAACCAGTCCCCCAATCATGAATATAATTCATTTGAACATACAATCACCATGTAATCATTAATATAATTCATTTGATCATGCAATCGCCATGTAATCTTGAATATAATTCATTTGATCATCCAATCACCATGTAATCATGAATATAATTCATTTGATCATCCAATCACCATGTAATCATGAATATAATTCATTTGATCATACAATCACCAAGTAATCATGAATATAATTCATTTGATCATCCAATCACCATGTAATCATGAATATAATTCATTTGATCATCCAATCACCATGTAATCATGAATATAATTCATTTAGTCATCCAATTACTAAGTAATCATGAATATAATTCATTTAGTCATCCAATTACTAAGTAATCATGAATATAATTCATTTAGTCATCCAATTACTAAGTAATCATGAATATAATTAATTTAGTCATCCAATTACTAAGTAATCATGAATATAATTTATTTAGTCATCCAATTACTAAGTAATCATGAATACATGAATATAATTCATTTGGTCATGCAATCACCAAGTAATCATGAATAATTAGGAAAATATGAACTTCAAGATGAAGGCACGAAAGGAAATACGTTGTTCGCTTCAACAAACCTGTTTCTTGACAATAAATGTGGTACGCTGTGATTTATTCTCTTTTATTAAATATTGATTTTAATTGCCACTCTTTCTAGGAAAAAAACAGATTAATGTTGTGTTAACAAAATCAATACTTTAGAGATTTTTTATTTAAAGTTGTAACGCTAAGGAAGATGTGATTGCTGTGGTTTTTCTGTAGAATTGATTGAGGAACGAATAGAGCCATTATCACCTGCTACGTTTGTCTTAAGAGGGGGCTAATGAGGCTGCAGTCAATGTCACAGCTATCCAGTTCATGCATCCGGCCTGACGCCATCTTCTGTGCTTTCGTTAATGTTTGGCGGACATACTTCATACTATGGAACGCGTTGAGGAGATCTGTTCACAATAATGTTGTCCGTTGTGTCGGTCTGTAGACTGGACTAGACTAGACTATTCCTTGATTAATTTATGCATATTTTCCCAATCGTCATTTAATTATTTTGTTTATTTATATTTAACACTATGGGAGACTCGTTCATCTCGCAGCAAGGCCCCGGTCTCGAGACAGAGAGGTTGTGAGTTCAAATCCCAGCTGCATCATTTAGGATTTTTATTTGCAATTTATCTCTGTGGCAACCAGCCCTAGGTTCAGCAGTGAGGCCCGGCTTGAAACGTCAATTAATCATCGACAAAAAATAAAATATGAATACATCTGAAGACAAGAGTTATCTGCCTGTTCGGCGAGGAACCCCTGTGCTACGGCTGACAGGAAACGACGGATTAACATGCACAATTCAGTTCCTATTTTCTAGGAACTCTGCGAGAGGTGAAAACTGGCAAACACAACAACAGAAATTATTATCATACTTCTTATAAACACCATTCTACAGAGGACATTAAAAAAACTATCGCTACGTTAAAAGACACAGGGGGCTGGAAAGAACAATATTGGAAGGCGTGGTTCCTGGGCTACGCATTAGGGACAGACCAAGAAGATGGTGGTTTCAATGCATCAAGGAAACCTTGAACATGTCAACAGAAGAAGTGGGAGATTTGGCTACAGACAAAAATTTTTCCAGACCGACTGTGGTGAATGCAACGTTATGTACAGGACATGCGACCTGTTGATAATGACCATACTTCTGATTAACCAATATGATGTTGTCAAAGAAACACGAACACATAATGTGTTGTGGCATGTAAAAGCTGCCATTGCTTATTAAAAATTAAGTTAATAAACCAAATGCATCTAACTTGGACGATTATACTTTTTCTAGTCTTGCAGTTGGCTTGTTTGTTTAAATATGTTTCCGATCATAATACGTTGAATATGATCTTAGTGTTAATTTATTTGAATTTCGTTTCTAGTTTAATTCCAAAACATGACCATCATCGAGTGCCGTCTCCGCAACGAAGGTTGGCTACCATGGAGCGCCATTCAGCTCTGTCTCTTGCTTTGATGGTGCAGGTTGTCATAGGCTGATTTGTCCATCTTTTGATGTTACTCGTCCATGTTAATCTTGGTCTGCCTCTGCCTCTATTACTTTGTATTTTTCCTTCCAATATTACTTTTAGTAGGCTGTTGTGCTTGTTCACAAGGCCCAAAAATTTCATTTGTCTTGTTCTAATTGTGTTTAGTAATTCTCTTTGAAGTTTTAGTTCTTTTAAAACGTTATCATTTGTTTTCTTTTCTTTCCGTCCAATTCTACCTATTCTTCTATAAATCCAAATTTCAAAGGCTTCAATTTTTTGTTCTGTTTTCTTGTCTAATGTACATGTTTCTGCACCACACAAAAAATGTTGAGAAGTTGTAACAATAAAACAAGACTAGTCAATACCTTAGTACGTCACTGGTGCTAATGCAGATTGATCGAGACCGAAGCTATATTTCTGCAAGTCCTGCAAGTGACAGACGTCGAATGTAAAAGAAAACATTCTGGCTGGGTAGAGATTCCAACACGCAACATTCCACTTCACGTAAATATCACTTTCTAGCGTCCTCCTTTTCGCATCCATCAATGCTAGGTCGCAAGAGATTAGGGTCACACAGACAACATGGCGTCGGTTGTTGTTTCGTCTTATTGACCTAATCGTGGCACGTGGGAAAATGTATGTTATCGTGCACATCTACAGATTTGATACCACAAACATTCTGTTCCGTCTATTCCCTTTCTCTTGCTGCGGATTCGACTGTTCAATCCATCTTCTATTCTACCCCGATTTATCTCTTTATCCAGATCCACCCCGACATCGATCACATTATAATTATTCTTCTCAGGCATACATTCTACTGTCTACCTTCACATACCGTATTTATCTACTATAAAACATCCACTGCGACGTATCTTTTTATTTATTGTCCGACTCCAAATTCGTCTTTCTGTTTGTCTACTATAACATTTCAATGTCAACTAATTTTATATAACCTTCAACATGATTCAAGTACAGGGCCTGCTGGCGTAGGTGATCATGTCTCCCCACAACTTTCGATCACGACTTTCAAGCTATTTATCATTTCTGTTGTTCACCTTCTGCCAAGCCATTCTCTTAAGCTGTCAGGTATCTTTTCTCTTTGCTTCCCTCTATCTCTTCATCCCTCAATTTTCCCAGTACTTACAATATTACAATTGTTCTCTTCTCATTACGTGGTCATTAATATTATGATTGTTTCTTCCTAATATTGGAAATTAGCTCTCTTTTTGTTTTGACTTCAGATCGTTTTCATTACTCTTCTTAGCTGTCCATGGTATTCTCAACATTCTTCTGTAAAACAACATTTCTACAAACTCATGTTTTCTTATTGTCCATGATTCACATCCATATGTTAAAACTGGCTCTACATAACATATAAGAACTCGTTTTCTTGTTTCTATTGTCAAAAATGGATTGCATAGTATCTTTCTCATTTTTTGGAAAGCTGCTTTTGCCTGAGCCATTCTTTATCTCACCTCTGTTGTACATCTACCATCTGAAGTTAACAAAGTTCCTAAATATTTAAATTCATTTACCTGTTTTAATATTGTTCCACATGTCTTTATTTTGCACTGAGGTAATGTCTTTTTCTTTGTTGTTACCATTCCTTCTGTCTTTTTGTTATTAAGGCTAAGGCCTTTATTTTTGCTTTCTTTCACTATAATGTCCAACATTTCTTGTAACTCATTTTCACTCTTAGCGATTAAGACTATATCATCAACATACCTTAGATTAATTATATTATGACCTCCGATTGTTATTACAGGCATGCCCCTTATGGATCTTAAAATAATCTCACTATACATATTAAACAAATCTGGTGATAGCACACAACCTTGCGTAACTCTTTATTTTATTTGTTGAAACAGTCCCAATTGGTTTTCAGTTTTAATGGCCGCTGTTTGTTGCCAGTACATGTTCTTTATTATCCTAAGATCTTTGCTGTCCACGTTTATGCTTTCTAAAATTTTGATTATTTCCTGGTGCTTTACTTTGTCAAATGCTTTATTATATGTAACCGTACTCAGGTTTACTGTTGTTCGATTCCAAATTGAGCGTCTCCATTTATCCACTTAATCTTCTTTCTGCTATCTTATCCGAATTGTGACTGGCCCTTTTACCTACAATGCAACTAAAGCTTTGGGGTTAATTATTAACTACAATTCAACTCCAGTTACATAGTACAAAAGCACTTGGCTCCCCATTATGCGTCGTTTCAGCCAGTTGTGGTTGGACTAGTACAATATCATATAAGAGCGACGAGAACTATTCTGAACAATAATCTTCAGAAACAAACGTCTCTGCCTCACTATTTGTGGCAGATAACCCATTGTGACAGGACTTAACAAAGAATTACAGCCGTAAATAAAGTAAAGTAAAGAGCCCCGTTACACCAAGTGGCGTATAGGGAATATGGTGATAGTGAACATAATTTTTATAGACCTTCGGCACATGATTTTTGGGGTAATGTGGTCGGTATTACGCCCTTCCGCTTTACTTTCTAATTTTAAAAATCCGGTATCCCTTTAAGGCTGGGTGAACCCGGAACCGTCGATCAGGATCGAACCCGATCTCTTGTCCAATAAAAGTAGAGCTCACCTGAAATGGTGATGAAGATTTGAAATATACAGTAAACAATGAACGAACATCAGAAAAAATTATGATGTATTATGCCTTGTGATGTTGACGACAAATTTATTTCAAGACTTTCAGTATTCAATTCTAGAAGAAAGATACTAGAATAATAAATGCTGGAAAAATACAAGTACAGGTATAGTCTGACTCTGTGGCTGTATGTATGTTGGTCTTGTAGATTAACCAAGGCTAACTAGCAGATTCGATGACGAAAAGAAATATAAATGCTTAGCCTCTTGTTAGCGCCAAAAAAGTGTAGCTGTAACGGATCCCAGACCCAATGTGACATTCCTCAAGAAAGACGAAATTAACAATCTAGCAAAATATAGTTAAAAGTAAGAACCATAACACGCTGTATGGCGCACATGAATTGTGTTTTTGTTGTCGATATTTATTTATAAAACGTTCTGAAAAATACCAAAGTAAAAAGAGAGCTAATTTCCAATATTAGGAAGAAACAGTCATTATATTTTTTGGCCATGTAATGAGAAGAGAACAACTGGAATATATTGTAACAACTGGGAAAATTGAGGGACACAGATATAGAGGGAAGCAAAGAGAAAAGATATGAGACAGCTTAAGAGAATTGCTTGGCAGAGGTCAACAACAGAAATGATAAATAACTGATGAGATTGAAAGTTGTGGAGAGACATGATCACCTATTCCAGCAGCCATGGTATTTGATGATGATGATGATTTATTTACAATCGGTACGTTTTTGGATTCCGGCCAAAAAAATATGTGAACATTTTTAAAAAATAGATTTTCGACTGACTCAGTTCATTGTGTAAAAACAGAAGCTGGCAACTCGAACTAGTTCCCAGTAGAATTTGGAGTGGAACAGGGTTGTGTCATGTCACCAGTGTTATTCGGAATAACAATCGATCGGGTCATGCGAAACTGCATAGGTGACAAGCAATTAGGCATACAATTTTACTTCTTCTACCTTTTTAGCTCCCAGTGGAGCATAGGTCTTCAGCAAACATTTTCCAAGTCATTCTGTTTTTTGCCATTCTTTTAGGATCATTCCATGTCTTCCCCATCATCTTCATCTCTGCTTCCATCTGTCTTCTCCAAGAATTCCTTGGTCTTCCTCTTTGTCTTTTCCCCTCGGGATTCCAAAAAAGGGCCTGTTGTGTAATACTCTCAGTTGGCTTCCGTAGTGTGTGTCCATTCCAGCGCCATCGTCTTCGCTGTATCTCTTTATCCACTGGTATTTGACTGGTACATTTCCATAATTCTATGTTATTGAATTTGTCCTGCAATTTCCATCCTTTTATTCTGCGTAAGCATCCATTAATGAAAGTCTGTATCTTCGTGATTGTCAATTTTGTTGTTCTCCATGTTTCACAGCCATATAATAGGACCAACTTAACATTTGAGTTGAACATTTTTATTTTTGTGGCATACAATTGGCAAACAATAAAACCTTAGATGACCTCGACTTCGCAGATGACCAGGCCTATTTGAGCTCACTACACTCGGAATCTTAAAATGAATCAGATCGATTCGATCACTTTGCAGCCAAATATATCTCCACATCAATAGGACAACAACAACAGCCATGTTTATTACCCACACAATCAATGGTATCAAACTTAATAAAGAGATTTTATAAACAATTATCCACTTCACCTTATATATGGAGCAAAATGTCTCAGGAAGGAAAGTTCACTAAAATTAAAATCTGTACCGCTTTGGCAATAATGCCTTTACAAACTTACTAGTATTTGGAGATCAAAATTACTTATCAAATAATCACCATCATCATCACATACCATGACTGCTGGCGTAGGTGATCATGTCTCTACACAACTTTCGATCTCGACAGTTATTTATCATTTATGTTGTTGACCTTCTGCCAAGCCATTCTCTTAAGCTGTCTAGTATCTGTCCTCTTTTCTTCCCTTTATCTCTTCATCCCTCAATTTTCCCAGTTGTTAAATATATTCCAGCTGTTCTCTTCTCATTACATGGCCAAAAAAGTATGATTGATTCTTCCTAATATTGGATTTTAGCTCATTCTTTGCTTTGGCCTCTTTCAGATCGTTTTCATTACTCTTCTTATCTGTCCATGGTATTCTCAACATTCTTCTGTAAAACCACATTTCTACAGCCTCCAGTGATTTTCTTGTCTGTTGTCCTATTGTCCATGATTCACATCCATATATTATGACTGGCATTACATAAAATTTAAGGACTCATTTTTTCTTTGTTTCTATTGTCAAAAAGTGACAATAAAAACAAGAAAAAGAGTTCTTAAATCTAACATAACATTCAGAAACCTAACATCAAACAGCGATATTCATTAGGAATGCACATCGCGCTTTCAGAAAACAATTTATGGAACCTGGAAGGCTTGAAAAAGATGAGAAAAGATGTGGCTCGAACACCCGAACATGGAAGCTAAAGCAAAGAGCCATAAATGAAATGTCTGAAGGAGAAATCGAAGTTTATGTTGACAATTAGTATCCAATAATTTGTTTTGGTAGTGTGTGATTAGTCGACACAGTTATCTGTTTATCGATTCATGACACTCTTCAAATATTAACAACACATGAAATAAACATGACATTGTATCTAGTAGCGTGATATTAGAAAGACGGGACAAACAGCGACGTTTCGGCAAAAAATACTTCATCAGGCACAAAAGAAAACAAAATTAAACAAAGATCAACACGTTAGGCAAATACTATTCTAAATCAAACAAAGAAATATAGAAAGGTTTACAGTAATATAGACACAGAAGCCAAGCACTGATAACAACATAGGCGTTGTCTTAACAATGTGACACTTTTCATCTTTCGCAGCCTACACCAGGATGTTCCGCCCACTTTTCTTCTTTTAACTATTCCCAGACACAACAATTTTTTAAAAATTGCTTTCCCTCTTCTCTTCTTTCATTTTATTACAACCATGCATTCTTTCTCTCTCTCTCTCTCTCTCTCTCTCTCTCTCTCTCTCTCTCTCTCTCTCTCTCTCACACACACACACACACACCAAAAGCAGCGTTGTATTTCAACATCATTTTTTTTTAAATTTAAATGTGTTGTAATATCCGTGTATTGAAATCTCATGGGTTTCTATTTTGTCTTCCGTTTTGTTTCTTGCCTAGATTCTGAAACATACGAAAATTATGAAAAATAAAGGTAAAGTGGACAGCTTCCACATTTAATATATTTGTCTGTTTTTCCAAACTTAACCACGCTTTTTCACGCTTAAACAGTTGTCATGTTTATGAAGGTATTATTGCCCATATATATCTTTATCTTGACGTTCTAATCAAAATTCTCATCTTCCGTCTCTATTTTTCTTTCCAAAATATAAATAGATTTTTAAAAATGCATTAAATTAATGTAATTAAAAGAGAAAATAGATGGAAAATTAAAAGGATATAGTCTAAATTCCGTGGTAAAGTTATAATGAGGAAGTGACTAATTCAATCTATTTCTTCGATGGGTATTAATTATGTTATCCGGCCTCTTTCTCTGAGGCTATGAAAAATAAGGCATGGCTAAGGAGACAGATTGCCTTTCTGTCACGAAATCAAAGCCAAAATTTGACAAAGCTCTCAAAGAATCTAGTGGCAGGTTACTGCAGCTTTGATTTGGTATTGATTCCCGAGGAAGCCCTGGGCTGTCTGAATTTATTTTATATTCTGAGGCTCTGGCCATATAATGAAGCCAGTAAATTAGACATGAGCACGGCAAGAGGAGAGCCATGTCGAGAAGGCAGGAAGTGGATAGAGATAAATATGGGGAGGGGGGGGGAAGTAATGAGAAAGAAAGAAAGAGAGAGAGAGAATAACAAATGGAAGAGTGGAAATAAGAACGAGAGAGAGAGAGAGAGAGAGAGAGAGAGAGAGAGAGAGAGAATAATTCAGCCTGAAAGTCTAAAAACACAAGAGAAACTGAAAATTAATCAGATAGAAATTAAGAATCGCTGAGATATTAATAAGAAAGAATAAGACAAAAGGGCAGGAGGAAAAAATGAAATTTTAATGAGAAAATCGAAAGCAAGGAGGATACGATAAAGAGGGAGGGGGTGGTGGAATATGAACCCGAAAAGTTTAACCAAAAAAATGAAAGACAATTGAAATGATTGACAGAAAGGGATAAAATTATAGACAGATTAGACAGACAGACAAGTAAACAGACAGACAGACAGACTAGATAGATAGATAGATAGATAGATAGATAGATAGATAGATAGATAGATAGATAGATAGATAGATAGATAGATAGATAGATAGATAGATAGATAGATAGATAGATAGATAGATAGATAGATAGATAGATAGATAGATATGAGAGAATGAGATTTTAAAATACAAAAAAAATAAGTAACGGGAAATAGTCAGAAACAATTAAATAAAGATTGCTTTAGCACACTGAACGTAAAGAAAACGTGAAGAACACGTAAAGAACAAAACAATAAGAGAAGAGGACATCATAAATAAAAAAATTCAGATCAAAAGAAGTAAAAAACACAATGCGCAAAAGTGACTCAGTAGTCATGTAGAGCTATTGACCGGGAGATAAAGAGTTACAGTGAACAAAGCTTCAAGAGGACTCTGCAGTTTCTAGTGAACTTCAGCCTAGGCTTAGCTGTATCGTTAGCGATTCATAATTCTATGCTCACGATTTCTTAAACGCTCGAAGTGTATACGATGAATAATACAACAATTTAACACAACAAATGCTAGAATCGATACTATATATTGATCGACAGCACTCGGGTCATTGTTGTACGTTGCTCCGTGGCATAAAGACTGCGTTATTCACTACAGTGTGTCTATATTTAGATTCTAGAAAAGCTGAATATAACGGAATAGTTAGATAGATCTATTTACAAAAAAAACTAAGGGAGTGGAGTTTCTAAAGGCAAAAGCTGAGAGTAAGAAAGACAGTGGAGGCTGAAAAAAAAAATGATTTCAGACAACATATACAGAACACGTTCATTATAAAGATATTGCAGAAAGGAAAGAGATGCAATGCTAATCGATGAAGGAATAATAATGTGTTATTAACGCACCTTGCATTTCACTGACGTGTGGTGGGGGGCTGAATAGGTGAGGAGAGAGGAGGGACATGCTGAAGATAAGACTAGTAGAAGACTGACAATAACAGATGCAATGATTAGAGATAATCTTGAAGAGGCATTATTATCGTCACCACCATCATTAAGTTAGTCTCTCTTGGAGTTTGTGATCATGTCTCTTTACAACTTACTATCTTCATAGTTGTTTATCATTTCAGTTGTTGACTTTCTAACAATTTCCATTCTTGTGGTATAAAAAAAGTAAAGTAAAGTACCCCCCGTCACGCCAAGTGGCGTATAGGGAAATATGGTGTTAGTGACCCTATATTTTACAGACCTTCAGCACATGATTTTTGGGGTAATGTGGTCGGTATTACGCCCGTGCTGCTTTTACTTTCCCAGAAAAAATCCGGTACCCATTTAAGGCTGGGTGAACCCGGAGCCGTCGGTTGGGATCGAACCCTACCCCTTGTCCGTAGTAGTCCAGTTCACTAACCACTGAGCTATCGCGGCTCCTACTAATTTTTAGGGAATTAGTAAAACCCAGGTGTCCTCGCCAGGATTACGAACCCCGGCTGTTGCCGTGGTAAGCCAACCATTCTTGTGGTATAACAGTTATATTTTAACTCTATTTCTAACTATCTCCAATTCAACTAATTTCCCTAAGTTGGTACTTTATCATCATCATCATCATCATCATCATAATCATCAGCATCATCAAGTACCGTGCCTGCTGGCGTAGGTCATGTCTCTCCACAACTTTCGATTTCGACAGTTATTTATCATTTCTCTTGTTGATCTTCTGCCAAGCCATTCTATTTAGCTGTCTGGTATCTTTTCTCTTTGCTTCCCTCCTTCTCTTTGTCCCTCAATTGTCCCAGTTGTCACAATATATTCCAGCTGGTATCTTCTCATTACATGGCCAAAAATTATGATTCTTTCTTCCTAATATTTGAAATTAGCTCTCTCTTTACTTTGACTTCGTCAGATCCTTTTATTTATTCTGCTTAGCTGTCCATGGTATTCTCAACATTCTTCTGTGAAACCACATTTCTACACACTCCAGCGACTTTCTTGTCTTGTTATTCTATTGTCCACGATTCACTTCTAAATGTTAAGACTGGCTCAACATAACATTTAAGAACTCGTTTTCTTGTTTCTATCTATTACATTATATTCCTTCTATTTCCTTCGGACATAAAGAGTTATTGTTCCCTCCAGGTGTTGGACATGCGTTTTTATTATTATTATTATTTTCTAGTTTAAAACAGTCACAGCTGATGTCGCATAAGAGAAATGATAACAGATTGCTCAAAATTAATCTGAGGGAGTAATTGATTGTAATCTGTTAAGTGTAACATTGAATAGTAGATAAGAATAAATAAGCAAACAAAAAAGTGAGAAAAGCATTAGCAGATAGACACAGAGAGGAAAGTGTGTTGATTAGTGACAGTAAAAATGATAGGATAGGCAAGGAGAAATAAAGTTATATAAGTGGAAGAATAACATTAGGAGATAGACAATGAGAGAACAGTTTTAATTGTGAGAGAGTAGCGTTGGGAGATAGACAAAGAGAGAAACATTATAATGTCGAAATGTGAGAGAGTAACTTTGGGAGATAGACAATGAGAGGAAAGATTTAAACGTGAGAGTGTAAGGTTGGGAGATAGACAAAGAGATGTAAGTTCTATAAGTGAGAGAGTATCATTGTGTTACAGACAATAAAAGGGAATTTCTATACGCGAAAGGGTAATATTGGGAGATAAACAATGAGAGTAAAGTTCTATAAATGAGAGAGCAACGTTGTGAGATAGACAATGAGAGAATAGTTATATAAATGAGAGGAAAGTTCTATAAATGAGAGAGCAAAGTTTGTGAGATAGACAATGAGAGAATAGTTATATAAATGAGAGGAAAGTTCTATATGTTAAAGGGTAACGTTCTGAGCTAGACACGTTTTTTTTTCTTATTGTATTTCTTTTTCAGTTCAAACATTTTCTTTACTTGTTTGTTTCTCTCTCAGTGCATTTCTCTTTCAGTCCCAACATTTTCTTTACTTGTTTGTTTCTCTCTCAGTGCATTTCTCTTTCAGTCCCAACATTTTCTTTACTTGTTTGTTTCTCTGTCGGTGCATTTCTCTTTCAGTCCCAACATTTTCTTTGCTTGTTTGTTTCTCTCTCAGTGCATTTCTCTTTCAGTCCCAACATTTCTTTGCTTGTTTGTTTCTCTCTCAGTGCATTTCTCTTTCAGTCCCAACATTTTCTTTACTTGTTTGTTTCTCTCTCAGTGCATTTCTCTTTCAGTCCCAACATTTTCTTTACTTGTTTGTTTCTCTCTCAGTGCATTTCTCTTTCAGTCCCAACATTTTCTTTACTTGTTTGTTTCTCTCTCAGTGCATTTCTCTTTCAGTCCGAACATTTTCTTTACTTGTTTGTTTCTCTCTCAGTGCATTTCTCTTTCAGTCCCAACATTTTCTTTACTTGTTTGTTTATCTCTCAGTGCATTTCTCTTTCAGTCCCAACATTTTCTTTACTTGTTTGTTTCTTTCTCAGTGCATTTCTCTTTCAGTCCCACCATTTTCTTTACTTGTTTGTTTCTCTCTCAGTGCATTTCTCTTTTAGTCCCAACATTTTCTTTACTTGTTTGTTTCTCTCTCAGTGCATTTCTCTTTCAGTCCCAACATTTTCTTTACTTGTTTGTTTCTCTCTCAGTGCATTTCTCTTTCAGTCCCAACATTTTCTTTACTTGTTTGTTTCTCTCTCAGTGCATTTCTCTTTCAGTCCCAACATTTTCTTTACTTGTTTGTTTCTCTGTCAGTGCATTTCTCTTTCAGTCCCAACATTTTCTTTACTTTTCTGTTTCTCTCCACATGAAATGCTGACGTGAAAGCTATAACCTGGGAAGCCAGCTTGAATGACAGCTTGTCAAACACGGAGATCATACTTGTAAAAAAAAAAATTGAAGATCATAAGAACGGTGAATGAACGTCAAATATATCACATCATTCACGTGACAAAGAGAGAACAAGTAAATATATTATTTCTGCACAATGTGTCCTACTCGTTTGTATATATAAATTTTGACTTCGCTCGCTCAGTGAGAGAGACAGCGTTCTGTGTAGAACGGAACACTTCGACTCTCCGACGAAACGAATTTCAAGACTTAAATAATGTGGGGGGACTGGTTGGTCTCGAGGCAAGACGCCGGCCTCGAGATAGAGAGGTTGTCGGTTCAAATCCCGGTTAGTTGGAATTTTTAATTATGATTTCTCTCTGCGGCGGCCACCCCTGGTCTCAGTAGCGAGGCCCGGCTTGAAACGTCAATTACTCATCGACGGAAAAAAATATGAATACCTCCGAAGTCGGAGTTATCTGCCCGTGCGGCGAGGGACCCCTGTGCACACGGCTGCCAGGGGAAAATGGATTAACACGCAAAATTCAGCTCCTAGTCTATAGGGACGTCGTCAGAGGTGAAAGCTGGCGAACGAAGAAGAAACAAAAATGATGTCATCTTACTTATTTCCCCTTGGTGGCGACATGGTCATGGTACTGAGCTGCACTCATTTACTGACTACGTTATTTTTTTAAGTTTATAATCCTTTAAAAATATGTACCAGTAATTTATTTCAAAATTGTAGCGGTCTGGTGTTGTGCTGATTACATTTCCCCCAAAACAGTGACCATTGTTGGTGAGTATTTGTGCGTTAACATAATGATTGAAATTGAATTGAATTGAATTTTTGATAAAAGCGCGGGGAAGCTGGACATAAAAACAACATCATGTTTTTAGCGTCGGTGGCTTGCATACCGTCCTTTCACATCCCATACTATCACCTCCCAATCACATCCCATACTATCACCTCCTAATCACATCCCATACTATCACCTCCCAATCACATCCCATACTATCACCTCCCAATCACATTCCATACTATCACCTCCCAATCACATGCAATACTATCACCTCCCAATCACATCCCATACTATCACCTCCCAATCACATCCCATACTATCACCTCCTAATTACATCCCATACTATCTCCTCCCAATCACATCCCATACTATCACCTCCAAATCACTCATTCTCGTCTAATGACGTGACTGGTTATTTTCCCCTCCCCCTCTCACGTCTTACCACATCCACATTTACTCACTGCCTTATCTACTCGCTGGAAGCTTTTGGATCGTGCCTCACTTAAGTCTCGTATTAACTTAAAATATGTTTCAACTTACTAATTTTTATATAGTATCAATTTATATCCTCTTATATGTAGTACATCTTCCTTTTTTAAATGTCTTTTCTTATCTCTCTTTTTATTTGTTTTATTTGTTTTTATTTGATTTACCTGTCTCATTCTAGATGTAGTAGAGTCTATTCTGACTTGTCTGTTGTCTGTTTGTGTTGTTATCGGTATCCGAATAATGCCGCATGTAGGCAAGAAACGTCAGTATGTTGTTGTGTTCCCTATTCTGTACATATGTTACCAAACCATGTTAGAGTGTACGTTACACACCACTACTTGTTCCTATTTTTTATAACCAAATTTATCACACACGAGACAGATTTAACGGCGTAAATGCCATTTCCTAAAACAACAAGAAAAACTACTATAATAATTGTTTCAGCAGCTCGTTGGATATCTACGTTCCATATCCGTCTTCTCTCTTTCTCTCTTTCTCTCTCTCTCTCTCTCTCTCTCTCTCTCTCTCTCTCTCCAGACCTCCGTTTCTAGAACGAAGCTCAACATTCATCTTCATGCTGTCTTACTGACCCTACAGCTTGTGGTGTATGTCTAAATCGTTGGGGCAAGCGTTGTTTGATGACGAAGTTTAGTGTTGCTCATGTTTTTGGAGATTGGACTCCACTTCCGCTGTGGCATCTATCGACATTGGTTGCTCCTAATCGGTGGACGTGGCTCTGAGGTCTCTAGTAACCTGTTCTGAGAGACATAAAATGGTGGTCTCCTTAATTATTCATGCTCATCTTGCGAAGATTTGAAATGCACAGATGATAACGGTATGAAGGATATCTTGTTTATACATAGGTTTGTCATTACTGCACTGAGGTAATGCTTATTGGAGCTCCCATCTCTTGTTTGGTTCTACAAAGTGTATCAGCATAGAGCACGAATTCCGCAGCACCAGTGATGGTTCATGGATCAGTTTGAGAAAACCTGTTAACATAATTCTTAGTACATCGATACATCATGTTTTCAATATCAAGAAAGAGAAGAGTGTAAGAAAAAAAATAAATAAATAAAGCGGGGCAGTAATTAGTTGCATTCTTTCTTTCTGATGTTCTGATGATTACTGAAAGAACTGGTTGACCTCTTCGTCATCTCTCTTTTACAAGGACGTTAAGTTGACGTAGATACGTTGTGATGAGAATTTTCAGGCGAGCTGTGATATTTGCGTCTTTCGTTCCAACATCTAAATTCAGTACAGCACTGTTGGGTACCGGGTTGTTTTCTCTTTTTTTATTCCTAATCTCTTGGCCATTAGAGGCACCACGAAGAGGTGGGGTCTGGATGGTTCTGGTTCACCGATCCTGGAGCGAACCATCAGCGATGTGACGCTGTCAGCTTCCAGCTTTGTTGCTGTTAGGCGCCTTGCCGCTAGTTATACCACTAAAAGTAAATATTAAATGCAATCAATAATTTAAGAGCGGAATTAAAGTGAACAACAATTATCAATTAAAGTGAATAACAATTACCAATTAAAGTGAATAACAATTACCAATTAAAGTGAACAACAATTACCAATTAAAGTGAATAACAATTACCAATTAAAGTGAACAACAATTACCAATTAAAGTGAATAACAATTACCAATTAAAGTGAACAACAATTACCAATTAAAGTGAACAACAATTACCAATTAAAGTGAACAACAATTACCAATTAAAGTGAATAACAATTACTTATTAAAGTGAACAACAATTACCAATTTAAAGTGAACAACAATTACCAATTAAAGTGAACAACAATTACCAAAGTAAAAATGAAACATGTCGCAACCAGAAGATCATCTCCAGACACAACAAACAACAAACACCTTCTGCCTGAATTGCTACGTCATTGACAATTATATTAACTAAAATGTTAAAAATGTGAACGTAATATCTAACGAAACATGAGAGACAGACAAAAGTGCTAAGGGAGAACGAGAGAAGAGATTGCTGATAAATAACAGTTTAAAAAGTAAAATATCTACAAAACAAACGAAATAAACAACTTTGTTTCCGAGGTCAAAGACCTTTAGATGTGATCAGTGGCGTATACGCCTTGTAGTATCGTGTAGGGCACGAAGGATGTGTTTCCTTTCGCACAGCCCTTGGTCATCTTTATCAGGGTTGCCCCCGTCCCCATTTCTAGGCTACACATATCATCATTTTTTTCAGCTGTCATCCGCCAAATTATACATAATTTATATTTCTTTTGTTTTCCATCAGAAGTTCGCAGCATGATAGTAAGTATAATAATAATAATATATATATATAATGCAGAAATACAATTCAGTATAGTGGTAAAACTAATATCCAATATTAGGAAGAAACAATCATCATTTTTTGGCCATGTAATGAGAAGAGAACAGCTGAAATATATTGTAACAACTGGGAAAATTGAGGGACGAAGAGATAGAGGGAAGCAAAGAGAAAAAATACCAGACAGCTTAAGAGAATGGCTTGGTAGAAGGTCAACAACAGAAATAATAAATAACTGTCGTTATCGAAAATTTTGGAGAGACATGATCACCTACGCCAGCAGGCTTGGTACTTGATGATGATGATAGTGATATAGGCGCAAGAAAAACAGATGATGAAACTGATAACGTCCAAAGGACATAACAATTACAATTTTAACCAAAAAAAAATGTTTCCTATTTCCGGGTGATGTAAAAAACATCATTTGGTGTCCTGATAACGGATGATTGACAGAAAGTCCACCTCAGGGATGCGAAACACGAACGACAGATAAAAACGGCTTCTAGAAAAAAGCGAGGTTTGGTCAAGGGCATAAATACAGAATGAGTGACACGAAAATTACTGAGTAGCAGCCCGCAGATGAATGAAACAAAAATGGCTGAGGAGCAAGGCACCGCTTAGTGGTCCAGAAACTATACACTTTAAACTATGTAAACGTGTGACGTAAAAGACGTTTAAGAGCTTACACAGCAGTGAGACAAAAAGAAAATCAATGAGTGCCGTATCACACAGTTACCTGAAAAAATAAAAATCTATTAGGACTATATCATAAACATATTTGTCAAAAATATAATAATGAATCACACAGCAATGAGAAGAACAGAATTAATGAGGAAGAAACAGTAGAGTTATGTAAAAAGAATAACATTAAAAAGGAACATATCACACATAATATACATATATATATATATCTATCTCAGCGATCAGGACTCAATCAGAGTAGGATTCCAGACTCTCACATGAAGTCAGCTGTCAGGTTAAGTGTGTTGATCGCCCCCACAGACAGAACATCACAATTAGAGTCTGCCAGATCCACTCTGATTGAACACCCGTTAAAACGTTGCACTGTGTTCTGCGCCAGTGGCCCAGTGCATCCGATTTCAGTCAGCATTTTATGCAGGTTTGCTTTCCTTAGCCTTTGATTGTCCCCAATCTTCCTGCAAGGCAGCAGATTGTCTTTTTTGTAGGGGGATTCTGCCCTTAGATGGTCGGCCCTCCCAAGTTTACGAGCACCATATGCCCGAGTCACTAGAGGTGACTAACACAGACATGCATACACAAAGATATGAGATGTGACTAACACAATATAGACAAAATATGTCTGTACATGCACACAGTGATACGAGGCATGACGAACACTGACACACATCAAGATATGAGATATGACTAACACAGACATACACGCAAAGATATGACACATGACTAACATTGACATGCACACAAATAAATGAGATATGACTAACATAGATATGCACACACAAAGATATGACACATGCCTAACATAGACATGCACACAAAGATATGAGATATGACTGACATAGTTATGCACACACAAAGATATGACACATGACTAACATAGACATGCACACAAAGATATGAGATATGACTGACATAGACATCCACACACAAAGATATGACACGTGCCTACATAGACATGCACACAAAGATATGAGATTTGACTAACATAGTCATGCACACACAAGGATATGAAATATGACTAACATAAACATGCACACAAATATATGAGATATCACTAACCCAGACATGCACACACAAAGATATGACACATGACTAACACAGATACACACTAAGATATGAGTTATGACTAAACACAGACATACATAAATATATGAGACATGATTAACACGGACACACCAAGATATGAGATATGACTAACATGACACACAGCAAGATATGAGCCATGGCTAGCACACACACACACACACACAAGCTAAGATATGAGCCATGGTTAGCACAGAAACACATTAAGATATGAGCCATGGCTTCACGGAAACACACCAAGATATGAACCATGTCTAGCACAGAAAGACATTAAGATATGAGCCATGGCTAGCAAAGAAATACACTAAGATATGAACCATGGCCAGCACAGACACACACAAAGATATGATCCGTGGCCAGCACAGACACCCACAAGATATGAACCATGGCCAGCGCAGACACACACTAAGATATGAATCATGGCCAGTCCAGACACACACTAAGATATGAGCCAAAGCCAGCACATACACCCACTAAGATATCAGCCATGGCTATCGCAGACAGCCATGGCTCAATTCAAGAGAAGCAGAAGATGAGGTAGAGAAACAGCGATCGCGAAAAGTATCCATATGCTTGGGTTTGTTGTAGTCGTCAGACTCTTCTTAACGTGGTAATCATCGACATACGAGACGCAGGTCCCGGTTAACTGTTCACAGGTTTCGTTCAAACAGTTGTCCGGAGATTTGAGAGTGCAGTCTGGTCCGTAGAACGTTCCCTTGCATGTACAGTTCCCGGGTGAATTGTTCACAGGTGTCGGTGAAACAGTTGTCCGGACATTTGAGAGTGCAGTCTGATCCGTAGTACGTTTCCTTGCACGTACAGTCTGCACTTTCCGGGTCACATATGATGTCACAGCCATCAGAACGCGTCTGTTCGCACTGTAGCCCAAAATTACCATCGGGACAAGGGTCATTACAGGTATAGCCAGGATGTTTACATTGTAGGCATTTTCCAGATTTTTTCTCACATAAAGTACAGACACTGAGACAAGACCTGGAGCAGTCTTGTCCATAGACCCAATGTGAACATATACATATATATACTTTGAGACAAAAATAGAATAAGGAGGAAAACGTCAGACACTTCAGTGACAAAAATAAATCATTGAGGAAAATGTCTCAAGCTTCAGTGACAAAAATAAACCAATGAGGAAAATGTCTCAAGCTTCAGTGAGAAAAATAAACCAATGAGGAAAATGTATCAGGCTTCAGTGACAAAAATAAACCAATGAGGAAAATGTCTCAAGCTTCAGTGACAAAAATAAACCAATGAGAAAAATGTCTCAAGCTTCAGTGAGAAAAATAAACCAATGAGGAAAATGTCTCAGGCTTCAGTGACAAAAATAAATCAAAGAGGAAAGTGTCTCAAGCTTCAGTGAGAAAAATAAATCATTGAGGAAAATGTCTCAAGCTTCAGTGACAAAAATAAATCATTGAGGAAAATGTCTCAAGCTTCAGTGACAAAAATAAATCATTGAGGAAAATGTCTCAAGCTTCAGTGAGAAAAAAAAATCATTGAGGAAAATGTCTCAAGCTTCAGTGACAAAAATAAATCATTGAGGAAAATGTCTCAAGCTTCAGTGACAAAAATAAATCATTGAGGAAAATGTCTCAAGCTTCAGTGACAAAAATAAATCAATGAGGAAAATGTCTCAAGCTTCAGTGAGAAAAAATAAACCAATGAGGAAAATGTCTCAAGCTTCAGTGACAAAAATAAATCAATAACCAAAATGTCTCAACCATCAGTGAGAAAAATAAATCAATAACCAAAATGTCTCAACCATCAGTGACAAAAATAAATCAATAACCAAAATGTCTCAAGCTTCAGTGACAAAAATAAATCAATAACCAAAATGTCTCAAGCATCAGTGAGAAAAATAAATCAATAACCAAAATGTCTCAAGCTTCAGTGACAAAAATAAATCAATAACCAAAATGTCTCAAGGTTCAGTGACAAAAATAAATCAATAACCAAAATGTCTCAAGCTTCAGTGACAAAAATAAATCAATAACCAAAATGTCTCAACCATCAGTGACAAAAATAAATCAATAACCAAAATGTCTCAAGCTTCAGTGACAAAAATAAATCAATAACCAAAATGTCTCAAGCATCAGTGAGAAAAATAAATCAATAACCAAAATGTCCCAAGCTTCAGTGACAAAAATAAATCAATAACCAAAATGTCTCAAGGTTCAGTGACAAAAATAAATCAATAACCAAAATGTCTCAAGCTTCAGTGACAAAAATAAATCAATAACCAAATGTCTCAAGCATCAGTGAGAAAAATAAATCAATGGGGAAAATGTTTCAAGCATCAGTGAGAAAAATAAATCAATAATCAAAATGTCTCAAGCTTCAGTGACAAAAATAAATCAATAACCAAATCTCTCAAGCCATATTGAGAAAAATAAAGCAATAACCAAAATGTCTCAAGCATCAGTGACAAAAATAAATCAATAACCAAAATGTCTCAAGCCATAGTGAGAAAAATAAATCAATAACCAAAATGTCTCAAGCTTCAGTGACAAAAATAAATCAATAACCAAAATGTCTCAAGCCATAGTGAGAAAAATAAATCAATAACCAAAATGTCTCAAGCTTCAGTGACAAAAATAAATCAATAACCAAAATGTCTCAAGCTTCAGTGAGAAAAATAAATCAATAACCAAATGTCTCAAGCATCAGTGAGAAAAATAAATCAATAACCAAAATGTCTCAAGCTTCAGTGACAAAAATAAATCAATAACCAAAATGTCTCAAGCCATAGTGAGAAAAATAAATCAATGGGGAAAATGTTTCAATATTCAGTGAGAAAATATAAATGAATGAGAAATACATTAAGCACTTTTATGACAAGAATAGAATAATGAGGAACATATTACACACTTATGTGACAAACAGAGAATAATGGAACACATCACACACTTACGTGACCAAAATAGAATAATGGGAACATATTACACACTTATGTGACAAACAGAGAATAATGGAACACATTACACACTTACATGACCAAAATAGAATAATGGGAACATATTACACACTTATGTGACAAAAATAGAATAACAAGGAACCCATAACACACTTATGTGACAAAAATAGAATAACAAGAAACACATAACACACTTATGTGACAAAACTAGAATAACAAGAAACACATAACACACTTATGTGACAAAAATAGAATAACAAGAAATACATAATTCACTTATGTGACAAAAATAGAATAACAAGGAACACATAACACACTTATGTGACAAAAATTGTACTTTACTATGCGGCAAAAGTTAAATCATGAATAATAATTTGTCATTTAGTGCCGCCTCCGCATGAAGGTTGGCTACCATGGAGCGCCATTTCACTCTGTCTCTTGCTTTGATGGTACAGATTGTCATAGGTTGACTTGTCCATCTTTTGATGTTACTCGTCCATGTTAGTCTTGGTCTGCCTCTGCCTCTTTTACCTTGTATTTTCCCTTCCAATATTACTTTTATTAGGCTGTTGTGTCTTTTAACATGCGCCAAAAATTTCATTTGTCTTGTTCTAATTGTGTTCAGTAGTTATCTTTTCATTTTTAGTTGTTTTAAAACTTCATCGTTTGCTTTCTTTTCTTTCCATCCAATTCTACCTATTCTTCTATAAATCAAGATTTCAAAGGCTTCAATTTTCTCATGAATAGTGAATGACTTAAAAGCTGCTACAAAAATATCACACGCAATCACTGAAAAATGGTAAGTAAAAGGGATGCTACAAATTGCTGAGTGACACTAAAATCTCTAAAACACGTGGGCTGGAAGCGCTGGAAAACAACACTTTCGCCAAATCATTAGAGCCCCCCATCAAGCACTGTCACAGCAGGACCACTCAGATTCGACACAATGTAAATTGAGTTAGCAAAAAGACAGAAGTAATGGTAACAACAAAGAAGAAGACATCACCTCAGTGCAAAATAAAGACAAGTGTAACAAAGTTAACATGTAAATGAATTTAAATGTTTGGGAACTTTGTTAACCTCAGACGGATGATGTACAAAAGTGATGAGATGCAGAATGGCTCAGGCAAAAGCAGCTTTCCCAAAAATGAGGAAGATATTATGCAATCCATTTTTGACAATAGAAACAAGAAAAATAGTTCTTAAATGTTATGTAGACCCAGTCTTAACATATGGATGTGAATCATGGACAATAGGACAACAGACAAAAAAATCACTGGAGTCTGTAGAAATGTGATTTTACAGAAGAATGTTGAGAATAATATGGACAACTAAGAAGAGTAATGAAAATGTTCTGAAAGAGATCAAAGCAAAAAGAGAGCTAATATCCAATATTAGATAGAAACAATCATCATGTTTAGGCCATGTAATGAGAAGAGAACAACTGGAATATATTTAACAACTGGAAACATTGAGGGACGAAGAGATAGAGGGAAGCAAAGAGAAAAAATACCAGACAGCTTAAGAGAATGGCTTGGCAGAAGGTCAACAACAGAAATGATAAATAACTGTCGAGATCGAAAGTTGTGGAGAGACATGGTCACCTACGCCAGCAGGCCCGGTACTTGATGATGATGATGATGATGATGATGAAATTGAGTTATTTGTGTGTCATCATCATGCAACTCCGAACCTGCCCATAGGTGCTCAGACCCCCTCCTCAGCAAGTCCCGCAGTGTCCAGCGACTGAAACTACAATTCTGCGTTGCTTGATAAGCCCACTAAGTTGCTCGTTTCTGGCTGCGTCTATCTTAATCTCCCATTTCTTTCATCAGAAGGAGTGCCGTGGACTCATGGTTGTCTAAGTCCTGTGCTCTTCTCACATCTCGAAGGGCATTGATGATGTCCATTGGTTGCCCGTCCTCAACGATAGCACAGCTTGCCAACATGTCCGCTCTTTCATTTCCCCATTATTCCCGTATGCCCAGGGACGTAAAGGACACAATACAAATGTAGAGCTCTATAAAAATGTTGGTATATGGACGTTTTGGTATATGGAAGTTTATATATATATATATATATATATATATATATATATATGTGTGTGTGTGTGATATGTGTGCGTGTGTCTGTGGGTGGGTGTGTGTGAGAGAGAGTGTGTTCAGAGAGTTATGATGTCTTTATATTTTACCAGGAACGTACGCGCACAAAGCTGTTTAATTATTTCAAATGCATGCGATCTCCGTTGTTTGTAACAGACCAGAACTGTACAACGCATAGCTGAAGACGGAATTCAAAACGCGCTGTATTCTTGTAGCTGCAATCCACATCAAATGCAAAAGTGACTGAGGTTGTTATGGTACATGAGGGCTTCAAACTTATGATTACAATCATGGAACATTAAATATTTTCGGCACAACCCGTAGACAAACGGTAGACAACCCGTAGATAAACATTTATATCTATGCGTAGATAAACAGTAGACAACCCGTAGATAAACGGTATACAAACAGTAGATAAATGGTAGATAACCAGTAGATAAACGGTAGACAACATGTAGGTACACTGTATGCAACCAGTAGATAAACGGTAGACTACATATAGGCACACGGCATACGACCAGTAGATAAACTGTAGACAACCCATAGACAAATGGTAGACAATATGTAGACAATGGGTAGACAACCCGTAGACAGTCGGGTTATTATGAGACAACCCATAAACAAATGGTAGGCCACCGGTAAACAAACGGTAGAAAAAGCCAAGGGCTACATTTGGATAAACGGTAGGACTTCATGAGTTGTTTGATCATTTACTAATTAGTGAAACAACCATTTGCATTTAAACGGCTTGTCCGTGCACTCCATTGTTCACAATTTTTTAATGACATTTATCTCATTTATGATGTATCCAGAGCCGGGATGCGAGGAATCGGTAGATGGTTTCCGGAGAATAAAGGCCGCACGCTCTCTATGTTTGTCATGTTGTGTACAGGTTAGAGTTGTTTCACCTACGAGAAACAATACAAAATAATTTGATCTTGCCTGGGAATAACTGGACTACAAAGGACAAGAAGTAGGGTTCGATCCCAACTGACTGCTTCCGGTTCACCCAGCCTTTAATGGGTACCGGATTGTTTTTTCTGGGAAAGTTTCTGGGATTACTTTTACTATCTTGACGACACATAGTGCCATTGCTGGTGTATGTCGTCGTGGGGGCTCACGATAGAACCAGGGGGTTAAAGGCCGCTGAGTCAAAACAGTCGCCACAACGTGTGAGACTCAGGATTTTTATTTCATTCTTCTTCTTCTATCCTTCCTCCATTGCCTTTGGCGTCGAGGTAGATACAATCTGCGATTCTTTGTTCTTCTGTTGGCCTCTTCTGGTGTTATCCCTCCTAGGTGACTCTAGTATTCCCTTCATTCATCTCTTTCTCGGTCTTCCTCTTAATCTGGCGTCTTCGTAGCGTTTGTTTATGGCTCTTTGAGTCTTTATTTATTTTATTGGAGACAAATAATAATACAAGCATATTATTATAAAGGGAAACTTCCGAGGCGATAATCAGCGAATCATTTCAGAGGAAGAGGTATGTTTACAGCAATCGGAAAAAAAGACAAATATCAACAACATAAAAAAAAAAAACAATATATTGTCCGAAGCAGGATCGAACCCGTACTCAGTGGTACAGCGCCTTGTCACGAAAACCAAAAGCTAGGGAACACTGCCAACTCAGCTAACTAAAAAAGTTAGCTATCATTGGCGATGTCTTTCACTCAGGCGTTCTCATCTTTTGTTTTCACCCCCGGTAGAAAAAAAACCCCTTTCTGATAAACCTGCTGCGGAGGGTTTCGAACACAGTACACCGGCTTTTCAGCCAGCGAATCAATGCTTTAGCCGCACGGCCACGCGCACCTCCTACAACAGATTAACACCAACAAATAAAATAATTGCATTCTCCAATGTCGACCTGTTTATTACTTGCTGATTATGTCATTTTTTTTTTTTTATTTCTTGAGGCAGTTTTGCCCATTTTCAATGTTTCACTTGACCTTGTTGAATTTACCTTCCTACGTTATTGATTGCTGAACAAATAAGCGGGTTCTTTGCTTTAAAAGAAAAAAAAAACCAATCCTGTTAATTAGAAGAAAACACGCAGCTTGACAATAAACAAACAATAACTTTACCTTGTACTGTCACGTCGATGGAAGAGCCAAGTGTAATGGCCAATAAAAGACAGATTAACGATGCTCCATGAAACCATAAAGAGCGCTGAGCTGAATACTCCATCGCCTTGGTCCTCAATGCTGGAGAACCTCCAGGTTAGACTCGGTTATTGATCCAACAACTTTGGAGTCTTATTCTTTGACCCACTATAGTGAACCCAGATCAACCAATGCTAGTTGTGTTATTGTTATTTTACTGAAGCGATTCCTGGAATCTGATTAAATTTGCTGCTTCTATTGTTAGAGCCTGAAATAAGAAGAGAGAGATAGTTAAATACTTTAATCTCACACGAGGCGCCATCGAGAGAATAAAATATATAATAAAGGAGTAAATATTACAGTGGGAATAGAAACGCTACTACCGTGCAATGATTGTTAGAATCGACGTTTCAGCAATCCAGGTAGAAATTTATGTGTTATTAGAACCTATATTTTCCTTTCTTTCTGTCAATCTATCTTTCTGTCTTCCTATCCTCTCTTCCTCTCTTCTCCCTCCCTTCTTTCCTCCTTCTCTCCCTATCTCCTTCCCTCTCAATCCCTGACTTTCTTCTTTATTTCATTCTTTCTATCTATTCGCCGTTTCATTATTTCTTTCTCACTTAATTGCGTCTTTCTTAATTTTTATTGTTTGTTCTTTTTTCATTCTTTCTTTCTTTCCATCCTTCGTTTCGTTCTTTCTTTCTTACTTATGTGGGTCTTTCTTTGTTTCTCTCTTATTCTTTCAATCTTTCTCTCCTTCTTTCATTCCTTCTATTTTTCATCTAATCGTTCTTTCGTCGTTTATTTCTTTTGCGTCTATTTTTCTTTCTCACTTACACCTCCCTCCTCCTTTTCTCTCAACAAATGATACAGAATATGCGAACTAGTGCTTTCTGATACTCGCTGGTTCCTTACCTTACAATAATTTATCTAAAGCATAAATGTGCACTGAACTAGTACACTGAAAATGATTCTAAAGCAATATATATATATTATATATAGATTATTTTATAATATATATATATATATATTAGATTTATATATATATATATTATATATATATTATATTATACAAGAGCAGCAGGAGTCGGCTCCCTCAATGAGATAGAACTGCTTGCACAGAACAGAGACAGATGGCGAGATTTGATAAAATATCTTTAAAAGAAAACTGCTAGAACAAAAAATCCATATAGGAGAAGGTGTATCTTGGTCTACGCCCTATGGGCCAGTTACGGCTCGAAAGGTCAATAGATAGATATATATATATATATATAGGAGCCGCGATAGCTCAGTTGTTAGTGAACTGAATTACAAAGAACAAGAGGTATGGTTCGACCTCAACCGACGACTTCCGGGTTCACACAGCCTTAAATGGGTACCGGATTTTTCTGGGAAAGTAAAGCGGCACGGGCGTAATACCGACCACATTACCCAAAAATCGTGTGCCGAAGGTCTATAAAAATTATGGTCACTAACACCATATTCTCAATACGCCACTTGGCGTGACAGGACACTTTACTATATGTATATATACAATTAGCGGACAAGAATTATAGAATGATTCCTCAACCATTTAAACCTGGCCTCGCCACATCACTTACCTATTACAAATTTCACCAGATCGAAGCAGCAAGGAAATAAATATATTCCTTTAGTCGTTCACATTTTTAACTTAATTATGGCATTACATGTATATTGAATTTATTTTTGGAATTTAATAACGTATAATATCATCATCACCATGTGCCATACTGGTTGGCGTAGGCGATCATATCCTCCCACAATCTTCTATCTACAGTGCATCGTATCAGTTCTGTTGTTGACTGTTTTCCATGCCATGACACCAAACTATCCAGTATTTTCTCTCTTTGTCGTCCACGATCTCTTTTTCCTTTTATTTTGTCAGTTGTAATAAAGTATTTCAACTTTCCTCTTCTCATTATGTGCTCGAAAAATGTTGATTGTTTCTTTATGTTTTTTTAGTAGCTCCCTTTTAGTATTGGCCTCTTTGATAATTTCCTCATTGGTCTTTTTAATTGTCTAGGGAACTTTCAACATTCTTCTGAAAAATCCCATCTTTGTGGCCTCTTATCGTCTTTTCATTTGTTTGTCTAATGTCCACGATTCGCTTCCATTGATCAGAATTGGTTTTATATAGCACCGAAGAACTGCCTTTCTCATCTCTATTGACATAGATTTGACGTAAAATATACTTCTTCTAAATGAACAAATGGAGCCACGATAGCTCAGTGGTTAGTGAACTGGACTACAAAGGACAAGAGGTAGGGTTCGATCCCAACAGACGGCTTCCGGGTTTACCCAGCCTTAAATGGGTACCGGATTTTTTCTGGGAAAGTATAGCGGCACGGGCGTAATACCGACCACATTACCCCAAAAATCATGTGCTGAAGGTCTGTAAAATTTATGGTCACTAACACCATATTCCCTATACCCCACTTGGCGTGACGGGGGCTCTTTAACTTAACTTTAAAATGAGCAAATGTCGGTCGAAAACATCTACAGCGTAATTGTAGCGAGGTGACTTCGCGTTAAGTGAATGTGGGTTCTAATTCAGACGGTCTCAAGTCAACTGAGCTGACACAAATATATGAGCATCTGGTCCCACCTCGACGCTGAAAGGTAAATGAGGAAGGAAAGAAGAAGGTCAAACGAGTTTATGGAAAAGAGATAACGGGGAGGAAGAGCACCAGTTTCCCTCCCCTCCAAGTGTTGTGACCTAGTTGGTTGAAAGCTTACTCCTTCTCTTCTCAGCAATGTTAAAATATGTCTCGGGACTTCAACGAAAGAAAGAAGATAAATCAAACATTTAACCATTGATGCTTGTGCGAAAACGTGTGATATAAATCATGTGACTGTAATTCTAATGTTGCTTAGACTGAAAACATGTTTACAGCTAGCTCATCAAGCAATTAGCGGTGGTATGGACATGGGGAAACTTCACAGACTTTTTCAGTAATTTCTCTTACATGATTCATCTTTACGTCACATTCCGGAAGTTCAATTCTTGCGCAGAACAGCCCAACATAGTAGAAAGTAACAAAACCTTCCTCTTAATGGAGTTTTATCTGGGATCGTAAGAGAGATGTGTAAACATTATATGTATACACACACCATTAACATATTTATACATTTATATAATATATAACATTAACATAGGTGGCTCTTTAGCCGAGAAAAGTCGAATCTACGAGGCACACATAATAAAATGAGTTGCAGAAATGATAAATCAATTAGCACTTTCATGACCTTCTCTAGTAATGCGTGTGACAGGTCTATAACAGGTCACTTTATGACGTAGCCACTTTATAGGACTGAAAAGAACAGCAATGTGCTGGGCTAAAGCCAAGAATAGAAAGTATACCACGCTAGTGAAGTCTGTATTCGAACAGAAGTGTTGCGTAGAGTAAGTGTAGTTATTTTGTGCCGAACGTATATCGCGTAAGTTATAGAGTCAATGCAGCAGGAGGTCGACGCCTGGGAGTCATGACCCAGTCATGCCCACCTCTCCTAGAGTGTCAAGAAGCTAAATGACCGAAACACTTGCTCGACAGGGTTTCCTTCTGATGATCAGATTGCCCCCTACTACGAAGCTCTGTATTTTCAGACATTATATTCTTCAACGTATACACGGAAAACGTATACATGGTTAAAACCAAGAATAGCAAAATGTTACACCTTCTCAATATTCCTGTATGCTGCAGAAACATGGACATTAGACAAGAAAATAGAACAGAAAATTGAAACCTTTGAAATGTGGATCTATAGAAGAATATGTAGAATTGGATGGAAAGAAAAGGAAACAAACGATGAAGTTTTAAATCAACTAAAAATGAAAAGAGAACTACTAAACACAATTAGAACAGGACAAATGAAATTTTTGGGGCATGTTAAAAGACACAACAGCCTAATAAAAGTAATATTGGAAGGGAAAATACAAGGTAAAAGAGGCAGAGGCAGACTAACGCTAACATGGACGAGTAACTTCAAAAGATGGACAAGTCAACCTATGACAATCTGTACCATCAAAGCAAGAGACAGAGTGGAATGGCGCATCATGGTAGCCAACCTTCGATGCGGAGACGGCACTCAATGATGATGATACACGGAAGTTAATGCTACACAAAACTGGAGCTGCTGTTATCACCGTCTTTTATGGAAGGTACTTATATGAAGAGCATCACCAAATATCCGTCAACAAGAACAAATAATAGAAACCCTCCAGTTGTATGGAAAAAAAAAACTTATAGCCGCATACACTTGGCGCCCAGGCTAAAAAGCTGTAACTTTCCACATAACTTCATTTAATATGATTCTTCTTATTCGTCTTTAGTGATCAGCTTCTGTTACGCATTGAGCAGTTTGAGCAGGCATGGATCATGAACAAGACGATGCGTTGAAGGTTTCCAACGGCTCCCCATGAATTTGTTATGCTGGACTGTTTCTGTGGGTCATGTCTGTACTCTTAGGGTTTGGTTGTGAGAGTGCTGCAATCCTGTCGTATGCGCTTTGTAGTCTGTCCGGATGCTTCATGTAAGATAAGATAAGATAAGATAAGATAAGATAAGATAAGATAAGATAAGATAAGATAAGATAAGATAAGATAAGATAAAGAGCCCCGTCACACCAAGTGGCGTATAGGAAATATTGTGTTAGTGACCATATTTTTTACAGACCTTCAGCACATGCATTTTAAGGCAGTGTGGTCAGTATTACGCCCGTGGCTCTTTACTTTCCCAGAAAAAATCTGGTACCCAGTTAGGGTTGGGTGAACCTGGAAGCCGTCGATCAGGATGGAACCCGACCTGTTGTCTTTTGTAGTCCAGTTCACTAACCACTGAGCTATTGCGGCTATCAAGATAAGATAAGATCATAAACAAATAATCATACACATAAATACTGATTTTTGTTTTTCAATTTCGCTAGGTAAAGAATACGAGATATATGTGTACTAAAGACGAAATACTGGTCCTAAAGATGTTAAACACAAAATAAATCTTTCAAAAAAGGAACGAAAACAAGAAAAAGAAAGCACCAATTATACATAAAGTATAAAGTCTGAACACCAAACCCATATACATACGAACTACATCAACCGCAGTATGTAAAAATGTCATACCGTTGTATAGGTCTCTCTCATAGTTAACTCTAAACAACTGGGACATTTAACCAGACAAAATGCATATATTAATATATTATTGTGAGTCAATGTCTGTTTATTAACTATAACTGTCAAGTCTTGGACTCCCATTTATTTGCATTTCATTTTCTCTAAATACACATGCACATAATCCTTCATTTCAGTGCCCAATTCCTGATTCCCAAAGTCTCCGAATTATTTCCTCATCAATCAATGAGTGGCCCACTAATCACAAAAACTCCTGAGAGACTTCGGTGTTTCGATTTTGTCGGGCTTTTATCCGCCCTGTTGGAGTCCTCAAAGAAAACCTATCAGTTTGTTCATTGCTATGGAACAAAGGATTGGATGGGGAGGGGGGGGGGATTTGCGTCAGGTTATGCTGGGCTATGGGAAAGCTGCTGGCAAAAAACCATAATAAAGGAGAAATTCTAAATTGATTATTACATCTGGCAACTGTGGTGTAACCAACGCATTTTTTGCACCTACATTTTCTGTTCTAGGCAGCTGAGATATCACAGCGATTAGATAACTTGACTTATAGTTATGGAAGGCCCCGGTATCACTGCAAATGAATTAAAATCCATAATTGCTCAACAGCCCGTGCCAGTGGAATCATCCGAATTACTAACTCATCTCCCAAACAAAGAAAGGAAGTTGTGGTCCCCATCAAAGCAGTCTCAGCACACGCCAAAACACAAAAGGCGAAACCACACAAAAAGTGAACACAGCCAACTGTTGCCTGTCTTACAATATCATCGTTCATTATAAACATTGGAATACCGAAGCACGATCAAAACGGATGAAACACACAGCTCACGGTGTGCACAGAGCACTTAACTCAGTAGCTCCTGCAACAAGCCGGACTTGGAATATAAGGACACTGTAACAAGGAACACTTTTCATCCATAGCCTTCAATGGTTCCTGCTGTCTATCCATCATATTGACTGGAAGTTCACGTCCTCCTGAAAATTATGACCATCATATTTTTCAAAATGTATGAAAGGATGATGATATGACATCGTTTTTGACTCCAATTACTAACATATAAAACACAGTTAGTCGTCGGATTATCCCCGTCGCACATCATACAACAGACCGTAAGATCTTCCCGCAATGTGAATTTGTGAAATTATAAACCACAAATTGAAATTATAAAATTACATGTATACCGGGAGGCGAAGGCACATCTCACAGCATCAGAGTTGAAAGTTGTCAGCGACCCACAGCTGATAGCTTGCGCCAGGATCGATGAACCAGCACCATCCAGACCCTGCTCCACCTCTCCGTGGTGCTTCCGTGGTGACAGACTAACCTGTCTAGTCTGGCCGATTGAGTAGGGATCGAAGAGGGAAGACAACCTGGTTCTCAAAAATATCGCGCTGAAGTCGGATGTGTTTGGCCTAAAGGCGCAAATATCACAATTATACTGCAAGCCACAACACAACTTATACACGCCCATTTAACGTCCTTTTAAGGGCGAATGATGAAGAGGTGTACTCTTTTAGTCATCGAACGCAGCAAGCAAGCTGCAAGCATGTCTACCCTAGATCTCACAGTAGCCCTCTTGAATTTAGACAACATTCTCCCTAACTAACATGTAACTCCGAGAGTCACCCCGGTGATGGAAAGTCATGAACAAAGATCCGTCATTTCGCCTTTCAGCATTAGCGTATGGCCGATCTAAGGATATACTTGACCCTTAGGGGTCTAAACATTTAAAATGATGCATAGGGGGCCTCGGTAGCCTGGTTGGGAAAACCACCCGACTGGACTACCGACGTTCGGACAACCCGTGTTCGATTCCCGCTGGGAGCAGTGTGAGTTGTACTTGTGATTGGAAAAAAAAATACCCCCACGGTCGACCCAGTCGTTGGCAGAAATGGGTACCAGGGTATTACCCTGGGAAGGTGAGGAATGTCGCCTCGCATCGTTAGTTTCGATGCTTGAAGCGACACTACACAGAAATCTCCGAACATTTCTGGATAGGCGGCCGAGCACATATGGGTGGAAACGCGTGCTAAGACGCCGGTTCAAGTCTCGTACTTTACCTTTACCTTCACATATAAATGCATACAAGTGTGAAGTTGCAGTAAAGCTAATTGTAAGCTTTAACCGTACCGTTTCTTCTATCTTTTTTCTCTCTATTTTTTTTTCATTTCTCCTGAACTGGACCACTAAGGTCAAGAGGTTGGATTCGGTCCCGATCGACGGCTTCCAGGTTCACGCAGCCTTAAATGGGTACCGGATTTTTTTTTGTCTGAGAAAGTAAAGCGGCACAGGTGTACCGCATAAAATAATGTGCCAAAGTTCTGTAGAAAAATATGGACACCGGCTCGATGGGGCACTTTATTTTTGTTTTTATATTTTCTTTTTTTTTAGGTGTGAATCATTCTTCGGCATATGTTTATCTGATTTGACAGAGAGGCGAGTTGCCTCAGTGAATTTTGATGTTACCAGAAGTTAATCATAAGTGTCACATAATTTGTATGTAACTTGCGCCAGATTTCAGTGATCAGGTCTTTATACAATTCACACGTTTACAGCATATGTCCCAGAGTCTGTTTGGTGATGTACGATGATGGCTGTAGTCAAGTGCTGTCTTTAGAGCTTCCACCTCATACAGAATTGATTTTGCCTTTCCACAAGACTACCACTCTATAGGAGAAAAAAGTCCACCCTCTTTTTTAAAGTATTCTACTCTCTAACTTCGACCATATTTCATATTATCTGACTCCTACTATATTGCATACTGCGTGACTCATATTTCATACTGTCTGGTTCCTACCATATTTCACATGCTCTGACTCCTACCATATGTCACTCTCTCTGACTCCTACCATATGTCACTCCATCTCTGACCCCTACCATATGTTACTCTCTCTCTCTGACCCCTACCATATGTCACTCTCTCTGACTTCTACCATATGTCACTCCATCTCTGACTCCTACCATATGTTACTCTCTCTGACCCCTACCATATGTCACTCTCTCTATGACTCCTACCATATGTCACTCCCTCTCTGACTCCTACCATATGTCACTCTCTCTGACTCCTATCATATGTTAGTCTCTCTGACTCCTAATATTTGTCACACTCTCTCTGACCCCTACCATATTTCATAACGTCCAACTCCAACCACTATAATATATACTCTCTATCTGGTTTGTATATTTTAAACTGTACAACCTCTTTACTATTTCCCACTGTCAAGCTTCCATGTTTTATTTGTCATTGTCTGAATTTGATTTCTCTACCTTCGACTGTCCTGCTTCAACACTTACACTTTTTTCTGTATGAAAATGACTCCTCTATTAATTGCTGCTTGTCTAAGTTTTTTTTTTTATTTTCATTTCTCAAATTATGACATTTCATTTTCCAATGACTTCAGTTTTGTATTTTTTTCTTCATTCGATTATTTAACTCTATTTTAGACTTTGAGAGTCTGGCAGCCCCGCATTTCCTTTCTTCGGCATAGCGAGAATTAATTATTGTTGGACTTTCTTAATTGAAATATAAAATAGTAACTGCATTGATTGTGGGTCTTGATTGGGGTGTAATATTATTTTTTGAGTAAAGTACACTTTCTTAAATTGACTTGAAACCGTTTAAAGATTTCAGAAATCGTCTACCTTTCAGCTCCCTGTGGAACATAGGTCTTCAACAAACATCAGGCATAGGCACGTGTAATTGGGATATCTCAGTTGCCTTTCCGTGAATGGTGTTTGTGACAGTCAAATGTTCTGCTTTAGTCTGCAAGAGCTGAGCACTGTTATAGCAAACGATCACCAGTGATTGTATCCACTCACTGCCTTAAGTGACTAGTTTGAAAATGCTAACAGTTATCTGATGCTCGTGGCGGTGCTGTTGAAGTCGTGAAGTCAGAATTGACAACAATTTTGTGACGAGTCGAAGATTACTTTGAATCGATCGGGACAAAATTATTAGAATTCGAATGATTGAATCTGAGTTGAGAGGAGAAAAATGGAGGAATCGTGACTGAATGTTTCGCGAACTGACTCTCCCAATACTTGTTTCTGGAATGTTGATCATACGTTCTTGCCTTTCTTTCTGTGTTTTAAGTGAACGTAGAGCGCGAATGCTAGTACAAGTAACATTACTCAAAACCTTTCAATACAAGGTGCATGACCCTCACATTTAGTTTGCCCTTCACAGCAAAAGTAGATGTAGTAATAAAGACTCTAAAGACTCTGTGGCTAATAATAAAACGGGAATACGTAATTTTGTATACAGTTATCGATCTTATGATGTTTTAATTTTAACCAAAAATATGCAGTGCAAATGTATATCCAGTTTTGTATAGTCACCACTTTTTTGTACTGAATTCTAAGTCATTTCGATGTAAAATGAAATGAAAAGTTTAACCTTTTCAAAGTAAAAGTGAAGCCATGAAACATGTGGCATTACAAAGAAATATTCGTCATCCAATACCGTCATGTTGGAGTACGTAATAATATCTGTTCACAAGTTTTTCTCTCTTCAACTCTATCGTTAGCTTTCTCCATTGCTACATGCCATTTCCTTAATTAAGCTGTCTTGTATATTTTCTCTCAGTTACTACATACCCTTTCTTCATTCAATTTTTTCAACATGTTTGCAATACGATCAGCTATTATAGTCATTTCTCATTGCATAGTCACAAAATATGTTTCCATTTGACGTAGGAAATAAGCTTTCATTTTGCTTTGGCTTGTTAGAACGTCCGCGTTATGCTCTTTACCTGTAAACACTATACAGAACATTTCTTTTAGCTGTAACACTGTACTGAACATCTCCTTTAGCTGCAAACACTATACTGAACATTTATTTTAGCTGCAAACACTATACTGAACATTTATTTTAGCTGCAAACACTATACTGAACATTTCTGTTAGATGTAAACACTATCTTGAACATCTCTTTTAGCTGCAACACTATATTGAACATCTCTTTTAGCTGTAACACTATACAGAACATTTCTTTTAGCTATAACACTATAAAGAACATTTCTTTTAGCTGCAAACACTATCTTCTTCTTCTACCTTTTTAGCTCCCAGTGGAGCATAGGTCTTTAACAAACACTTTCCAAGTTGTTCTGTTTTTTTGCAATTCTTTTAAGATCATTCCATGTCTTCCCCATCATCTTCATCTCTGCTTCTATCTGTCTTCTCCAAGAGTTCCTTGGTCTTCCTCGTTGTCTTTTCCCCTGGGGATTCCAAAAAAGGGCATGTTGTGTAATACTCTCAGTTGGCTTCCGTAGTGTGTGTCCTATCCAGCGCCATCATCTTCGCTGTATCTCTTTATCCACTGGTGTTTGACTGGTTCATTTAAAATGCAGACATTATACTGAACATTTATTTCAGCTGCAAACACTACACTGAGAATTTAATTATATTTAGCTGTAAACACTATACGGAACTTTCCTTTTAGTTGAAACACCATACTGAACATTCCTTTTAGCTGCAGACAATATACCGAGCATTCCTTTTAGATGTAACACTATACCGAGCATTCCTTTTAGATGTAACATCATACAGAACATTCCTTTTAGATGTAACACTATACAAAATATTCCTTTTAGCGGCAGACACTATACCGAGCATTCCTTTTAAATGTAACACTATACAGAACATTCCTTTTAGATGTAACACTATACAGAACATTCCTTTTATTTGCAGACACTATATTGAGCATTCTCTTTATCTGAAACACTATACAAAAAATTCCTTTTAGCGGCAGACACTATACCGAGCATCCCCTTTAGCTGTAACACCACCGAGCCAACCACGAGTACAATTCACACTGCTTCCAGTGGAAATCGAACACGGGGTTGTCCGCACGTCGATAGCATAGTCGGGTGGTTTTCCCAACTAGGCTACCGAGCACCCGAATTACACTGTACAAGATCACAGTGCTGTGAGCTGAGGTGGACAGTGCTCTTACTAACTGTGTAAACATTCCATAACTGAATTCGTCATATTTAGTGATGAAATATTCATGATTTACTGTAAGACCTCTATGTCCGAACGCATTGATATTAGTAAAATCCTATACATGTAACACGACTTCGGGGGAGGGAAAAGGGGGGGGGGGTGTACCAATTATTGCGAATGTAATTATATTACGAACACCGCTGCTTGTCTTCCATTGTTTTTATTTATTTTTTTTTTGTGTGTTATTTTTATTTAATACAAATAAGTGGCTTTGGATCCAAGTACAAGGAATGAAAAAGAATTTTAAAATAAGTTTTAAAGAATCATCATCATCGAGTGCCGTCTCCGCAACGAAGGTTGGCTACCATGGAGCGCCATTCTGCTCTGTCTCTTGCTTTGATGATGCAGGTTGTCATAGGCTGGTTTGTCCATCTTTTGATGTTACTCGTCCAAGTTAGTCTTGGTCTGCCTCTGCCCCTTTTACCTTGTATTTTCCCCTCCAGGATTACTTTTAGTAGGCTGTTGTGTCTTTTAACACTGCCCAAAAATCGCATTTGTCTTGTTTGAATTGTGTTTAGTAGTTCTCTTTTCATTTTTAGTTGTTTTAAGACTTCATCGTTTGTTTTCTTTTCCTTCCATCCAATTCTACCTATTCTTCGTTATATCCACATTTCAAAGGCTTCGATTCTCTGTTCTGTTTTCTTGTCTTATGTCCATGTTTCTGCACCCTATAGGAATGATGAGAAGAAATAACATTTTGCTATTCTTAGTTTTAGCCCTGGTGTTATTTGTTTTGATGCTAGTATGTTTATAAAGAATAATAACCTTAAAAATGAAAGCAAATTTATAGGAAGGAATGTTAAATGGAAAGGAAAAGATTTCAGTGAACACAAAATAAAGTGCGCAGTGTCTTGTTGACCTAGCCAAGAAATTCTATATGTCAATATCTACTGCATCCTCTTTAATAAAAAAAAAAAAACATGCAACTTCTATAAGTTGATGATATTGCAATAAATGTTACAATTCTTACCAGAAAAATGATACGGCCAACTTTTGTTAGTGTAGATTCAATGAAAAATAGTTGACGAGTGATGGTGTTTCTGAATTAGTAATATATGAACAAGTAAAGGTTTTATACAGCGACAGCACCCGTGAACTATCATAAGAAAACGTTTTGGGAATTTGGTCCATTTTATATTACATACAAAGACAAGTCAATGTTGTTGGACTTCCGTTTCCATGATGGCGGAACTAAGTCACGTTCTCTCGATCGCTGCAGAAATTGTTTGGGATCTGATTAATTTCGGCTTTCCATTGCAATTTTCTGCATTCAAGTCGAAATGATGTTCTAATTAAGACATCTACGCCGTGGATTGGCGTTGCACGTACGGCAATATTCCGTTTTGACAAATCAAGTGTTGTGAATGCGACCTTCCACCGTCTTGTGTTGATCTGCGTTTTACGTCACACTGAGTGCTGTTCAATGACCGTTTTTGTAGTTGTGTGACGCAAGTTATTTACATTTTACAACGCATTAATGTGGTGGGCTCCGTCAAGTCAGCCGAAATGTTATCATATAAGGGAATTTGCACCGTGTTTCGTTCACTAAAGTAATCATTAATCCATGGGCGCAGCCATTGTGTGTGTGCTACTTCATCATAATGGCTCATCGTATATCCCAAGACCGCCCATACGCTAATCTTACGGTCTGTTGTTTGATGTGTGACGGGGATAATCTGACGACGAACTGTGTTTTATATGTTCGGAATTGGAGTAAAACACGATGCTCTAACATCATCAAGCGCTATACATTTTAAAAATATGACGATCATCATATTCAGGAGGACGTGAATTTCCGGTCAATATGGTGGATAGGCGGCAGAAACCATTGAAGGCTATGTCTGAAAAGTGTTCCTGGTTTGCAGTTTTCTCATATTCCAAGTCCGGCTTGTTGCAGGAGCTACTGAGTTAGGTGCTCTGTGCACACCGTGAGCTGTGTGTTTCATCCGTTTTGATCATGTTCCAATATTCCAATTGTTTATGATGAATGCTTATATCCAATGACAGGGAACAGTTGGATGTGCTCACTTTCTGTGCGGTTTTACCTTATGTCTTTTGGCGTGTGCTGAGACTGCTATTATGGGGATTACAGCTACCTTTCTTTTTCTGGAAAATGAGTTAGTTATTCGGATGATTCCACTGGCACGGGCTCTTGAGCAATTATGAATTATAATTCGTTTGCAGTGATACCGGGGCCTTCCATAACCAATAACCAATATAAGTCAGTGTTATATTACAAACAAAGACAAGGCAATGTTATATTACAAACAAAGACAAATCAATGTTATATTACATACAAATACAAATAAAAGGGTTTGGACAACTCCAAAGAATGCCTGTGAATGTCTTACATTAAAGGGCATACTCTAAATTAGTAAGTGGATCAAGAAAAAGATATTAAAGACACTTTTCACAAACACAAGAACTATCGAAGAAACCACCAGAAAAGTCAGAGCAAGAAGCCATATTCATGAGTGCACGCACGTGGAATACATCGTCACTGACAGCTAATTTTAAGTAGCTTTTTTGGCCGTGTGCTCTAGCGTTTGTTTCTAGTTGTAAAGCGCTGTGTCGAGGAGTACGGGTTCGACCCTGCCTCAGGCTGTGTATCATTCTTTGTTTTTTTTTTTTTTTTTTTTGTTTTTTTTTTTTTTTTTTTTTTTTTTTTTTTTTGTTATATGTGAATTTTTTTTCCGAGTACTCTAAACATACCTCTTCCCATGAAATGATTCACTGATCTATTGCCACGGAAGTTTTCCTCCAAAATATTATTGATTTCTTACTCCTTGTCTTCAAGAGAGGTGCCTTGATGCTGGAGAGAGAGAGGGCGAGAGAACAACCCCAGCCCTCCACAAAATTTAGTATGATCGGTGAAGTAACTACTTATAGTAATACCACAACTACTAATAGAATCATTCCTAATACCACCACTACTAAATCCACCGCTACTAATAGCACCGCTCCTGATACCACCGATACTAATACCACCACTCCTAATACCACCACTGTTAATACCCCCACTACTAAAACCACCATTACTAATAGCACCGCTCCTAATACCACCACTCCTAATACACCACTACTAATACCACTACTACTAATACCACCGCTATTAATACCACCGCTATTAATACCACCACTACTAATACCACAACTTCTAATACCACCACTATTAATACCACCACTACTAATAACACAACTTCTAATACCACCACTATTAATACCACCACTATTAATACCACCACTACTAATAGCACCGCTCCTAATACCACCACGACTAATCGCACCACTTCTAATACCACCACTACTAATAGCAAAACTCCTTACATCACCACTACTAATAGCACCACTCCTAATACCACCACTCGTAATACCACCACTATTAATACCACCACTCCTAATACCACCACTCCTAATACCACCACTACTAATAGCACAACTCCTAATACCACCACTCGTAATACCACCACTACTAATAGCACCACTCCTTATACCCGCACTACTAATAGCACAACTCCTAATACCACCACTCGTAATACCACCACTACTAATACCACCACTCCTAATACCACCACTCCTAATACCACCACTCCTAATACCACCACTACTAATATCACCACTCTTAATACCACCACTCCTAATACCACCACTAATAATACAACCACTACGAAAACCACCACTACTAATACACCACTACTAATACCACAAGAACTAATACAACCACTACTAATACCACCACTACTAGTACAACCACTACTAATACCACCACTACTAATACCACTACTACTAATACCACCACTACTAATACCACCAGTACTAATATATAACACCACTACTAATACCACCACTACTAATACCACCACTACTAATACCACCACTACTAATACCATAACTACTAATACCACCACTACTAATACCATAACTACTAATACCACCACTACTAATACCACCACTACTAATACCATAACTACTAATACCACCACTACTAATACCATAACTACTAATACCACCACTACTAATACCATAACTACTAATACCACCACTACTAATACCACCACTACTAATACCACCACTACTAATACCATAACTACTAATACCACCACTACTAATACCATAACTACTAATACCACCACTACTAATACCATAACTACTAATACCACCACTACTAATACCATAACTACTAATAACACCAGTACTAATACAACTACTACTATTACCACCACTACTAATACAACCACTACTAATACCACCACTACTAATACCACCACTACTAATACCACCACTCATAATACCACCACTACTAATACCACCACTACTAATACAACCACTATTATTACCACCACTACTAATACCATAACTACTAATACCACCACTACTAATACCACCACTACTAATACCACCACTACTAATACCACCACTACTAATACCACCACTACTAATACCACTACTCATAATACCACCACTACTAACACCATAACTACTAATACCACCAGTACTAATACAACTACTACTATTACTACCATTACTAATACCACCACTACTAATACCACAGTACTAATACCACCACTACTAATACAACCACTACTAATACCACCATTACTAATACCACCACTACTAATACCACAGTACTAATACCACCACTACTAATACAACCACTACTAATACAACCACTACTAATACCACCACTACTAATACAACCACTACTAATACAACCACTACTAATACCACCACTACTAATACAACCACTACTAATACCACCACTACTAATACAACCACTACTAATACCATCACTACTAATCATTATCATCATCAAGTACCGGGCCTGCTGGCTTAGGCGATCATGTCTCTCCACAACTTTCAATATCGACAGTTATTTATCATTTCTGTTGTTGACCTTCTGCCAAGCCATTCTCTTAAGCTGTCTGGTATCGTTTCTATTTGCTTCCCTCTATCTCTTCGTCCCTCAATTTTTCCAGTTGTTAAAATATATGCCAGTTGTTCTCTTCTCATTACATGGCCAAAAAAATGATGATTGTTTCTTCCTAACATTGGAAATTAGCACTCTTTTTGCTTTGACCTCTCTCAGAACATCTTCATTACTCTTCTTAGCTGTCCATGGTAATCTCAACATTCTTCTGTAAAACCACATTTCTATAGACTCCAGTGATTTTCTTGTCTGTTGTCCTATTGTCCATGATTCGCATTAATATGTTAAGACTGACTCTACGTAACATTGAAGAACTCATTTTCTTGTTTCTATTGTCAAAAATGGATTGCATAGTATCTTCATCATTTTTTGGAAAGCTGCTTTTGCCTGAGCCATTCTACATCTCACCTCTTTTGTACATCTTCCGTCTGAGGTTAACAAAGTTCCCAAATATTGAAATTCATTTACCTGTTTTAATATGGTTCTACTTGTTTTTATTTTGCACTGAGGTGATGTCTTTTTTCTTTGTTGTTGCCATTACCTTTGTCTTTTTGCTATTAAGGCTGAGTCCTTTATTTTTGCTTTCTTTCACTATAATGTCCAAGATTTCTAGTAACTCATTTTCACTCTTTGCGATTAAGACTGTATCGTCAGCATACCTTAGATTATTTATATTATGACCTCCGATTGTTATTCCAGGCATGCCCTTTATGGATCTTACAATAATCTCACTTTACATGTTAAACAAATCTGGTGACAGAACACAACATTCCCTAACACCCTGTTTTATTACTACTAATACCACCGCTATTTTCACTTTTCTAATAATACTACTATTACTACTAAACCACCATTACTAACACCACCACTAATACTACAACTACTACTATTCATATCATTACTACTACTACTACTACTATTACCACTAATACCACCACCTCTACTACAACTACTACTATTATCACCGATATCACTCCTACTAATACCACCACTACTACTACTACAACTACTACTATTATTACTAATTCCATCACTACTACAACTACTACTACCTCAACTGCTTGCACTACCTTTTACTACTACTACTACTACTACTACTATCAATTACTGCCACTATTATTACTGCTAATATTGCAACTACTTTTACAACTACTACCACTATTACTACTACTAAGATTGCTACTACTACAACCACTATTATCATTATTACTACTACAACGACTACTACTACTACTACTACTACTGCTACTACTACTACCCTATTACTACTACCCTATTACTACTACCCTATTACTACTACCCTATTACTACTACCCTATTACTACTACCCATTACTACTACCCTATTACTACTACTACTACTGTACCCTTGAAGAAACTGCAGCTTTATTTAAACGAAACATTTATCTTCTACTCTCATCATCAAGTACCGTTTAGCCTGCTGGGATAGGTAATCATTTCCTCCACAACTTTCTATCACCACAATATTCAGAAAATTCAATATTCCAAACACTTCCAGAATCCAAATAATTAGCGATCCCACCCTTTTCTAACTGTTTGCTTTTCCCCCCATAAGATCTTTTGATCGTCAATGTTATATTTCGACCATCTTAAACATAACTAACCAATTTAGAGCGTTTCATTAACTGTATGAACAGAATAGAAGTAGGGGGTCTATTTGATGAAAAATAAAATCAATGACTTAATACAATAAAGAAATGGTTTACACAAGACAGTAATTTACACAATTCGTTTAATAGAAACCGGAACTGGTCGTGTTAGCAATGCAGCCAATCAGAAAATAGAGCGAAAGAAGGTTCCAAGAAACTGACGGGTCGATGGACCCGCTGACGCTAATACGAAATATTATTTTAAAAGATTAAAGTTCTGGTGTACTCTGAAAAACGTCATGAGAAGGGATCTAATGTGACACTAAACCTTGCATGTTACTTGATTAAATACAATAAAAATAAAGCCAAGATATTTCGACAGTAATTACATTAAAATATGTGTTGCTGGCAAGATCTTGAAGGAGATTTATTCTCTTCTGTTATAAAGATTACAGTTATGATACCGATCTATCTATTGAAACATTGTTATATCTATTTCTCCTTCGCTAGCTCTTTCAGTACATATGTGTGTATCTCTCTCTCTCTCTCTGCGATCAGGGCTCAATCAGAGTAGGATTCCAGACTCACATGAAGTCAGCTGTCAGGTTAAGTATGTTGATCGCCCCCACAGACAGAACATCACAATTAGAGTCTGCCAGATCCACTTCGATTGAAAACCCGTTAAAACGTTGTACTGTGTTCTGCGCCAGTGGCCCAGTGCATCCGATTTCAGCCTCCATCAGTGAAGAGTTAGCAGGAGGAAGAAGAAGAGGAGGAGAGAACTCGAAAGGGGCGAACCCGAAATGGGTAATTAGGAGTTAGCAGAAGAAAGAACCCGAATATTCGTGTATGTATTCGTCTATCTATTTGTCTGTCTACATGCCATGACAAACATACTAACATCGAAACAAATAACAACAGGGCTAAAACTAAGAATAGCAAAATGTTACATCTCAATATTCCTGTATGGTGAAGAAACATGGACATTAGACAAGAAATCAGAACAGAGAATCGAGGCCTTTGGATATATAGAAGAATAGGTAGAATTGGATGAAAGGAAAAGAAAACAAACGATGAAGTCTTTAAACAACTAAAAATGAAAAGAGAAAAACTAAACAAAATTAGAACAAGACAAATGAAATTTTGGGGGCATGTTAAAAGACACAGCAGCCTAATAAAAGTAATATTGGAAGGGAAAATACAAGGTAAAAGAGGCAGAGGCAGACCAAGACTAACATGAACGAATAACACCAAAACATGGACAAGTCACCCTATGACAATCTGCACCATCAAAGCAAGAGACAGAGTAGAATGGCGCTCCATGGCAGCCAACCTTCGATGCGGAAACGGCACTCAATGATGATGATGCTCATTTGTCTGTCTACTGGTGTATCTGTTTACCACCTCCTATACTGTATGAAAGTCGCTTCATCTATCCAGAGATCAAGGCATACACATGCGAGGCTACTGTAGAGCTGACGATCAAGGTGACAGGAAAAGAAAACAAGTGGTATGGCTACAACTATGCGTAGGTGATGGTCAAAACAAAATCAAACGACGCTGCGGCATGAGAGGCCTTCAACAGGAACAATAAACAACACATACACACAATCATTTTTTCTGACCTGATTACAGCAAGCACGGCAGAGAAGTTTCTTTCCATTTTATTTACATTTTTTTTTCTTCAGATATTTGATTATTACTTAGACATGAAGTGATCTTTTTATTTACTTACACATTTTTGTGTGTATTGTATATTGTTACTGCTGAAGGACTATTGAGATGCAAAGTCATTTGATTTTGTGTTGTCGTTCATCTACGTAAAATTTACCATACTGCTTTTTCACTATTTTTCTCCATAAGTGATTTTATTTATCTACTAGAAACAATCAATTTATTCATTTAGCACACAGTCCATCCATCTCTTCATCCATATGTCAATCTATCTATCAATCTTTCAGTTCATTCGTCCGTATATCTGTTTAATCATCAATTCATTCATCGCTGTCTATCTAGCTGTATATCTGTCAGCATGACTATCTACCTATCTATCTATCTATCTATCTATCTATCTATCTATCTATCTATCTATCTATCTATCTATCTATCTATCTATCTATCTATCTATCTATCTATCTATCTATCTATCTATCTATCTATCTATCTATCTATCTATCTATCTATCTATCTATCTATCTATCTATCTATCTATCTATCTATCTATCTATCTATCTATCTATCTATCTACCTACCTATCTATCTATCTATCTATCTATCTATCTATCTATCTATCTATCTACCTACCTACCTACCTACCTACCTACCTACCTACCTACCTACCTATCTATCTATCTATCTATCTATCTATCTATCTATCTATCTATCTATCTATCTATCTATCTACTATCTACATACCTACCTACCTATCTACTATCTATCTATCTATCTCTATCTATCTATCTAACTATTTGCCTACCTACCTACTTATCTACCTACCTACCTGTCTGTCTGTCTGTCTGTCTGTCTGTCTGTCTGTCTATCTATCTCTCTATATGTTTGCCTATAACTCTTGCTTTTCGCCTACAGTTTTTGCATTTCTCCATGCCTCACTCTGTCTGTCTGTCTCTCTATCTATCTATTTGTTTGCCTATAACTCTTGCTTTTCGCCTACAGTTTTTGCATTTATCCATGCCTCACTCTGTCTGTCTATCTATCTATCTATCTATCTATCTATCTATCTATCTATCTATCTATCTATCTATCTATCTATCTATCTATCTATCTATCTATCTATATGTTTGCCTCTTTAACTGCCTGTTTGCCTGTTTAACTCTTGCTTTTCGCCTACAGTTTTTGCATTTCTCCATGCCTCACTATGTCTGTCTGTCTATCTATCTATATGTTTGCCTCTTTAACTGCCTGTTTGCCTGTTTAACTCTTGCTTTTCGTCTACAGTTTTTGCATTTATCCATGGCTCACTCTGTCTGTCTGTCTGTCTGTCTTACTGTCTGTCTATATATCTATATGTTTGCCTCTTTAACTGCCTGTTTGCCTATAACTCTTGCTTTTCGTCTACAGTTTTTGCATTTATCCATGCCTCACTCTGTCTGTCTGTCTATCTATCTATATGTTTGCCTCTTTAACTGCCTGTTTGCCTGTTTAACTCTTGCTTTTCGCCTACAGTTTTTGCATTTCTCCATGCCTCACTCTGTCTGTCTGTCTATCTATCTATATGTTTGCCTCTTTAACTGCCTGTTTGCCTGTTTAGCTCATGCTTTTCGCCTACAGTTTTTGCATTTATCCATGCCTCACTCTGTCTGTCTGTCTATCTATCTATCTGTTTGCCTCTTTAACTGCCTGTTTGCCTGTTTAACTCTTGCTTTTCGCCTTCAGTTTTTGCATTTCTCCATGCCTCACTATGTCTGTCTGTCTATCTATCTATATGTTTGCCTCTTTAACTGCCTGTTTGCCTGTTTAACTCTTGCTTTTCGCCTACAGTTTTTGCATTTCTCCATGCCTCACTATGTCTGTCTGTCTGTCTATCTATCTATATGTTTGCCTCTTTAACTGCCTGTTTGCCTGTTTAACTCTTGCTTTTCGCATACAGTTTTTGTTTTTCTCCATGCCTCACTCTGTCTGTCTGTCTGTCTGTCTATCTATCTATATGTTTGCCTCTTTAACTGCCTGTTTGCCTGTTTAACTCTTGCTTTTCGCCTACAGTTTTTACATTTCTCCATGCCTCACTCTGTCTGTCTGTCTGTCTATCTATCTATATGTTTGCATCTTTAACTGCCTGTTTGTCTGTTTAACTCTTGGTTTTCGCCTACAGTTTTTGCATTTCTCCATGCCTCACTCTGTCTGTCTACCCAAGCATCTAAGTTTAAAATTTCACTTTAAAAAATGACAGAAACGCTACACAGTTCTAATGCCTGACGCCAAGAGGTTTGCTGTGATAGTACACTTATATCCTATGCATGTCGACGAATGAAAGGTCTCCCCCGCTGGGAAAGCGCCACTGTATCGCGTGCTGCTCCAAATTGTGCCTTTCAGGGATCTGAATATTTAATGATCCCCTTTGTTATTCTCATCCCATCTTGACAACATTTTTGGGTGCACTGGCCATCCACTTCACTGCACCAGACTGCGGGTTTACGAATAATCTCTTTGCTTCACTCGCCGAACGAACTGTTAAAGCACACTTTTTAGGATTCTCTATTTAATCAAATGAGAACTTTAAACCTTTGCTTTCAAAGATTCGGAATAAATCAAAACGGAAATGTTGAACCTTACTTTTTAAAGATTCTAAATTTACACAAAATGGACAAACCATGTTTATAAATAGTATACATTTCAACAAAAAAAGAACGTATAAAACATACTGTGAAAGTTTCTAAATCCTTTGGAACCCAGCTATTCGTACGTCATTTGTTGCAAAAATATGTTCGAATTGTGAGTTGTACCAATATCGAATACTTATTTTTCTAAAAAAAATATATATAGTTTGGATTAATTCGTTCCAGACAGAGCTGGATTTGGCCTTGGCTAAATGAGCTAAAGCTTAGGACCTCACAATACGAAGGAGTCTCAAATGTGTTTATATTCTATTCTAAGTTAAAACCTTCTGATGTTCATTTTATTTTTAAGCAGGGACCTCAAAATTGTGTTAAACTTAACGTCACGAAGTCTAACTCCTGGTCTGGTTTCTGATCATCGATGTTTATTTCGTATTCTTTAATACTCTCTACATCAATAGCAGCTGCACAATCAGAACAGCAGCAGGTTACACCCATCACTTTGAAGTGAGATCAGGTGTAAGACAGGGGTGTGTACTATCCCCCTATTTTGTTTATTACATACATGGACTATATATGCAAGTTAGCCAACCTATCAGAGACAGAAGAGATCAATGAGCTACTATTCGCAGACAATCAGCACTAATACATGGAAAAATAGAAGACCTCTTAGAACACTTAGATATACTTAACAGCACAAGCAGAAAAATACATGAAAATCGACATCAAGAAAACAGAGGTCGTGAATATCGCAAAGGAGATCAAGAATATCAACATAGCTATAAGTGGCAGGCAATTAAAACAAGTAGAGGGATTTAAATACACAGGAAGTCTAGTGACAAACGAGCATTCACAAACAGCAGACAGACACTCAAGATGCAACTCAAGGCTTGTCCAATCGTTGGACAGCTATCACCGCTATTGTCCAACAAGGAAATAATTTTTGAGGCAAAACGTGGACTCTACAATACAATCTTTATTTCAACGTTGTGCTACCAATGCCAGTCCTGGGCCCTTAATGCAAGAACAACAAGAAAATAATCTCTACTGAAACGAAATGTGTTAGATGAATGACAGGAAACAGCCTGAGAGATAAGATCAGAAATGAAGAACTGAGAAAAAATCTAGGAATAAACCCCCGCCATAGAATATATAAGGAAACAACAGATAAAATGGTTTGTCCATGTAACAAGGTAGAAAGATCAAAACACAACACAATAAGCGTTCAATAAACGTTGCAAGAACACCACACCCAATGGCCGACAACGAAAAAAGATGGATTGACGGAATATTAGAAACACTAGGAAATATAAGAACAGCAGAGGCGAACAGAAGAGCAAAAGAGTCGAGATTATAATCATATCTCCCCTCAACTCTGAAAGGCAAATGAGGAAGGAAGGAAGAAGATTAAGAAAATACTCGTAATATAATACTACTACTACTACTAATAATAATAATATCAAGAACAACACTCCATTCACCACATGGAGCTCCTTTCATCGGATTGGTATTTTTCATTATGAAGGTGGTCGATTTCACGAGATCATACCCGATATGGAGTGGTCAGATCTGAGACACGAGTACCACTTTCAAACATTGTTATGAACTTTTGCTTCAGTTAAACAGCTTTTCTCGTCGTTTTCGTTTTATACTGGTTAAATGAGACAGCAAAGATTATTAATAATAAAGAATATGTACTGGCAACAAACATCGGCCATAAGAACTGAAAACCAATTGGGAATGTTTCAACAAATAAAACAGGGTGTTAGACAAGGTTGTGTGCTGTCCCCAGATTTGTTTAATATTTATAGTGAGATTATTTTAAGATCCATAAGGGGCATGTCTGGAATAACAATTGGAGGTCATAATATAAATAATCTAAGGTATGCTGCTGATACAGTATTAAACGCTAAGAGTGAAAATGAGTTACAAGAAATGTTGGACATTGTAGTGAAGGAAACCAAAAATAAAGGACTCAGCCTTAATAACAAAAAGACAGAGGTAATGGTAACAACAAAGAAAAAGACATCACCTCAGTGCAAAATAAAGACAAGTGGAACAATATTAAAACAGGTAAATGAATTTAAATATTTGGGAACTTTGTTAACCTCAGACGGAAGATGTACAAAAGAGGTGAGATGTAGAATGGCTCAGGCAAAAGCAGCTTTCCAAAAAATGAGGAAAATACTATGCAATCCATTTTTGACAATAGAAACAAGAAAAAGAGTTCTTAAATGTTGCGTAGAGCCAGTCTTAACATATGGATGCGAATCATGGACAATAGGACAACAGACAAGAAAATCACTGGAGTCTGTAGAAATCTGGTTTTACAGAAGAATGTTGAGAATACCATGGACAGCTAAGAAGAGTAATGAAGGTGTTCTGAGAAAGGTCAAAGCAAAAAGAGAGCTAATTTCCAATGTTAGGAAGAGACAGTCATCATTTTTTGGCCATGTAATGAGAAGAGAACAACTTGAATATATTATAACAACTGGAAAAATTGAGGGACGAAGAGATAGAGGGAAGCAAAGAGAAAAAATAACAGACAGCTTAAGAGAATGGCTTGGCAGAAGGTCAACAACAGAAATGATAAATAGCTGCCGAGATCGAATGTTGTGGAGAGACATGATCACCTACGCCTCTAGGCCCGGTACTTGATGATGATGACTGGTTAATTCACTCATTCTTGTTAATTAAGTGTCCATATGACCACCGGAGTCCCCATTATGAGAAGAGAAAAGAATTGAGCCACTGCTACCTGCCACGTTTGTCGTAAGAGGCGACTAAGGTGGTTTAGACTCGTCGCCTGTGCAGTCGACTCGTCAATGGAATTTACGGATGCATTTTGGAAAATGCCGTGACAAGTGATGGAGCGGATATGGGAAAATTCCTGACTGCAATGAAACTGGTTCCATTGATAAGATTGGAAAGGACTAATTCTCATAGCACCCATTTTCAACGAAAATATATACGAATAGCCAAAAATATCAAAGACAGTAACAATGTTGTATTAAACGTGCACACATTCTGCACAGGGAGTAAGTACAAAAGCAATACTGACCTTAAATTTCCAGTGAATTATGATCATCAAAATTAATTTGAAACTGATAATTCTATTTTTACAATAATTCAATAATTGTTGAATTGTTGTCTTTTCGAGCAAAACTAACTTTAGTTTTAGAGAAAATATATTTTAAAGAGACCAATGAGGAAGTTCTCAAAGAGGCCAACACAAAAAGTGAGCTCCTAAAAAACATCAGAAAGAAACAATCAACATTTTTTCGGGCACATCATGAGAAGAGGAAAGTTGGAATACTTGGTTACAACTGGCAAAATAAAAGGAAAGAGAGATCGCAGATTACAAAGAGAGAAAATACTGGATAGCATGGTATCATGGCATGGAAAACAGTAAACAACAGAATTGATACGATGCACTGTAGATAGAAGATTGTGGAAGGACATGATCGCCTACACCAACCGGTATGGCACATGATGACGATGATGATATTTTAAAAGATCATGGTTTATAGTTATAGCGCAACGAATACTGCCATAGATACAATTACAGCCATAAAGAATAAGCTAAAAACAATTATCCGAGGCTAAAGTTCTTAAATCTTAATTTGTAAAACCGCGTGAGAGTCGTATTGAATGTCGGAGGAATTCCTAGATTGTATGATTACCGTGTAAAATTTGACTACAAAAAAGTTGTACGAATTCTTAAATGTACAAGCAAAGAAACATACGAAAACCGAGGTTCTAATGAATATCCAAAAAGCAATAGTCAAGTTAGGCGACAATACTTTCATATTTGAGGAAACAATATATCAATACCTTCTTCCAGTACTGAAGATTATTTCGAAATCAATATCAGCCAGACATGCTGAGGAGGGGATCTGAGCACCTATGGGCATGTTCGGAGTGCAATGATGATGACCCGCAAATAACTCAATAACTCAATTCATAAATCAATATCTGCGAAACTTGCTGAGGAGGGGATCTGAGCATCTATGGACATGTTCGGAGTGCAATGATGATGACCCGCAAATAACTCAATTCGTAAATCAATAGCAACAAAATTATCAATTTCAAAATACCGATGAAGAAAATCATTGCTAGTAGATTGGCTTGAGTCTTCCAACGGCTTGTTATGCTCCCACCAACATCAGACAGGTACAACGCGATAAAGAGATATTGCTCAATGCAACAGTCATTGCTTTTCGTCTCATTGAAGGATTCCATGCTTGTAAGATGACATGCGCAGTGACGACAGATGTAGAGGATGCTTACTACAGAACATCATTTGACTATACCTTACATAGTCCGCTGAGTCTTGAGGTGCATCATTTGACTATACCTTACATTGGCCGCTGAGTCTTGAGGTGCATCATTTGACTATACCTTACATAGGCCGCTGAGTCTTGAGGTGCATCATTTGACTATACCTTACATTGGCCGCTGAGTCTTGAGGTGCATCATTTGACTATACCTTACATAGTCCGCTGAGTCTTGAGGTGCATCATTTGACTATACCCTTCATAGTCCGCTGAGTCTTGAGGTGCATCATTTGACTATACCTTACATAAGCCGCTGAGTCTTGAGGTGCATCATTTGACTATACCTTACATAGGCCGCTGAGTCTTGAGGTGCATCATTTGACTATACCTTACATTGGCCGTTGAATCTTGAGGTGCATCATTTGACTATACCTTACATAGGCCGCTGAGTCTTGAGGTGCATCATTTGACTATACCTTACATAGGCCGTTGAATCTTGAGGTGCATCTTTTGACTATACCTTACATTGGCCGTTGAATCTTGAGGTGCATCATTTGACTAGACCTTACATTGGCCGTTGAATCTTGAGGTGCATCATTTGACTATACCTTACATTGGCCGTTGAATCTTGAGGTGCATCTTTTGACTATATCTTACATAGGCTGTCGAGTCTTGATGTGCATATTTTGACTATATCTTGCATAGGCTGTTTAGTCTTGAGGTGCATCTTTTGACCTTATCTTACAAAGGCCGTCGAATCTTGATGTGCATATTTTGACCTTATCTTACGTAGGCTGTTGAGTCTTGAGGTGCATATTTTGACCTTATCTTACGTAGGCTGTTTAGTCTTGAGGTGCATATTTTGACTATATCTTACAAAGGCCGTCGAGTCTTGATGTGCATATTTTGACTATATCTTACATAGGTTGTTGAGTCTTGATGTGCATATTTTGACTATATCTTACATAGGCTGTTGAGTCTTGAGGTGCATATTTTGACTATATCTTACATAGGCTGTTGAGTCTTGAGGTGCATATTTTGACTATATCTTACAAAGGCCGTCGAGTCTTGATGTGCATATTTTGACCTTATCTTACGTAGGCTGTTGAGTCTTGAGGTGCATATTTTGACTATATCTTACAAAAGGCCGTCGAGTCTTGATGTGCATATTTTGACCTTATCTTACGTAGGCTGTTGAGTCTTGAGGTGCATATTTTGACTATATCTTACAAAGGCCGTCGAGTCTTGATGTGCATATTTTGACCTTATCTTACGTAGGCTGTTGAGTCTTGAGGTGCATATTTTGACTATATCTTACATAGGCTGTTGAGTCTTGATGTGCATATTTTGACTATATCTTACATAGGCTGTTGAGTCTTGATGTGCATCTTTTCATTACGCGATGGAGTGTGGCCTTTCTTCTGAAAAGAAAGATGACTCTCCGACGTGGAGGTTCGGTTTTGATCGTATAACAATTTGCCAATGACTCCTTCAAGGCTCTCCATTGCCTCCGGTCCTATTTAACACGTACACTGTGGCGACTACAGCTCAGCAACTGGATGGGAAGGGCAAAAACACACTTCAAATTGAAGTCATGCGCATTACACTGGGATGCACGACAGACACTTCCTGTATGATAATAATGACAATGCGACTACAAACTAAATTTTCTCACTATGGAAGTCAAACTCATGAAATGGAAAGAACACGCACACCTAAAGTTTAGCACTGCTTAGGAATATCCGCTATATGATAACCTGACTGAAGGGGAACCGATTAAGGAGTGGTTTTCTTTCCGTTCGCCAGCTTTCAGCTCTGGCGAAGTCCTTAGAGTCTAAGAACTGAATTTTGCGTATTAATTCTATTTTCCCTGCCAGTCGTGTGCACAGAGGTCCCTTGCAGCACAGGCAGATAACTTCGACTTATAAGTAAGTAAAGATCTCCGTCACGCCAAGTGGCGTGTGGTGAATATGGTATTAGTGACCATACATTTTACAGACCTTCAGCACATGCTTTTTGGGGTAATCTGGTCGGTATTACGCCCGTGCCGCTTTACTTTCCCAGAAAAAAATTCGGTACCCATTTAAGGCTGGGTGAACCTGGAAGCCGTCGGTTGGGATCGGATCCTATCTCTTGTCCTTAGTAGCCCAGTTCACCAACCACTGAGCTATCGTGGCTCCCTAACTCCGACTTATTACTCCGACTAAGAGTTTACTCTTATTTTCTTCTTGTTGCTGAATAATTGACGTTTCAAGCCGGGCCACGCTGCTGAGACCAGTGGTGGTTGCCGCAGAGGGAAACCACAAATAAAAATCCAAACTAGTGCAGCCGGGATTTGAACTCACAACATCTCTGTCTCGAGACCGGTGTCGTGCCACCAGACCAACCAGTCCCCATAAGAGAGTGGTAAATCATGGAGAATTTCAGTGAAGGATTGTCAAACTTTAATCCTGGAGCAGAATGGATATCTAAGCTTCCAGTATTTACAACTGTTTTTTTTCTGTCATTGCCACAATTGATAAAGGATGCTGAGAATACAACCAGATTGTGGTTAATGGTTTGTCTCATATACGAACATTCTAGTGACACTGACGTCCTGATTTATACAGATAGTTCTATTGCGCGTCATCAACGGAGTGCATGGGCATTGATTGCACGTTTCACTAACGGATCAGTGATTACACGTTTCACTGACAGATCATTTATTGCACGTTTCACTGACAGATCATTGATTACACGTTTCACTGACAGACCATTGATTGTACGTTTCACTGACAGATCATTGATTGTACGTTTCACTGACAGATCATTTATTGCACGTTTCACTGACAGATCATTGATTACACGTTTCACTGACAGACCATTGATTGTACGTTTCACAGACAGTTCATTCATTGCACGTTTCACTGACAGACCATTGATTGCACGTTTCACTGACAGACCATTTATTGCACGTTTCACTGACAGATCATTGATTGCACGTTTCACTGACAGATCATTGATTACACGTTTCACTGACAGATCACTGAATGTAGGTTTCACTGACAGACCATTTATTGCACGTTTCACTGACAGATCATTGATTGCACGTTTCACTGACAGATCATTGATTGCACGTTTCACTGACAGACCATTGATTGTACGTTTCACAGACAGTTCATTCATTGCACGTTTCACTGACAGATCATTGATTACACGTTTCACTGACGGATCATTGATAACACGTTTCACTGACAGATCACTGAATGTAGGTTTCACTGACAGACCTATTTATGACGATAATGACGTTCATGCAGCAGTTGAAACGACATTGGAGATTACGGCCATGATTAGAGCGTCAGATGACGTTTGCCTGTGTGCTGTGTCACTCGATGACCTTGATCCACAAAGTCCAGACAGACTCAACTTGCAGACAATTTCTCAAGTCAATAAATAGGTCAATGATATGCAATGTTACCTTCTTGTTCGTCCCGGATCATACTTAAAAAGATAGATAGAACTTTGGGTCCGGCGATCATATCAGATTTAAAATGTGGATAAATAGAAGAATATGTAGAATAAGATGGAAGGAAAAGAAAACAAACAATGAAGTCTTAAAACAACAATTAAAATGAAAAGAGAACTGCTAAGCACAATTCAAACAAGACAAATGTGATTTTTGGACCATGTTAAAAGACATAAAAGCCTACTAAAAGTAATCCTAGAGGGAAGGGGGGGGGGAATACAAGGTAAAAGAGGCAGACCAAGACTAGTATGGACGAGCAACATCAAAAGATGGACAAACCAGCCTATAACAAGCTATTGAGCCGAAACGTCGTTCGAATCTGTGTCGTCTACTAATCACGTAAAGCTTCTAACATACCTTTTTTTTTTTTTTCAATTTTTCTTCGAATTCAGCTTTACTGCAGCTTCGCATTTTAAAGCATTCTTTGCCTTAACCCCCTATAACAACCTGCACCATCAAAGCAAGAGACAGAGTAGAATGGCGCTTCATGGTAGCCAACCTTCGTTGCGGAGACGGCACGTGATGATGATGATCATATTAGATAGACAGTCTATGAATAGAGCGTATATTTCATTAACAGCCACAGAGAGATGGGTTTGGTGAAGGATTTTGAAAGAACTGAAACTAAATCGGTATCTAGACTGTATGAACTGGGGTGAAGTTTGGCAATTTCAGAATAGAACGATATTCTGGACGTATGAAATGTATTGTCAGCCAACACAGATCTGGCTCTCTCAAAAATGCTGATGAAGTTTGGAGCACTTATTTATAGTCCTGAGTACAGTCGTGATGATCCTAACATAATATCACATAATCTATCACAAGTAGAGGTGGGGTGATGACATCAAACAATTGACAACCGCCTCTATGGACCTGCGAAAGACAGAGATGTGTGTTTGCAGACGTCTGTGTATAAAAAAAATCCAAACTGTTGAGTGAGTGAGTGAGTGAGTGAGTGAGTGAGTGAGTGAGTGAGTGAGTGGGTGGGTGTGTGGGTGAGTGAGTGAGTGTGTGAGTGAGTGAGTTAGTGAGTGAGTGAGTGAGTGAATGAGTGAGTGAGTGTGTGTGTGTGAGTGAGTGAGTGGGTGGGTGGGTGGGTGGGTGGGTGCGTGAGTGAGTGAGTGAGTGAGTGAGTGAGTGAGTGAGTGAGTGAGTGAGTGAGTGAGTGAGTGAGTGAGTGATAAAAAAATAGATTGTCTTCCAGCAAAAAATCCACAACATTTATTGCATTTGTTTCTATGAGTCACAAAAGATAGCTTAACATCAGCACCACGAGTTAACAGACACAATTTAATGAGAAGAGAAGAGAACGACCGAAAAACATAAGACAAGAAAAGAAGAAATATATGAAAAACAGAGTAAAAATGATACTAAAGTGCTTAAGATAATGACGTGACAGAAAGTCAACAATATTTTTTAAAACTTTAGAGACATATATTATTGGAGTGGTGCGACACCAGATGTTGATGATGATATACATATTCTTGTAAATTTTTATTGCAATATTTTGTACCATGTTTATAACAACCATGACATTTCGTACATATTTCAAAGTATGATTATGTGCAATCCATTTTTGACAATAGAAGCAAGAATAAGAATTCTTAAATGTTATGTAGAGCATGTCTTAACATATGGATTCGAATCATGGATAATAGGACAACATGCAAGAAAATCACTGGAGGCTGTAGGAATGTGGTTTTACATAAGAATATTGAAAATACCATGGACAGCTAAGAAGAATAATGAAAGCGTTCTGAAAGAGGTTAAAGAAAAGAGAGAGCTAATTTCCGATATTTGGAAGAAACTATCATCATTTTTTTACCATGCTATGAGAAGGAAATGGCTGGAGTATTTTGTGACAACTGGGAGAATTGAGGGACGAAGAGATAGACGGAAGTAAAAAGAAAAGATAGCAGACAGCTTAAGAGAATGGCTTTGCATAAGATCAAGAACAGAAATGATCAATATCTGTCGAGATCGAAATTTGTGGAGAAACATGATCACCTAAGCCAGCAGGCATTGTACTTGATGATGATGATGATGATGATGATCTATTTTTGTTCCTTACAAGGATTTACACAAAGAGTATTGGTGACTGAGTAGTTAGTGTGCTCGCTTTCTGATTAGAACGGTCCAGGTTCGATTCCAAGAAAAGGCGGATTTATTTCCGGAACGACCAGGCTTCGGAGGTTCATCGTTTAAAAATAGGTACCATAGATTTTTCTGGGACGTTAACGTGCCTGGTATAATACTGACCACATCAACCAAAAATGTGATGTGGGAAAATATGGCGACAAACACTCTCTCTCTCTCTCTCTCTCTCTCTCTCTCTCTCTGCGATCAGGACTCAATCAGAGTAGGATTCCAGACTCTCACATGAAGTCAGCTGTCCGGTTAAGTGAGTTGATCGCCCCCACAGACGGAACATCACATTTAGAGTCTGCCAGATCCACTCTGATTGAACACCCGTTAAAAACGTTGCACTGTGTTCTGCGCCAGTGGCCCAGTGCATCAGATTTCAGCCAGCATTTTATTCAGGTTTGCTTTCCTTAGGATTTGATTGTCCCCAATCTTCCTGCAAGGCAGCAGATTGTCTTTTCTGTAGGGGGATTCTGCCCTTAAATGGTCGGCCCTCCCAGGTTTACGAGCACAATCTGCCCGAGTCACTAGAGGTGACTAACACATACATGCACACACAAAGATATGAGATGTGAATAACACAGACATGTACACAGCGATACGAGAAATGACTAACACCTACACACATCAAGATATATGACACATGACTAACACAGACATGACCATAAAGATATGAGATATGACACTATATTGACCATGCGCTAGCAAAGCGGGTAGGGAACCTTCACTTTACTATTTATATTCGTAGCCCAAAATAAAAATCAATATCACTCGTTCTTGGTAGATTTGAGTTACAGAAAGCAGTTCGTGGGATCAGGGATGTGGACTCTGAGAGGAATGTTCTGAAATATAATGGACAACTAACAAACAAAATGAAAATTTATTATTGACAGATGAAATCAAAGATTAGAGACGACACAGATGAAATCAAAGATTAGAGACAACACAGGTGGGATTTCTCAGAAGAATGTTGAAAATTCCCTGGGCAGCTAAAAAGACCAATGAGGACATTCTCAGAGGCCAACACGAAAAGGGAGTTCTTTAAAAAAAACATCAGAAAGAAACAATCAATATTTTTCGGGCACATCATGAGAAGAGGAAAGTTGGAATATTTGATTACAACTGGCAAAATAAAAAGAAAGAGAGATCGCGAACGACAAAGAGAGAAATAATGGGTAGCTTGATGTCATGGCATGACAAAAAGGTCAACAACAGAATTGATACAATGCACTGTATATAGAAGATTGTGGAAGGACATGATTGCCTACACCAACCAGTATGGCACATGTTGATGATGATGAAATCAAAGAAGCAATAAAAACAAGATAAATCAAAGAAGCAATAAAAACAAGATAAATCAAAGAAGCAATAAAAACAAGATAAATCAAAGACATATACAAATTGTTTCAGCTTAAGCTTAGAATGAAATGATAGCAATATGCTTGACTATGAATGTACTCACGCGAAATTGTGAAACAGCTAGTGTACGTCATGACCTGAGAATCCAACGTTATTATTATTTCAAGCTATTCAAAGACGGGATGACAAAGAACAGTAATGCCTGAAGTAAACGCAGCAAGCAAAGTCTTACCAAACTCAACAAAGTTTCTCTTCTATCGCACAATCATCATCATTATCAAGTGCCATGCCTGCTAGCGTAGGTGATCATGTCTCTCCACAACTTTCGATCTCAACAGTTATTTATCATTTCTGTTGTTGACCTTCTGCCAAGCCATTCTCTTAAGCTGTCTAGTATCTTTTCTGTTTGCTTTCCTTTATCTCTACGTCCCTCAATTTTCCCAGTTGTTAAAATATATTCTAGCTATTCCCTTTTCATTACATGGCCAAAAAATGATGATTGTTTCTTCCTAATTTTGGTAATTATTTATCGTTTCGCTTTTGCCTCTTTCAGAACGTTTTTATTACTCTTCTTAGCTGTCCTCTCTTAGCATGGTACTCTCAACATTCTTCTGTAAAGTCATAATTTTACAGCAGCAGGATATTTTCTTGTATGTTATCCTATTGTCCATGATTCACATCTAAATGTTAAGACTGGCTGAACATAACATTTAAGAACTCGTTTTCTCGTTTCTATTGTCAAAAATAGATTGCACATTATCTTCCTCATTTATTGGAAAGCTGCTTTTGTCTGAGCCATTCTGCATCTCACCCCTGTTGTACAGCTATCATCTGAGGTTAATATTGTTCACAGATGTCTAAATTCATTTACCTGTTTTAATATTGTTCCACTTGTCTTTATTTTGCACTAAGGTGATGTCTTTTTCTTTGTTGTTACCATTGCTTCTATCTTTTTGCTATTAAGGCCGAGTCCTTTATTTTTGCATTCCTTCACTATGTTGTCTTTTCTTTGTAGCACATAGACATTTCTTGTAACTCATTTTCACTCTTAGCGAATAAGACTATAATCAGCATACCTCAGATTATTTATATTATTATCTTAAATTGTTATTCCAGACATGTCACTTCAGGATCTTACAATAATCTCACTATACATATTAAATAAATCTTGTGACACACAATACCTGATAGTTTTATCCACAAACTCTTCTTTTTCATATTTGAAAAACAACAGAACCGTAACACCATTTTCTGTCAATTCTACTGCAGATATAAATAGCTGGGTTGATTGATTCTGCATTAATTAATATTGTATTCATCATCATCATATAGAGCCTTCGTATTGAAGGTTGGCTAGCATGGGAGGCTACTTCATTCTCTTCTCCCTGAATGATATATAAAGTAAAGTAAAGTACACCCGTCACGCCAAATGGCGTATAGGGAATATGGTGTTAGTGACCATACATTTTACAGACCTTCAGCACATGTTTTTTGGGGTAATGTGGTCGGTATTACGTCCGTACCGCTTTACTTTCCCAGAAAAAAAAATTGTGCACCTATTTAAGGCTGGGTGAACGCGGAAACCGTCGGTTGGGATCGAACCCTACATCTTGTCCTTTGTAGTCCAGTTCACTAACCACTGAGCTATCGCGGCTCCTGAATGATACATACTGACAATTATTCTTCTGCCCATCTCATGTTAATCTATTTAGTATTTGTCAGACACTACCTCGTTTATTTTATATTTTCCCTTTGAAGAATACTTTAGTAAAATACTATGTCACTTTATGTGTTTCAATATTTTATTTGTCTTGTTCGAATGCTGTTTTAATAGTTATTTATTTGTTTTCAACTGTTTCTAATATTGCAATAGTCTTGTTCGAATTTTATTAAATATTTATTTCTTTATTTCCAACTGTTCCCAAGCTTCAGTGTTTGTTTTATGTTTCCATCCAATTCTTCATAATCTTCTATAAATCTACATTTCTTGAGCTTCCATTTTCCTTTTTGTTTACTAGTTTACTGCCCGCGATGAACACACATGTACTTTATTATTTTCCGTTTTCGTCCTTTTATTTGCTCTGACGTGAGTATAAATTGTTTTAAAAGTTTCTGCCGTTGCTATTTTTTCTATATATTACATTATTAATGCTGAATTAATATGCTTAGATCATTATAGCGAATTTCTGTACCGCGGACTGTTATTTCATACGTATGTGTAGTCCCGTTAAGGATGTAATGCATACGGACATATGTATACACATAAAGAGACTGAAATAATGCAGCTCTCGTTATCATTATGCGCCATGTCTTAAAAAATTCCCGATCGATCCCGAACATTTTTCAAACGATCAATGTTTCCCTCAACAGTTTGTGAACTCCACCACTGATAGCTCATTCTCTTATTCACTATTACATTCTGCCACTCCAGCTGATGCATGCGGTGGTGGAAATGTAATATATTGCACTATTCGTTGATATGGACAAACTTAGACTTATAGAAATGTGATATATTACACTCTTCGTTTGTGCGGACAAACCACGACTTCTAGAAATGTATGTTCGTTACACGTTGGTACAGACAAACCTCGACTTCTAGAAATGTGACATATTTGCTACTCGTTGGTACAGACAAACCTCGACTTCTAGAAATGTGACATATTTGCTACTCGTTGATACAGACAAACCTCGACTTCTAGAAATGTGACATATTTGCTACTCGTTGATACAGACAAACCTCGACTTCTAGAAATGTGACATATTTGCAACTCGTTGATACAGACAAACCTCGACTTCTAGAAATGTGACATATTCGCTACTCGTTGATACAGACAAACCTCTACTTCTAAAAATGTGATATATTCGTTACTCGTTGGTACAGACAAACCACGACCTCTAGAAATGTAATTAATGTTCGTTACTCGTTGGTGCAGACAAACCTTACCTTCTAAAAATGCGATATATTCGTTACTCGTTGGTACAGACAAACCACGACTTCTAGAAATGTAATGTTCGTTACTCGTTGGTACAGACAAACCTCGACTTCTAAAAATATGATATATTCGCTACTCGTTGGTACAGACAAGCCTCGACTTCTAAACATGTGATATATTCGTTAATCTTTGGTACGGACACACCTCCATTTCTAAAAAATGTGATAAATTCGTTACTCGTTATGGACAAACTGTGATTTCTACAGCGCGAATTGGGAGACCAAGAGAGCCTTTAAGACCCACTACTTCAACTGGGTCTAGGAGCTAACAACTCGCTGCTGACCTAGTCACATTAAACTGAAATCTCTTTATCTCCTGCTGTCACCAACTTAACCAGGTCTAACACTAGGTGGCACAGTAGTTAAAACACTCGCTAATGAAGTCTTCAATGTGACGACTTTTTCGTACCGTCATGACTTCAGAGCTCACACGGCGTCTAAAAATTGGTTTTAGACATTATTTCTAGACAATGGCATTGCACGATGTACGACAACATAGCTCACAAAATGTGGCATTGTATATCACAAATAGGGATACCTAGTCCGTTCAGAAATTCATAATCACACCTGAATTAGTTTTGCGTGATAACCGCTTGTTATTTTGGTTTCACATTTTGCATGGAATCTTAGAATATTGATGACGTTATAGAAATATTTTTTGCTCTGAGAAATTTGATCTATTTTAAAGGTTTTCTTCTTTAGGCTAAATTAAATTCACCCTGTTCGAATTTTACAACATTTTAGGATATATACATTAATTTGGTGCGGTCGTTGACGTAAAATAGTTTGACTATTGCAGAAACACTAACTTCAGGAAAATCCCGTGCACAAAACTTAATTGACGCACCACCGCCTTGGCATTAATTACCGAAGGGAAGGCGTATTTTTATTAATTTTGTGAAGACTCAGTAGACAATTTGTTGACTTTAAATACCAACATTTATATCTAAATTACAATGAGTTTGAAATGCAAATTTATAACTATGCAAAAGAAGTGTGTTGAACATGTGTTGCGGGTGGAAGATGAGTACTGGAAACGAGATGGATTACTATTTGCCCAGCCAGTAATGATTATCAACCTCTTGGAATCGTCAGATTCGGAATGATTAAGATTAAGATGAATTCAATTCCAGCTGCAGTTAGGACGTGCTGGGGTCTAATGGTGACCGAAGGACAAGACTAATTGTAACCAATTGAACTCATGTTTGCAAATACACATAACGAACAACACCCACAATTAAGCACTATGTAGATACGCCTCTGACAAGAATTGCGGTAAACTGGACAATTTAACACGATTACTGTAAACTTTAAAATTTGAATCAACTTGTGTGATATCGTCATAAAAGATCAAAGGAATTCGCTGATGTGCAAAATATGTTGTGTTTGTGGACTAAAAAATACCAAAATCTTTGCGTCATCAATATTATAAGATTGCATGCAAATTTTGAAACCAAAATAACAAGCGGTTATCACGCAAAGCTAATTCAGGTGTGATTATGAATTTCTGAACGGACTATAGCTCTATATTCCTACTGAAACATAAACCGAACTGGGATTCTTCACTTTCTGACTTTCTTAGTATATCCAATGACTTTTATCTGTTTTCTTTCTATCATGCGTATTTGTTTCTTTCATATGTTTTCTTTCTGTCATGAGTATTTGTTTCTTTCAGATGTTTTCTTTCTGTCATGAGTATTTGTTTCTTTCAGATGTTTTCTTTCTGTCATGAATATTTGTTTCTTTCAGATGTTTTCTTTCTGTCATGCGTATTTGTTTCTTTCAGATGTTTTCTTTCTGTAATGAGTATTTGTTTCTTTCAGATGTTTTCTTTCTGTCATGAGTATTTGTTTCTTTCAGATGTTTTGTTTCTGTCATGCGTATTTGTTTCTTTCAGATGTTTTCTTTCTGTCATGAGTATTTGTTTATTTCAGATGTTTTCTTTCTGTCATGAGTATTTGTTTCTTTCAGATGTTTTGTTTCTGTCATGAGTATTTGTTTCTTTCAGATGTTTTCTTTCAACTTTTCTTCATTTGAAATGTGGTTTGTTCTGGAAAGATGAACATTATCTAAGGAATGATATATCAAATATTAAATATCACTTCTATGGTCAATATGGTAATGGTAATCCAATATCATATAATGTCAGATGAAAAGAATTGTTTAATTTCCAGTACTAGTTTGGCATCATATGTAAATGAGGAAGTAAGATCTGTTACCACTGCTATTGAGTTATTGAGTTATTTGAGGGTCATCATCATTGCACTCCGAACATGTCCATAGGTGCTCAGATCCCCTCCTCAGCAATTCCCTCAGTGTCCAGCGACTGACGACTCCAGTTCTATGTTGGTTGATAAGTCTTCTTACACGGCCACTAATTTTCTCATTTCTGGCTGTGCCCAACTTAACTCCCATTTCCATCATCCGAAGAAGTGACGTGGATCTGTGTTTGTCGAAGTCCTGTGCTCTTCCCACATCTCGGAGGGCATTGATGATGCCCGCCCGATCTACTGCTGTTACTAACCTCAACTCTGTGAATCAGATACTCGTTTGTTTACTTACCGATAGTTAAAAACGTATAATAATGTTAAACAATACAATTGGAAACGAATCAACAATAACTGTATTGTTAAAACAGCGGGTTCCTATTGTCATGTTTAGGAATCATATTCCAAAAGAATTAAAGAATTCGTTATAACACTTCTGCTGTTTTTTTCTTCTTTTCTTATATCCGTGACATATTGAGAAGAAAAATATTAAAAAAAAAAAAACGACGCAGCAACATTCAAGGAAGCGTTGCTGTCATATTCTGAATCAGCAGTTTGTCACTGTTACTTTAGTTTATTTTCTCATATATGCCTTTCCAGGAAGGTACAATAAACTTGCGTCTTCTACTTACTATATTCAAAGTGATTTGAAGAAGTTGTATTTTTTAATTTAAAAAAATACCTTCTTCTACCCTTCCTCCATTGCCGTTAGCGTCGAGGGGAGATACAATCTGCGATTCTTTGCTCTTCTGTTGTCCTCTTTGGTGTTATCCCTCCTAGTGACTCTAGTATTCCCTTTATCCATCTCGGTCTTCTGGTGTTATCCCTCCTAGTGACTCTAGTATTCCCTTTATCCTTCTCGGTCTTCCTCTTAATCTGGCGTTTTCGTAGCGTTTGTTTATGGCTCTTTGAGTCATTGTTAGTTCTTTTTGTCTTGTTATGAGGCCGAACCAATTTATCTATTGTTTCTTTATGTACTCGATGGCTGGTTAAATTTCGAGTTTCTTCCTCAGGTCAGTGTTTCTTACACTGTCCCTTAAGCTGTTTCCTGTCATTCTTCTGACACATTTAATTTCGGTGGTCGTTATCTTTCTTATTGTTTTAGAGTCCAATTCTGACACTGATAGAGTTGGTAGAAAAATTGATGTGTAAATTGCCCTTTTTGCTTCCGTAGTTATTGCTTTGTTTTTCAATAGTGTTTATTCTTGGCCTATAACTTGGCATGCTTTGTTACACCTTATATCTATCTCTGTCTCTTGGTTATTGTCTTGTGTTAACGTGCTACCCAGATATTTAACATTGTCTTCTTTGTTTCAGAGTCGTATTATGGAACACCGGAAACTCTCAGATTTGCAAATCTTTGATTTTTTTTTTTGTACTTGCATTATTCTACTAAAATATCATAACTGATAAATAGTTACATTAGCTTAACAAAAGTATTTCTTGTGTGTGTGGTGTCCTAGATTGAAACAATCTCCATAAAGCTTCAATTTTAAGAATGAAAAGACTGTATTAGGAAACTACACATGAATCTTGTTCATGCTGCAGTCGAATCTATCAAATATTGGCAGATTCAGTCATGTTTCAGTAAAACAGCATCCAGCATAATGCATAAAATGATCAAACTACTGACAAAAGCATGATTTCTTGCTACCAAAAACATCATATATATGTGTATATATGTGTGCATATATGTGTATATGTGTGCCTTTTAACATGGCCCAAAAATCGCATTTGTCTTGTTTGAATTGTGTTTAGTAGATCTCTTTTCATTTTTAGTTGTTTTAAGACTTCATCGTTTGTTTTCTTTTCCTTCCATCCAATTCTACCTATTCTTCTATATATCCACATTTCAAAGGCTTCAATTCTCTGTTTTGTTTTCTTGTTTAATGTCCATGTTTCTGCGCCATATAGGAATATTGAGAAGATGTAACATTTTGCTATTCTTAGTTTTAGCCCTGGTGTTATTTGTTTTGATATTAGTATGTTCTTCATGGCATTAAAATTACTTTTTGCCATTCCTATTCTTTTGTTTATTTCAGTTGTACATTTTCCATCACTGGTTATAGTATGTCCATGGTAGTTGTAGTTCTGAACTGTCTCCAGGTCTATTCCTTCAATTTTGATATCCATTTGTGGGTTTTGAGTATTTCCTTTGCTTATTTGGTTATGGAAGACCCCGGGTATCACTGCAAACGAATTAAACTCCATAATTGCTCAACCGCCCGTGCCAGCGTAATCATCCGAATTAATATTTCATCTCCCAAACAAAGAACGGTAACTGTAGTCCCCATCGTAGCAGTCTCAGCACACGCCAAAAGACATAAGGTAAAACCGCACAGAAAGTGAACACAGCCAACGGTTCCCTGTCATACGATATCATCATTCATCGTACACAATTGGAATATCGATACATGATCAAAACGGATGGGACACACAGCTCACGGTGTGCACAGAGCACTTAACTCAGTAGCTCCAGCAACAAGCCGGACTTGGAATATAAAGAAACTGCAACAAGGAACACTTTTCATACATAGCCTTCAATTGTTCCCGCCGCCTATCCACCATATACCATGGAAGTTCACGTCCTCTTGAAAAGGATGATCGTCGTACTTTTTTTTTTATGTATAGCGCTTGATGATGTTAGGCCATCGTTGTTGACTCCAATTCCGAACATATAGACACACAGTTTATCGTCAGATTATCCCCGTCGCACATCAAACAACAGACCTTAAGATTAGCGTACGGCCGGTTATCAGACGTGATCTTGTCAACTGTGTCTTCAAACTGTGTTGTTGGTTTTGGTCCTCAGTGAGATCATAGCAACATGGACAAATACAAATTAACTTAAGAAAATTTGCACAACATGGCCCTTTTGACTTTGCTTTTAGAACGGAAAATCCTGTGTTTATGATCATAGTTTTAGTCTTTTTGATAATCATATCTAGTCCATATTTTTTGCACATCATGTTTATTTCATTAAGTAATTTTTTGTAGATTTTCTGCTAGTAGTACAGTATCATCAGCATATCTTAGGTTATTGATTGTCTTTCCATTAATTTGTAGGCCTGGCATCTCTATGATGTTTTTTAAAGATTTGCTCAGTGTATAGATTGAACAAGCTTGGTGATAGGACCTGTTTTACTCCTCTTTTTATATCAATGGGTGTAGAGTTCTCTTTGTTATATTTTATTATTACTGTTTGCTCCCAGTATAGATTACATATTAGTCGTATGCCCATGTCATCTAGATGTATCTCTTTTAGGCCTTCTATAAGTTGTTTGTGTTGTACTCTATCAAAAGCTTTGGTGAAGTCTATGAAGCAGGCATATATTGGTTTGTTTACTTCTGTGTACTTTTCGATTAATGTTCTCATGCAGAATATGGCTTCTTTTGTCCCGCTATTTTTCCTAAATCCAAATTGCTGTTCATCTAATTCAGTATTGATTTTATTCTGAATCCTTCCATGTATAACTTTTAGCAAGATTTTTGTAACATGGCTCATTAGGCTTATTGTCCTAAAGTCACTGCATTCATCTGCACCATTCTTATCAGACAATGCAATGAAAGTTGATGTTTTTAGTTCATTTTGGTATGTATCCTGTGTGGTATATGTCGTTGCATATGTCTGTAATCACTTCAATGACAAAATCTTCTAGTGCATGTATCATCTCTATCTGTATGCTGTCAAGTCCTGCTGTTTTTCCCTTTTTCATTGTTTTTATAGCTTTTTCCGCCTCAGATTTTAAGATTTTATAGCCTGATGTACATTTTATAACTGGTTTCTTGTCCCTTTGATCATGAAATAGTTATGTTATATATTCCTGCCATCTATCTATAATATCTTTATTGTCTGTTAGCATTTTTCCTTTTTTGTCTGCAATGCATCCACCTTCTGTGGCTTTTTTATTTGTATTAGTCATTCTCTTTATTTCTGTGTGCATTCCTCTTAAGTCTTGTTTGCTTTCCATAGTTTCTATTTCTATACATTTTTGGCTGAGCCAGTCTTCTTTTGCCTTTTTGCACATTTTGCGTATTTCATTATCTATTGTATTGTATTGGGCAGTGTTCTTCGCTTGTCTCCTTTCTTCCATTTTTTTCTAAGATTGTGTTAGTTACCCATTTTTGTTTTTTGTTCTTTTCTCTTTTGGGTAAGGTGTTGCAGATTTCGTGTATGCTTTTCTTTATGCATTGCCATTTGGTTTTTACTTGTTCATCAGGATTTTCTCTTCTGTATTGCTCAATTCCTTCTTCTAGCAGCTTTTGCTATGTGTTCTTTACTTGTATTGTATCATCATCATTATCATCTTTAATATCTTTTTGATTTAAAGCTGTTATATCTAGTGGATTTGTTGATGAAGTAGACTTTTGCTTGTTTCTCTTTAGTTTGATTTTCATTTTAATCTTTACAGGATTGTGATCTGAATTGTGTAGGTTTTGGCTTTCTTTACGCTGTTACGGAACCTTTCTTTTATCATTATGTAATCTATTTGATTCCTCTTTTTGTCTCCAGGGCTTTTCCGTGTGCATAGTTTCCTTTTCTCTTGCTCAAAGTAGGTGTTACATATTACCAGCCTGTTTTCTTCACATAATTATATTAATCCTTCTCCTCTGTCATTTCTTTTTCCTAAACCATGATTTCCTATAATAGTCTTATATCTACCTTTTCCTACTTTAGCGTTCATGTCACCCATTACAATCAAGATGTCTGAAGATTTCACTTGCTTCATAACTTTACTTAGGTCTTCGAAGTATGCCTCTATTTGTTCATCTGTGTAGTCTTGAGTAGGTGCATATGTCTGTATTATTGCTATGTCGAATGGTTTTGCTTTCAACTTGACTAGTATAATCCTATCACTGTATGTCCAGTGGGTACTTATATATTTTTGTGGCTCTATTTTTATTAGTATTCCTACCGCCCTTTGATGTATATATTAAATAACCAACAAGATTACTTAAGGAAGTCGGTTGAATCTCCAACAATGACTCCTTGGTTCATCTAGTCGTATATGGGTTCCAGATTATTCTGGGAAAGTAAGTTACCCTGGTGTGGTACTGACCACATAACCAATTACACGTGCTGTAGGTCTCTGAAAAATATTAGCACTAGCACCATAATTCCCATACGCCTATTTGCGTGGAAGCGAAGCCTCATATATTTACAATATTGCTTTAGTTATGTAAGGATACATATTTCTACACCTATGTCTGTGTGTCTCATGCTAAGTACACACAATTATATATAAGTGTCTTCTGAATTTGGCAGTACCATGGGGCATGGATTTTGAAAAATGGGCGGGTTGGAATACCTTTTTTTTTAAAAAAAAAGGGAACAAAATGGAAGGTTGCAGAGATTGAGGTAGTCAGGGGACAAAAACTGAAGGTCGCTGAGATTGAGGTAGTCAGGGGGACAAAAACGGAAGGTCGCTGAGATTGAGGTAGTCAGGGGACAAAAACTGAAGGTTGCAGAGATTGAGGTAGTCAGGGGACAAAAACTGAAGGTCGCTGAGATTGAGGTAGTCAGGGGACAAAAACGGAAGGTCGCTGAGATTGAGGTAGTCAGGGGGACAAAAACTGAAGGTCGCTGAGATTGAGGTAGTCAGGGGACAAAAACTGAAGGCCGCTGAGATTGAGGTAGTCAGGGGGACAAAAACTGAAGGTCGCTGAGATTGAGGTAGTCAGGGGACAAAAACGGAAGGTCGCTGAGATTGAGGTAGTCAGGGTGACAAAAACTGACGGTCGCTGAGATTGAGGTAGTCAGGGGGACAAAAACTGAAGGTCGCTGAGATTGAGGTAGTCAGGGGGACAAAAACTGAAGGTCGCTGAGATTGAGGTAGTCAGGGGACAAAAACTGAAGGTCGCTGAGATTGAGGTAGTCAGGGGACAAAAACGGAAGGCCGCTGAGATTGAGGTAGTCAGGGGACAAAAACTGAAGGTCGCTGAGATTGAGGTAGTCGGGGGACAAAAACTGAAGGTCGCTGAGATTGAGGTAGTCAGGGGACAAAAACGGAATGTCGCTGAGATTGAGGTAGTCAGGGGACAAAAACTGAAGGTCGCTGAGATTGAGATAGTCAGGGGACAAAAACGGAAGGTAGCTGAGATTGAGGTAGTCAGGGGACACAAACGGAAGGTAGCTGAGATTGAGGTGATCAGGGGGACAAAAACTGAAGGTCGCTGAGATTGAGGTAGTCAGGGGACAAAAACTGAAGGTCGCTGAGATTGAGGTAGTCAGGGGACAAAAACGGAAGGTCGCTGAGATTGAGGTGATCAGGGGGACAAAAACTGAAGGTTGCTGAGATTGAGGTAGTCAGGGGACAAAAACGGAAGGTCGCTGAGATTGAGGTTGTCAGGGGACAAAAACGGAAGGTCGCTGAGATTGAGGTAGTCAGCGCGAAAGAAATGGAATGTCGCAGAGACTGAGGTAATAAGCGCGACAAAAATGCAGGAGGGCTTGATGGCCTGGCACGTGTAAAGATGAACAATGAAACTGTTGCATAAGGTTCAAGAATGATGATACCCTACATCTCTTTGATTGGACCATGAGTGGACGAATACATGAACGAGCGAATGAAAGAACGGACAATCTAAAATTATTTCAACGTTTCAATTAAACTCAGTCAGAAAATGATAAAGCATCAACTGAATTGCTAGTCAGCGAGTTACCAATACACGAATCATATAATTTAGAAATCTGTTTAGATAGCTATCAAAAACCAAATCGTGTTTTAAATAGCTGTTCAGCAGTCGCTAAATAACGCTTCGCTTATTTATTGAATCGCTACTCAGCGTGTCCGTTAAATTCCCACTTTACTAACAGGAGGCAGTCAGCAAGTTCGATTACCACTCATCCATTAAATAAACGTTCTGGTGTCGAGCACTGAATGCCAGGCCTAAGTACAAATGTATAGAATTTCTTTCAGTCTGACATGTATAAAGATTCCACCATTCATCTAAATAATATTTGAAGTACGAAAAAATATAAAGTGAAGCAAAGAAGAAAATGAAAAAATAAGACTTAAAGGTATATAAATGTATGTATCATCGATCTCATTTCTTTTACCAGATACAAAGGCTGTATTTAATATAGTGTTGATTATATTGAGTATTTTATGCAAGGGTTTTATAGAAAAACTGTATTATTTCTTCATTGGAACAAATCTAATATCATTTCTTTTATGAGACGCAGTAGATGTTGTCAGTATTTTTTTTCTGGCAGTACACAATGATACGCAGTACTGGTATCTTTCTTTTTTTTCTTCCGTTTTATTGACAGTAAATCTGTATTCTCTCTGCTGCAAAGAATTGGAAATCCTGGTCCATACTACACTAGGCCTCTTCAAAGTCAGAAGAACTTGAAGTTCAAAATGATCGAAAAACACATTTCTGGCACGGTCCTGCAATAAGTTCTGATTTTTATAAACGTCTAAAAGAAACTGTTGGAAAGCGTCTGCTTGAATGAGATGATGTGATCTGCCTGAATGTGCCAAGATTTTAGATTCTAAGTACTGGCCAGAAAATTCTGGTAAGCACCTGACATTTGGTAAAACAAGTTAGAAAGTTAGCACCCAGATTCAGCTTAAATGAAAGAGAAGCAGTTCGTGGTTTTCACGAATATCTTCACAAAAACAAATTCCCAGACATACAACTTCCTCTAACGCACACTTTGAACACAATTGTATTATCTTCCAGTGAATGTGAAAGGGGTTTCTCTTAGATGAATCGTGTAGTAGTGACATCATCTAAGTTTTCACAGCTTGTATGATGACCTATGCACTGCTATTCATCAGGATAACGGGTCCTACTCTCACCAAATTCATCGCTAGCAAATATATAGATTCATGGCTACTCAGAGGTCGTCATTCTGCGGTTGATATCAAAAGAAAGAAGCGATCTAGAGACGGCGAGGGTATATCAGAAGATATGTTGCAAGTGTGGAAGTTCCCGTAAAATCTTAACGGCGCGTTAAGGCACTTTTTCCCCATAAAAAAACACTGTAATAAAATATATAAAAGTTAAGTTCAACTATAGCAAATAATGAAGAAGGCGGCTCCTAGTTCGTTATTCTCCAGTTGATACCCACAATAAGATTCGATCTCTAGACTACAAGGGCATATAAGAGAATATGTAAAAAGTGTATAAGTAGATATAATAACATCTACAGGACGAGTACCGGTACCTTTTTTCAGAAAAAGCAGTGGTTGTTGCCATTATTGTAGTATTAGTGTCATAATATAAATAATCTAAGGTATGCTGATGATACAGTCTTAATCGCTAAGAGCGAAAATGAGTTACAAGAAATGTTGGACATTATAGTGAAAGAAAGCAAAAATTTAGGACTCAGCCTTAATAGCAAGAAGACAGTGGTAATAGTAACAACAACAAAAAAGACATCACCTCAGTGCAAAATAAAGACAAGTGGAACAATATTAAAACAGGTAAATGAATTTCAATATTTGGGAACTTTGTTAACCTCAGACGGAAGATGTACAACAGAGGTGAGATGCAGAATGGCTCAGGCAAAGGCAGCTTTCCAAAAAATGAGGAAGATACTATGCAATCCATTTTTGACAATAGAAACAAGAAAAAGAGTTCTTAAATGTTACGTAGAGCCAGTTTTAACATATGGATGCGAATCATGGACAATAGGACAACAGACAAGAAAATCACTGGAGTCTATAGAAATGTGGTTTTACAGAAGAATGTTGAGATTACCATGGACAGCTAAGAAGAGTAATGAAGATGTTCTGAGAGAGGTCAAAGCAAAAAGAGAGCTAATTTTCAATATTAGAAAGAAACAATCATCTTTTTTTTTTTTTGGCCATGTAATGAGAAGAGAACAACTGGAATATATTGTAACAACTGGAAAAATTGAGGGACGAAGAGATAGAGGGAAGCAAAGAGAAAAAATAACAGACAGCTTAAGAAAATTGTAGTCCTGTTGTCCATTGTAGTCCAGTTCACTAACCACTGAGCAATCGCGGCTCCCAGCACTACACTATATATTAGTAATTGTGTAAAACATATTAACGGTATTAATTGTATTAATAATTATGGAGGTAGTATGATTGTAGTGGTCATGGCAGTTGTAGTGGTAGCAATTGTGCTCTAGCAATAGTAGTGGCGGTAATAGTAGCATTTGTTAGTACTAGTAGTAGCAGTATAGTAGTAGTAGTATAGTAGTAGTTGTATAGTAGTAGTTGTTGTTGTTGTAGTATAGTAGTAGTTGTAGTAGTAGTTGTTGTAGTATTAGTAGTAGTAGCTGTAGTATAGTAGTAGTAGTAGTTGTAGTATAGTAGTAGCTGTAGTAGTAGTAGTAGTAGTAGTAGTAGTAGCTGTAGTATAGTAGTAGTAGTTGTAGTATAGTAGTAGCTGTAGTAGTAGTAGTAGTAGTAGCTGTAGCATAGTAGTAGTAGTAGTGGTAGTAGTTGTAGTAGTAGTAGTAGTAGTAGTAGCTGTAGTATAGTAGTAGTAGTTGAAGTAGTAGTTGGTAATGTTGGAAGTGCTGGTACTAGTAATAGTAGTAGTGGTGGTAGTGTTTGTGGAGATGGTAGAGATAATGCTAGGAGAAATAATGTTGATAATGGTATTGGTAGTATAGGGAATAATAGAACAAAGAAGTATGTGTTAGCACTCGGAAAAATTGTCTGACAAACAACAATAGAAAAAAAACGAAGAACAATATATGGTCCGAAGTGGGATCGAACCCGTACTCAGTGGCACCGCGCCTTGCCACGAGAAGCCGAACGCTTGGCACACTGCCACGCAGCCAACTAAAAAAATTGGCTATTGTAGCAGTGTCTTACACGATGACGTTCTCAATGACTATAGCATAGGGTAACGATCACAGACCAGAAATAAATTGTATATTTGTACCTTCCTATTAATGCAAGTATCTCCCAGTAGTAATACTTGTGTTGTAGACAAACATTTATTGGACGAAACAGCACGAATAGTAGTTTCCAGTGGTTATATACTGGGTACAAATAATAATACATAAATATTATTATATGTGGAACTTCCGAGGCGATAATAGGGAATAATAGAACAAAGAAGTATTTAAAAACGCGTTGCACTTGTTTCAAATTTGTCCTATACTTCTTTGTTCTATTATTCCCTATTATCGCCTCGGAAGTTCCCCATATAATAATATTTATGTATTACTATTGGTAGTATACTTGTGTTGGTGGCTGTAGCGGTAGTGGTGGCGGTAGTAGTGGTAGTAGTAGGGACGATAGCAGTAATGGTAGTATTAGTTGTGGTAGTGGGTATAGAATTGATGTCAGCAGTAGTGGTATTAGTTCTGATGGTTGGCGGGAACAGACAAATAATCAATTATAATTGCAGTGCTGGGGTAAAGCTGACAGCATGTGGGTGGTGGGATGACACTCCTACAAGGTATGATGACAGCTTTACACAAAATTAACATAGTAAAATACTGACGTTTCGGCCTGCATGCGGCCTTCTTCAGTAACAAGAACAATTATAAACGAACAACAAAATAAAGATAAACACTGCTACATATAGAAAATGAGCGGAACAAGTAAATCATCATCATCATCATCATCATAATGTACCATACCGGTTGGCGTAGGCGATCATGTCCTTCCACAATCGTCTATCTACATGGCATCGTATTAATTCTGTTGTTGATTACTTTCCATGCCATGACACCAAACTATCCAGTATTTTCTCTCTTTGTCGCCCGCGATCTCTCTTTCCTTTTATTTTGCCAGTTATAACCAAGTATTCCAACTTTCCTCTTCTCATAATGTGCCCGAAAAATGTTGATTATTTCTTTCTGATGTTTTTGAGGAGCTGCCTTTTTGTGTTGGCCTCTTTGAGAATTTCCTCATTGGTCTTTTTAGCTGTCCAGGCAACTTTCTACATTATTCTGAGAAATCCCATCTCTGTAGCCTCTAATAGTCTTTTCATTTGTTTGTCTTCTGTCCATGATTCGCATCCATAGGTCAGAATTGGTTCTATATAGCAATGATGAACTCTCTCTCTCTCTCTCTCTCTCTCTCTCTCTCTCTCTCTCATTTCTATTGACATAGATTTGTTGCATAAAATATCTTTCATTTTCTGAAATGCTATTTTGGCCTGAGCTATTCTGCTTTTTATTTCCGTGGTGCATCTCCCATCCGATGTTATTATTGTGCCCAAGTATTTGACGCGTTGCACTTGTTTCAAATTTGTCCTATTTATTTTTATGCTGCATGATAGTGATAATTGTTTCTTCGATATGACCATTACTTCTGTTTTCTTACTATTCAGACTGAGACCTTTCTTGTTGCTTTCATTTACTATTATGTCTAGCTGTAGATATAAAGTTGTGATTTCTCATAATTAGCCTAGGCAATATAAGTAGGTAGTTTGCCATTCCTTTCCTTCTTGGCAGTGACTGTACTAGTCGGAGATCGCAGCCATTGTCTCTATACGTGAGATCCTCTGCCTGCCATCGCGGTGTGGGGACCATAACCGGCACTTCTTGACGGCTGCTCCCACAACACCATCCACCACCTGCTCAAATGGCTTCACATAACCCTTATACGGGGGCTAAACGGGAGCTTCACCTTGCCCAAGAGTGTCCAGAAAACTAGCTGAGGAAAGGAGACTTTTTACTACTCCTTTAGTATGGCAGAACTCTACCCCGCTAACCGCAGGGAGCAATAAAAAGTGGGATAAGAAATGAAATGATAAAATAAAAGGGAGATGTAAATGTATGAAAGTAGTACTGTTACTAGTAGTGGAAAATGTAGTAATGTTGCTAGAAGAATCGTGATGGTAGTGGTTGTGCTAGTAGAAGTGGTAGTTGCAGAGGTGGTAATAGCAATGATGGTTGCAGTATTTATAGTAGTACTAATTCGTATGTGTTGGTGATGGAGCTGCTAGTAGTCGTTGTGACTGCAGTGCTGGTAGTAGCAGTGGTGGTTGTAGTATTGATAGCAGTAGCAGTGGTGGTTGTAGTATTGATAGCAGTAGCAGTGGTGGTTGTAGTATTGATAGCAGTAGCAGTGGTAGTTGTAGTATTGATAGCAGTAGCAGTGGTAGTTGTAGTATTGATAGCAGTAGCAGTGGTGGTTGTAGTATTGATAGCAGTAGCAGTGGTGGTTGTAGTATTGATAGCAGTAGCAGTGGTGGTTGTAGTATTGATAGAAGTAGCAGTGGTGGTTGTAGTATTGATAGCAGTAGCAGTGGTAGTGGTGGTAACAGTAATTGTGGTGATAGACGTAGTCCGGAAGTGGTACTGGCGTTGGTGGCGTAACGGTCTTAAGTATGTTGGTTGTAGTAGTGTTAGTGTTATGGTGGTAGTAATAGTGGTAGTTGTGGTGATAGTAGAATTGGTGGTAGTTTTAATGGTGGTACTGGTGGTACTGGTCGTACTAGTAGACGCGCTAGTAGTAGTGGCGGTAATAGTGGTGCAGTATTTGTGGAAGCAGTAGCGTTGGCAGTAAATGTGTGTAGTGGTAGTGTTGATCATAGTGTAATTACAGTAACAGTTGTGGTGGTGGAAGTGCTGATAGTAGTATTATTTGTAGTTATAGTGCACTGGCAGTGTTTGTTTCAACATTGTTGGTAGTATTAGAATTTGTAGTAATAGTATTTGTTGGCTGTAGTGGATTTTATAATATTAGTGGTAGTAATACTATTAGTGGCAGCTGTAGTAGTAGTAGTATTAGTAGTAATGGTTGTAGTAATGGTTTTAATAGAAGCGTTAGCAGTAGTAGTGATACCAATAGTGGTGGTTATAGTAGCAGTGGTAGTAGTACTAGTAGTTGTGGTGGTATTAGTGATTGTAGTGGTGGTTGTAGTAGTGGTGGTGGTGGTGGTAGTATTAGTAGCAGTTTGTAGTGGTAGTAATAATGCTAGTAGTAATGGTTGTGGTGTTCCTGGTCATGATGCTTCTGGTAATGGTTGCATACTGGTTATAATAGTAGTTGTTGTGGTCATCATCCGCATCAAGTAACGGGCCTGCTGGCGTAGGTGATCATGTCTCTCCACAACTTTCGATCTCGACAGTTATTTATCATTTCTGTTGTTGACCTTCTGCCAAGCCATTCTCTTAAACTGTCTGTTTTTTTATCTCTTTGCTTCCCTCTATCTCTTCGTCCCTCAATTGTCCAGTTATTACAATATATTCCAGCTGTTCTCTTCTCATTACATGGCCAAAAATGATGATAGTTTCTTCCTAATATTGGAAATTAGTTCTCTTTTTGCTTTGACCTCTTTCCGAACATTTTAATTACTCTTCTTAGCTGTCTATGGTATTCTCAACATTCTTCTATAAACCACATTTCCACAGACTCCAATGATCTCCTTGTCTGTTGTCCTATTGTCCATGATTCGCATCCATATGCTAAGACTGGCTCTTCATAACACCTAAGAACTCTCTTTCTTGTTTCTATTGTCAAAAATGGATTGCATAGTATCTTCCTCATTTTTTGGAAAGCTGCTTTTGCCTGAGCCATTCTGCATCTCACCTCTTTTATACATCTTCCGTCTGAGGTTAACAAAGTTCCCAAATATTGAAATTCATTTACCTGTTTTAATATTGTTCCACTTGTCTTTATTTTGCACTGAGGTGATGTCTTTTTCTTTGTTGCAGAGAACCTGATGGATAAAGGCCGCTTGGTCAAAGCAGTCGCCACGACGTGTGAGACTCAGGATTTTTATTTCACCCCCGATAGAAAAAATCCTTTCTGTCTACCGCGGGTTTTGGCTTTTCAGCCAGCGAAACAACGGTTTTAGTCGCACGGCTGTGAGCACCTCATAAAACACAACATAGATTTTTTTTAATGGCGGAAAAAAGACGGTAACCAGGATTTACGTAAAATGTAATTAAAAGACTAATGTACAATAGGGCAGATTGGATTTAATAAGAATTAGCAGCTGGTTTATAGTAATGGTAATAGTAGCGGTGATAGTGATGGTAGTATGATTAGCATTAGTGGTGTCAGTAGTAGTATTGGTAATAGTTTTGTTAGCAGTAATGATGGTAGTAGTAATAGTTGTAATAGTTTTACTAGTGATAGTAGTGGTTATAGTAGTGATGGTGATAGAAGTATTGGTATTGGTATTAGTAGCGGTGTTAGTATTAGTATCGGTAGTTAATGTGATGGGGACAGTAGTAATATTAGTGGTAGTAGTTGTCGCAGTAGTAGTTCTAGTAGCAGTGGTGGTAGTAGTGGTATTAGTAGTTGTGGTGGCGGTAGTAGTCGTGATGATAATAGTGGAAGTGGTAGCAGTATTTTGTTCCGCAAGCTTCCTGTGATGAATAGATCGTGCACAGAGTGACCTTGTTGACAGAATTGACCAAAACTGTTTGGGAAATGATATGATAAGTGGTGCTGCGGATGTGGGGAATTCCTGACTGCAATGAAACTGGTTCTATTGATAGAATAAATTTTAAAGAAAAGAATAGAATAGAATCCTGTGAAGAATGCCCAAAGTCTGATCGAAACTGCTTAGCTCTAACTCTACTGTTCTCCTCCAAGATTCCATGTATGTGCTATTTATTCGCATTCTTCATCTTCCCTTCCTCATTTGCCTTTCAGCGTCGAGCGGAGATATAAATTGCGGTCTTTTGCTCTTCTGTTCGCCTCTGCTGCTGGTATGTTTCCTGCTGTTTATAACCAGGATTCATCACAACTAAAAATGAAAAGAGAATTACTGAACACAACTCAAACAAGACACATGTTTTTTTTTTTTTTTTATTTTTTGTGGGTGGGGGGGGGCGGCTCGTTAAAAGACACAACAACTTACTAAAAGTAATTTTGGAAGGGAAAATACAAGTTAAAAAAGGCAGAGGCAGACCAAGACTAACATGGACGAGTAACATCAAAAGATGAACAAGTCAGCCTATGACAACCTGCACCATCAAAGCAAGAGACAGAGCGGAATGGCGCTTCATGGTAGCCAACCCGAATGTGTAGACGGCACTCAGTGATGATGATGCAGGCGATGAGCCAACCCGGATGTGTAGACGGCACTCAGTGATGATGATGCAAGCGATGAAACAGTCGATAATCTCGCTGGCAGCTCCAGCATTGAGTGTGATCTGACTCTGGATAAAGAGGACATCCCCAAGTTTGTTCTTCATTCCTTAAAAGAAAAGGGGGATGATGGGAAGGGCAAGGGTGCATACATTGAGAGAACTATGGGGGTTCAGATGTCAAAAAGGTGGTCTGGTCGATAAAACGTGGTTAGTACGAAAAGTAGGTGTATCTACAGTCAACACCTTACAGGAACAATCAGTCTGCATACTCTAATGCTGGAACGGAGGTGGAGCAGGTATGGGATGCCCCGTCTGAAATGAAACTGATTCCATTAACAGATTGGAATCAATGGAGTAGGCCATGTGTCTTGTTCATCGGTGCAAGGCTAAAACAATATAGTAGGAAGCTGAGAGTCACAAACAGAAGAAAGACTGAAAAGTGAAATGGGAAGACAACATAAAGGAATGAAATCTTGGTCGTGTTGGTTGTCAGAAAGCTGGGAACTACTATAAGACAAGGCCGGGCATTGCTGTTTGCAGAAATCTACGTCCTAAGTATTTACAAATTATTTAAAGATTGCGCGTAGTTTTTATATTAACAATAGTGGTACAGGTAGAATGGTAACAAAAGTAGTATGTAATGTATAAAAAAGAGTTAAGTACCCCCGTCACTCCAAGTTGCGTATAGGGAATATTGTGTTATAATAAATGTCATAAATTTTACAGACCTTCGGCACAAGATTTTTTGGGTAGTGTTGTCGGTAATACGCTCGTGCCGCTTTACTTTCCCAGAAAAAAAAAATTCCGTTATCCATTAATGGTTGGGTAAACCGGAAGCCGTCGGTTGGGATCGAACCCTACTTCTTGTCCTTTGTAGTCCAGTTCACTAACCCCTGAGCTATCGCGGCTCCCAGTATGTAATGTAGTATTTATGAAAGGCGTCAATATTACACGTGACATCATCTCGCAGTGAGTCACACCGCAGTTTCATCAGACCGATGACACCGAGCATCCGGTTCCAGTAAGTGTTTCCGTTACGTTTGCTTTCCATTGTGTTTTTCTGTTCGGTCTTCTTTAACCTGGTTTGGCAAGCTCTTCTTGTGAGATTCTTCTTTTTAACTCATTGAGTAGCAGTTGAGTCATTCTAGGAAATGTGTGGGCTTGTGACACTTTTCTTGAGATAGAAAATGTAACCGATCAGAGAAGATTAATATTTTAGCGAAATTCTTTGTTATGAGTTTAGTACGAGAGCTGCACACTTCATAACACTGAAATGATACCACTTTAAGTTCATTACAACACCCCGTAAAATATATTACATTTACTAGAGAAGGGAAAGAATATGAAAGAGAATAGAAGATGGAAAAGGAGAAAGTTAGATAGAGAAAGTGAAAGGAAGTGATATTGATAGAGAAGGTAAGAAGGAAGATAATTGTGAAAAAGGGAAAGAAAGAAAGTTAGAAAGAAAGAAAGAAAGAAAAGGATTAAAGTAAGTAATGAAAAAATGGTGGGGGATGTGGGGGTGAGGGAGGGGGGGGGGTCAGAAAGTAAGAAGAATCTGAAGAAGGTGATAAGGAAAAAGATTTTTAGAAGAAAGAAAGAAAAGGCGAAGACGGACCAAAACGGAAAGAAGGAAGTGAAAAAAATAGATGAATGTTGTCTATCATTTCTAATTTAGTTCTAACGTCAGTTGTAGACTAAATATGTCTATATCTGTCTTCTAACATTTATTATCGGAAACAATGTAATTTTTTTCTTCAAAATTGGTCAACTGCCGAATGCGATGCTGTCCGCCCAAAATGACATCTTGTAATGTACACCTTAAGTCGCCTGCGACCAGCTCGATCCAACCATCTTCTTTACCCGCTTGCCTCCAGTCTGTAACCATCTCGATAGCTGTTGTCGGGGAACCAAAAACCTACTATCACATCCTTACACATTTTCCCTTTGCTTTTACACAAATCGACATCTAATTTCAATGGTGCTAGTTCCACTATACAAGTAATATTCCCGCCTCCGAATACCTCTTGAAGTACACTTTAATCCACTAATTTTAAAATAATTATAAAACGGCACCAAAAGGTTACACATTTTGTTTATAAAACAGCCGATAGAGATCCAGGCTAGACGAGTCACCGTCCTCACACATAGAAATCTATTCAATGCTGCAAGTACTCACCAGTTCATCTTCCCACTCACGTTTTGTTACACGAAATCAAATTGAAATGTAAGAATCCAGCCCTAGTTGATTGTCTGTATCGCTGAGTGATGACTGTTGTTAGTGGACGTCGGATAAGATAGGGTAAAAGCGTAAATAACAGATCGATACCTCCATTACTGCTCGCTGTCTCTCATATCCCTCATTCCATAACAAGTAATCGACGCTTAGTATCGATTACTTAGATGTAGAAATGAACACAAAATATATGCACAAATTATTGAATTAGCAAACATACACAAACTGTGAACATATAAAATATTATAAATTTATAAATACATTTTAAGGTGAATTATTATACCCCGTGAATATTAAAGCTAGAACGCGGAGTCGGTGAGTATTCATTACGATGCCATTTTGGAGGAATTGATTCTAGTTTTATTTTAATAACGCGTCTCGCCTCTCTTGTCCTTCCAGGGACAGCCCGCACGCGAACAGACGGTTCCAGAATGCGTCAATGTGACCTTAATGTGGAGACTGATGGAATGCTGGAGGCTGCCATTTTTTCTTATGGAAATATGTTCGGCGCACTGTGGAATATTTTTGGCCTGCACTTATATTTAGTTGATTATTGAACTCAATAGTTGCACTTGTTTTGTTTGCAGAATTGTCATGTCCATGATTATTTCGAACGCTACAGATTTAATGGATTGGACATTTCTTTCAAATGAAACCTCACATCAGCCCCAAAGCATACACAATGACAACATTAGACTTGGTGGCAAAGCAACGACCCAGGAATAGAAGGATAAGCGACATCATCATTATCATCATGTGCCATACCGTTTGGCGTAGGCGATCATATCCTTCCACAATCTTCTATCTACAGTGCATCGTATTAGTTCTGTTGTTGACTGTTTTCCATGCCATGACACCAAGCTATCCAGTATTTTCTCTGTTTGTCGTCCTCGATCTCTCTTTCCTTTTATTTTGCCAGTTGTAACCAAGTATTTCAACTTTCCTCTACTCATGATGTGCTCGAAAAATGTGGATTGTTTCTTTCTGATGTTTTTAGGAGTTCCCTTTTTTGTTTTGGCCTCTTTGGTTTTTTCCTCATTGTCTTTTTAGATGTCTTGGAAACTTTCAACATTCTTCTGAGAAATCCCATCTCTGTGGCCTCTAATAGTCTTTTCATTTGTTTGTCTACTGTCCATAATTCGCTTCCATAGGTCAGAATTGGTTGTATATATCACTTATGAACTCTCTTTCTCACAAGCGACATCAGAAAGTTATAAAATCATGACAACGTTGACAGCTCAAGCTACAAAACTAGTCATGTCAAAACAGCTACGCATCTCCTTTCTACAACGCTTCAGGGCACAAGCAACAGAAAAAGGTCAGCAATAGCTCAGGATATACAACATCTAGAGAGCTACATTTAGCATCTCTGTGCGCCTCAAGCAAGCTATAAATAAGGCAGAAGAAAAAAAAAGAGAAGTGAAGAGGAAGAAAAAAGAGACATGAAGAAAAAAAGAGAAATGAAGAAGGAGAAAAAAGAAGAGAAATGAAGAAGAAAAATAGTCAACAATACAGATTTCTTCAGGAGTGGTGAACAATTACGTAGAAACGCAGAACAGACGATGACATAATTAAAAGTATTTGGAGTAGAATCAATCGATTAGGCCAACGCGTTATTATTCTGCTACTGACCTTCTCGTTTGGTTGAAACACTTCAGTAATAAATGACTTATCATTATTAATCTAAAAAAAATTAACTTCTTTACGAGCACATATCTTGAAAATGCCATTGCAAAATACTCATTTTAAAGATTAATTTTTCATTCATTTTAAATCCACAGCCCTCTGTTCCTCATAAATGTTGTTATAAACTTCTCACTATATGTTTTAAGCTCAGTTTATTTTGACTAGTTAATCTGTCTCTAAACGCACCATGGGGATATGAAAAGCAAAATCTTGACCAACTCTGGTTCACTGAGACTGCCTTCAGCACTCTCTCTCTCTCTCTCTCTCTCTCTCTCTGGTTATGGAAGGCCCCGATATCACTGCAAACGAATTAAAATCCATAATTGCTTCAACCGCCTGTACCAGTGAAATCATCCGAATTACTAACTCATCTCCCAAATAAAGAAAGGTAGCTGTAGTCCCCATCATAGCAGTCTCAGCATACGCACAAAAGACATAAGCCTTCAGCTATGAGTTCCTGACCACCTTCAGCCCAAATATTTATGGCTACCTTAGGTCCAATAAACACAAGTTTTGTTAATATTGTCCGCTTATTATTACAATAAATACATCAGTAAGTAAAAAGCCCCGTCACTGCAAGTGACGTAGAGAGAGTTATTGAGTTATTTGCAGGTCCTCATTATTGCAATCCGAACATGTCCATAGGTGCTCGGATCCCCTCCTCTGCAACGTCTGCAGTGTCCAGCGACTGACGACTCCAGTTCGTGTTGGTTGATATGTCTTATTATACGTCAACTATGTTTCTCGTTTCTGGTTGTGCCCATCTTAACTCCCATCTCTTTCATCCGAAGGAGCAGCGTGGACTCATGGTTGTCAAAGTCATGTGCCCTTCCCACATCTTGGAGGGCATTGATGACCTACGCCCGATTCATTGGTTGACCGTCTTCAACAACAGTGTATAACAAAAAAAGGATTGTGACCATAACTTGTATAGACCTTCGGCACACGATGTTTGGTGTAATGTGGTCGGTATTACGCCCGCGCCGCTTTACTATCCCAGAAAAAAAAATTCGGTACGCATTTAAGGCTGGGTTAAAGCCTGACCTCTCGTTCTTTGTAGCCCACTTCACTAACCACTTGGCGGCTGCCTACAATAAACACAAGTTAAACTATAACATTCTCTTGTTTGTGTTGTTGTTAGACTCATCATCACTGCACATCTGACGAATCCATGGGTGCTCCGATATACTCCTCGAGAAAATCCGAGGATAATCCTAGACCATGTGCACGAACTCCGTAGCACGGCATTGGAACCAAGGTGTGAGCAGGTTTTCGCTGTGTTTATGGCCTACGTCTTTCGATTTTAACTACCAAGGATTCTTTAACGTGCGCAACTACACACCACGTGGGACTTGCTAATTATTGCCGTTATCCGAGAAGTCTGGACATTGTATCTCATTCCCACCACTGGCGGAGGGAATGTTTCAATAATCAAACCCGTAGTTTCCTCTTGGCTTTCCTCTCACTACGTCCCGGGATCGTGAGACCCAATGCCCTCTCAGAAAATAACGAAAAACAGGAGGTCCCGTGTGCACTATCGCACGTTAAAGAACCCTTGGCAGTTTAAAGTCGAAAAGCGTAGGCCAAAAATAATGGCCATCGTCCGGGCACCCGTCTATGACTAAGACGGATGTTTTTATTTGTTCTCTCTCCCTCTTTCTTTCTCTCCCCCCCCCTCTCTCTCTCTCTCCTCACTTCCTCTATAACCCAATCGAATGTCGAAGGAGATACAAAGTTCTGGTTCTCGTTCTTTTGCCGACTTCATACAATGTCAATTGATGTTATTACAGAGTTGTTTTTTTTATTGTGTCTCTTTATCTTAGTCTGCGATGGCCTCTTGCCCTTCTGTCTTCTCCTCTTTTAATACATGCCTTGTATGGTAAGGATTCGCATGGCATTATTTCTAGACGGGTAAGCTAGATTATTTGTTGTTTCTTAGTGTATCTAAGGATTGACTCAATGCCTACTCTGTCTCTTATAATATAATTTCTGAGTTTGTCTTTTCTCGTCACGCCAAGTGCTTTTCTCAGATATCTAATCTGTGTAGTGACAAGTTTTATTTTATTTCTAGTCATAAGTGACCATGTTTGGCATTTATAGCACAATGTTGGACTGAAAATACTCTGAACAAGATTTTTCTTGGTGGTAAGAGGCTTTGTATTGATATGGTGGATAGCTCTCCCAATATTTGATTTGAGTTGTTGCATTGCATGTTTATTTCTTCATCGATTTGACATTTCTTCAGAAAGCGGTGTTCATAGATATTTAAAGTTTGTGACTTGTTTTAGATCCAGATTTTGTATCATCATCATTAAGTACCATGCCTGCTGACATAGGTGATCATGTCTCTCCACAACTTTCGATCTCGACAGTTATTTACCATTTCTGTTGTTGACCTTCTTGCAAGCCATTCTCTTAAGCTGTCTGGTATCTTTCCTCTTTGCTTCCCTCTATCTCTTCGTCCATGAATTGTCCCTGTTGTTACAATATATTCCAGCTGTCCTCTTCTCATTACATGGCCAACAAAATGATGATTGTTTCTTCATGATATTTGAAATTAGCTCTCTTTTTGCTTTTACCTCTTTCAGAACGTTTTCATTACTCTTCTTAGCTGTCCATGGTAATCTCAACATTCTTCTGTAAAACCATATTTCCACAGACTACGGTAATTTTCTTGCCTTTTGTCCTATTGTCCATGACTCACATCCATATGTTAAGATATGGTAAGATTTTGTATAGCTATGTCTAATGTCTTTTTTTTTAGTCTTCCTATTGATGTAATTTTTGGTTGTTGTTTTTTTTTTTTACAGTGCTTATTTTTAATTTATTCATTTTACATTCTATTTTTTTTCAATTACAACACCCGATGTTGAAGTTCTGTTTCGTTTCTTCAAAAGTCTTTAGGGTCTGATTCTCAGCAAAAAGTAGTTCACTTATATCTTCACACTGTGATTTGACATCCTTGCATCTTTGGTCAATGTGAGTGATAAACAATAGTACTGACAACACGCATAATTGACTTACTCCAGATGTTACTTACTGCGGAACGTTTTGATGTTCCTTATGAGCTCTGACAGGGTGAAAGAGTTAATGAACGCGCTGACAGACTTGCCGGTGTGGCTGATGTTGTTCTGGAAGTGCAATGGATTGATTTGTCATTCTTAATGCCCTCAGGGACGCTGAGCGAAACAATGACTTATAAATTATCATGAACCCGCAGCCATGAACAGACTTCACGAATATCATGTCTAGGTGGGAGTTGCCAGACGAGAGCGCTACGCTTAAAAGGAAGCAACCAACACAACACCGGTGACGTTGGTAGCAACTCGTTGATGGATATACTTCCCGGAGGAGATCTGAGCACTTATGGACTTGCTCGATGTGCAATGAGGATAGGGATGAAATTAGTATGTCGACTAAACTAAACTAAACTAAACTAAACTGCACTGCACTAAACTAAACTGCACTAAACTAAACTAAACTAGACTAAACTAAACTAGACTAAACTAAACTAAACTGCACTAAACTAAACTAAACTAAACTAAACTACTAAACTAAACTAAACTAAACTAAACTGCACTAAACTAAAATAAACTAAACTAAACTAAACTAAACTAAACTAAACTAAACTAAACTAAACTAACTTGACCTGAACTGAACTGAACTAAACTAAACTAAACTAGACTAGACTAGACTAGACTAGACTAAACTAAACTAAACTAAACTAAACTAAACTAAACTAAACTAAACTAAACTAAACTAAACTAGACTAGTCTAGACTAGACTAAACTAAACTGAACTGAACTGAACTAAACTAAACTAAACTAAACTAAACTAAATTAAACTAAACTAAACTGAACTGAACTAAACTAAACTAAACTAAACTAAACTAAACTAAACTAAGCTAAACCAATCTAAACTTTACTCACTCTAATCACTAGAATAATGAATGTGTCGGGTCCAAAGGCGTAGGTATTTTGGCGATGACATAAACTAACGACACAACGCGTCCACGCTCACTTAACGGATGAAAATAAAAATATACCCCGCGGTCGACCCAATCTCTGCTAGAAATGGGTACCAGAGTAGTACTCTGGGAAGATGAAGAATGCTGCCTTGCATAGTGAGTTTCGATGCACCGAACAGTGTTCGGAGACATCTGGATATGCGGCCGAGAGCATAGGGTGAAAACCCGCGTGCTAAGACGCACCTTCAAGTCTCTTACTTAACCGTTACAGTCAGCAGAAGGTGAAGTGCTCTAGGTAAACAGTAATTTAAGTTTTCATTTCTTCTTCTTCTACCTCTCAGCTCCCTGTGGAGCATAGGTCGTCTTCAACAGACACTTTCAGCTCCCTGTGGAGCATAGGTCGTCTTCAACAGACACTTTCAGCTCCCTGTGGAGCATAGGTCGTCTTCAACAGACACTTTCAGCTCCCTGTGGAGCATAGGTCGTCTTCAACAGACACTTTCAGCTCCCTGTGGAGCATAGGTCGTCTTCAACAGACACTTTCAGCTCCCTGTGGAGCATAGGTCGTCTTCAACAGACACTTTCAGCTCCCTGTGGAGCATAGGTCGTCTTCAACAGACACTTTCAGCTCCCTGTGGAGCATAGGTCGTCTTCAACAGACACTTTCAGCTCCCTGTGGAGCATAGGTCGTCGTCAACAGACACTTTCAGCTCCCTGTGGAGCATAGGTCGTCTTCAACAGACACTTTCAGCTCCCTGTGGAGCATAGGTCGTCTTCAACAGACACTTTCAGCTCCCTGTGGAGCATAGGTCGTCTTCAACAGACACTTTCAGCTCCCTGTGGAGCATAGGTCGTCTTCAACAGACACTTTCAGCTCCCTGTGGAGCATAGGTCGTCTTCAACAGACACTTTCAGCTCCCTGTGGAGCATAGGTCGTCTTCAACAGACACTTTCAGCTCCCTGTGGAGCATAGGTCGTCTTCAACAGACACTTTCAGCTCCCTGTGGAGCATAGGTCGTCTTCAACAGACACTTTCCAAGTCGTTCTGTTTCTTGCCATTCATTTAAAGATCATTACAATTCTCCAAGAATTCTTTGGTCTTCCTCTTTGTCTTTTCCCCTGGAGATTCTAAAAATTACTGTAGCTTAATTGTGATTTGAAATTGCGTTCTCTTACTGACGATCGCAGTTTAGATCCTATTTAATTAATATAATTTGTGTTTTTATTGTGTCTTTGTTGCTGCTAATTATACTTTAAGTTCACCTTTATTACATTTATCTGTGCTTTACATTTCCAGTTGAGTTGCTTGTAATCTAAGTAGAAGCATATTTCTATAGCCGTTGCATTCTACACTTCTTCACAACAAATATTCTCACTTCAAGCACTTTAAAAATAATGAAAACAATAAATTAATACTTAGCCAAACGTAACGTATCAAAAGATGTAATTACTGTAAAGTGACATTGTCCGTATAGATTTTTGCTACCGACAGTGGTTGTGTTTAAAAGGATTGACATTTTGAAGAAACCTTCATTCACACAGAACAATGGAAACATTGATTCCACAAAATATATTCTAACGATAGAGTTTACATTTTACTTGCGACCATTTAATAGAATATATTTTGTTGTCGAGGGAATTATGCGACTGGAGAATAAAGACTTCAATCCCAGTGCAGTCGTTGGGAGATATTACAGTGAGTTCTTATAAAACACCGATGAAAAAAAAAACGCGTTGATTTTACTGTGATCCGAACCCATATTATTCTGACTTAGAGCAAGACACCCATTCACTAGACATATACAGTATCGTTGTTTATTTAAGCGTGGAATGACGTAACACCCCGTCACAGGCAAAGACTTTTCTAAGTAAAATAAATGTCACAGGTACATACATACATACATACATACATACATACATACATACATACATACATACATACATACATACATACATACATACATACATACACACATTAAATAGATATATACTTACATACATACATACATACATACATACATACATACATACATACATACATACATACATACATACATACATACATACATACATGCATACACACATACATACATACATACATACATACATACATACATACATACATACATACATACATACATACATACATACATACATACATACATACATACATACATACATACATACACACATACATACACACATACATACATACATACATACATACATACATACATACATACATACATACATACATACATACATACATACATACTACTTACATACATACATACATACATACATACATACATACATACATACATACATACATACGCACACATATACATATATTTAAATGATTGCTTAATAAGTCATTTATATATATATATATATCGTCCACCACGAAGAAGATAGATTGATGTAATATTAGAAACAGCAGGAAATATAGCATCAGGAGAGGCCAACAGAAGAGTAAAAGATGGATTGATGTAATATTAGAAACAGCAGGAAATATAGCACCAGGAGAGGCCAACAAAAGAGTAAAAGATGGATTGATGTAATATTAGAAACAGCAGGAAATATAGCACCAGGAGAGGCCAACAGAAGAGTAAAAGATGGATTGATGTAATATTAGAAACAGCAGGAAATATAGCACCAGGAGAGGCCAACAGAAGAGTAAAAGATGGATTGATGTAATATTAGAAACAGCAGGAAATATAGCACCAGGAGAGGCCAACAGAAGAGTAAAAGATGGATTGATGTAATATTAGAAACAGCAGGAAATATAGCACCAGGAGAGGCCAACAGAAGAGTAAAAGATGGATTGATGTAATATTAGAAACAGCAGGAAATATAGCACCAGGAGAGGCCAACAGAAGAGTAAAAGATGGATTGATGTAATATTAGAAACATCATGAAATATAGCACCAGGAGAGGATAACAGAAGAGTAAAAGACCTCAGACTGCATCTCCCCTCGATGCCGAACGGCAAATGAGGAAGGAAATAAGATGTCCTGCCAAATGTTGGCTACGTATGATAAATCCTAAAACGTATGTTTCATATAATATATTTGATGATACTCAGCAGTTAATTACAATAGACTTAAGCGCAAGAGTTTTTTTTTATCATCCCATTTTTCGCATCTTTCATTGATGTGGCAAACCTTCCAGTTATTTATGGATTTTTGCCTGATAATTCTGATCACGAATATTCACTGCAATGTAACTTTATTTTTTTTAATATTGTTACTGTTTTTGCTGTGCGTTTTGTTACGAGCATTGCACTTCCAGCAAAACGCCCCCTCAACTGTTTCAGCAATAATTCTCAAAGCTCAATGTTTGAAACCCTTCTTTCATTCATAGCTGTTTTGGTAGGCCCAACACAGATAAGCCCACAAGACCACTTGAGCCAACTTCAGCTGTGGTTATATTTGCCTGTAATCCCTTCTGCCTTAGCTCATTGACCAGGTCTCCGTATTTTGCAAGTTTAAAATCTAGAAATCCCATGACAAAAGAGTAATCAGCTGCTGTCACGTCTCCTTTCCTTTCGGGATATATGATACTAATGTCCTTGCTCTTCTATGCCAACAGTCATATTTACTGATGATACAATCAGTATGACGTCTAGACGCCTTGCATTTTTTGCAAGAAAATATAACAACACAGCCCATTGTCCCCACGCCCACTCAAAGAATATATGGTTGCTAAGGTGTTAAAACGCCCGTGCGCTGCCGGGGCCCGGAAGGGGAGTAAAGAATAGTGGCGCTGTACCCTACCAGGCATGTTCGTAAGAGGCGAGAAAGGAGGGTTGGGCATGGGACTGGCTATCCCATACTGTAAAAAATTAAGCCGAAAAAACTGTACAAACAGGGAGAAGTCAAAGAAAAGAATAACAGTAAATCTGCCATCCAGGAAAAATGAAGATAATGGGGAAGACATGGCATGATATTAACAAAATGGCAAGAAACAGAATGACTTGGAAAGTGTTTGCTGAAGACTATGCTCTACAGAGAGCTGTAAGGTAGAAGAAGAAGAAAGTGTTAAAAGTGACATTTTTCGATTTTTTGCGATGAAAAACAAACAAACAAACAAACACACTTTGAGTGGTGGAGAAAAACCAATTTGTAAAATATTCATTCACAGACTCCATTATTCGCACCGCAGGTTTGATACCATAGAGCGTCATTCCGCTGTCTCTTGCTTTGATGATGCAGACAGTTATAGACTGATTTGTCCATCTGTTAATGTTACTCCTTCATATTAGTCTTGGTCTGCCTCTGCCTCTATTACCTTGTATTTTCCCTTCAAAGATTACTTTTAGTAGGCTGTTGTGTCTTTTAACGTGCCCCAAAAATCGTATTTGTCTTGTTTGAAAAGTGCTCAGTAGTTCTCTTTTCATTTTTAGTTGTTTTAAGACTTCATCATTTGTTTTCTTTTTTTTTCCTCCAATTCTATCTATTCTTCTATATATATATATATATCCACATTTCAAAGGCTTCAATTTTCTTTTCTGTTTTCTTGTTTAATGTCCACGTTTCTGCACCATACCTGAATGTTGAAAAGATACACCATTTTGCTATTCTTAGTTTTAGCCCTGGTGTTATTTGTCTTGATGTTAGTATATTTTTCATGGCATTAAAATTAATATTTAATATTCATGTTCTTTTGTTAATTTCAGTTTTACATTTTCCGTCACTGGTTATATGTCCGAGGTAGTTGTAGCTCTGAACTGTCTCCAGGTCTATTCCTTCAACTTTTATATCCACTTGTAGGTTTTGAGTATTATCTTTATTTATGACCATAGTTTTAGTTCTTTTGATATTTATATCTAATCCATATTTCTTGCTTGCCATGCTTATTTCATTAAGTAATTATTGTAGATATTTAGGATATTCTGCTAGTAGTACAGTATCATCAGCATATCTAAGGTTATTGATTATCTTTCCATTGATGTTCAGGCCTGGATCTCTGTGACGTATTTAATGATTTTCTCAGTCTATAGATTGAACAAGCTTGGTGATAGGGTGCATCCCAGTCTTACTCATCTTTTATCCTATACTTACTCATCATTTATCACAATCTTACTCCTCATTTATCCCAATCTTACTCCTCATTTATCCCAGGATTACTTCTCATTTATCGCAGTCCTACTCATCATTTATCCCAGTCTTACTTCTCATTTATCGCAGTCCTACTCCTCATTTATCCCAGTCTTACTCCTCATTTATCCAAGGCTTAATCCTCATTTATCCCAGTCTTACTCCTCTTTTATCCCAGTCTTACTCATCATTTATCCCAGTCTTACTCCTCATTTATCCAAGTCTTAATATCCCAGTCCTACCCCTCATTTATCCCAGTCTTACTCCTCTTTTATCCCAGTCTTACTGCTCATTTATCCCAGTCTTACTCCTCATTTATCCCAGTCTTACTCCTCATATTATATCAATAGGCTCTTTCAACAATTTTTAAGATACAAAAGCGATATCGTCTGCGGTAAAAAAAAAAAACCATTTAAAAAATAAAAATAAATATGCTTATGTGTGCACAGATAGCAAAAAGTAAAAATTGAACAAAATTAGCAAACAAAGTGTATCATAGAGTTTTCTCTCTTCATCTTATCGTCCTCAAAATGGCAAATTACGAAGAGGTGTCACTATTGCTTTAGTGAACGAAACAAACAACAGAAAATCAGAGGTACTCATTTTCAAATTACGGTTAAGCTCTAACTCGTTCTAGATTGTTGCAAGAGCTACTGAGTTAGGTGCTCTGTGCACACCGTGAGCTGTGTGTCTCATCTGTTTTGATCATGTTTCGATATTCCAATTCTTTACGATGAATGATGATATCGTATGGCAGGGAACAGTTGGATGTGTTTATTTTCTGTGCTGTTTCGCCTTATCTCTTTTGGCGTGTGCTGAGACTGTTATGATGGGGACTACAGCTACCTTTCTTAGTTTGGGAGATGAGATAGTAATTCGGATGATTCCACTGGCACGGGTGGTTGAGCAATTATGGATTTTAATTCGTTTGTGGTGATACCGAGGCCTTCCATAACCAAAGAACCAAAGAACCGTTCTAGATGAAAAAAATTAAGTCTTCACCGTTGGTTATTGGCTAGGAACAAATAATAATAAATTAATATTATTAAATAGGGAAACTTCCGAGGCGATAATAAGGAATAATAGAAGGAAAGGGTATGTGTTAGCACTCGGAAAAAATGACAAATTAACAACAACAGAAAAAAACAAAGAACAATATATGGTCCGATGTGTGATTACAGGTATTCAGCCCTACTGGGAGATACATGCCTTAATAGGAAAGTACAGAAATACAATTTATTTCCGATCTGTGATCGTAACCCTATGCTAAAGTCATGGGAACGCTTTCGTGTAAGACACTGCTCACAATAGCTAATTTTTTATTAGCTGAGTGGCAGTGTACCAAGCGTTCGGCTTCTCGTGGCAAGGCGCAGTGCCATGGAGTGCGGGTTTGATCCTGCTTCGGACCATATATTGTTCTTTGTTTTTTTCTGTTGTTTATTTGTCATTTTTTCCAAGTGCTAACACATACCCTTTCCTATTATTATTGGTTATTGGCTACCTGGTTATCGGACGAATGCACTAAATACTTTGTGAGGAGCTGCTTAAAACCATTCAGTGTTTACTTTTCTAATTACTCTGCCAAACGACCTCAATGGTATTAATCATCTATACAATTATTATTTTGTCTAGACATTCTCTCCAATTAGACCAAAGGAAAATAATTACTCCTTTAGAAATAGGACTTAATCTCATCCGGTCATAACACGCAAATTACTCCGTTATTTTATGATTCGCGAGTTCTAAATGGAATAATCCAGATTGAGAGGTTGGATTTGGTGATGGGCAAGTTCATCCCTCCCTTTCCTTCCTTCCTTCCTTCCTTCCTTCCTTCCTTCCTTCCTTCCTTCCTTCCTTCCTTCCTTCCTTCCTTCCTTCCTTCCTTCCTTCCTTCCTTCCTTCCTTCCTTCCTTCCTTCCTTCCTTCCTTCCTTCCTTCCTTCCTTCCTTACTTCCTTCCTTCCTTCCTTCTTTCCTTCCTTCCTCCCTTCTTCCCTCCCTCCGTTCCTTCCTTCCTCCCTCCCTCGTTTCCTCTCTTATTTCCCCTTCCTTCCTTCCTTTCTTCCTCCCTTCCTCCCTCCCTTCTTCCCTCCCTACATCCCTTCCTTCCTTCCGTCCTTCCTCCCTCCCTCCCTCCCTTCTTCCCTCCCTTTCTTCTTTCCTTCCTTCCTTCCTTCCTTCCTCCCTCCTTCCCTTCTTCTCTACCTTCCTTCCGTCCTCCCTCCCTTCTTCCCTCCCTCCCTTCCTTCCTTCCTCCCTCCCTCCCCCCTCTATCCCTCCCTCCATCCCTCCCCCCACCCCCTCCTCCTTTATCGAACACGCGTGGTCTAGACGGAGAATTCTGGATTTTATTGCACAATCTCGAATAAAGGCGATCCAAGATTGTATTTGAGCTGAAAGTCACTCATGACGCTGGACACGTTTCGACAGTCTAATAAGACACGTGCAAATGTGGCTGACAGAAGCCGCCAGAATACGCGGATTTCGGTTTTTGCATGAGAATAGTTCGAGGGTTGGACAGCCCAAGAGTGAAAAACAGGGGTTTTCAAACTTTGGCCTGGAGGATGAATCAGATTTGCAACTTTGTATTTTTATTCTCCTAATAAGAATTCCGTTCTTCTCTTCTGTATTTTTTTTTTAATCGCAATGGAGTGTGGTTGGCCACAGTGGCGTAGCCTAAAGAGGGGACGGGCTGGAGTGGGGTCGGCTGACCTTGGTGCTGGTAACCCACACAGAACTACCGGTCGATCGCACTTTGGAGAAAATTTGTTCTAATGGCAATACGAGAAAAGCTGTAATCTTCACACATTGTCGCATTTCATGGGAAAATGTTTAGTGAAAATAAAGAGCACATACACCAGCATTATGTATCTTACGAAAGAATGTTGATTAATCCCATTCACAGTTAAGTAAACTAACTGTAATTATGTGGAGAAATTAGTCGCATCAATATTAAGCCACATTGAGAGGCTGAGGCGTGTCTAAAAATAGAACATTCTGGAACCAATAAATAGGGGATCATAAGAATATTAATAAACTTTAGATCTGGTCAGTGCGTTTGATTGAATGACTATTCCAACTAGCCAATGAAAGAGCTAGGTTTTGGCGCGAAGAATATGACGTCAGAGATACAGGGGACAGGGAGAACATTTAGGGTCATTTGCCGGGAAAAGTTTGAACAGAGCAGTCGTTAAGGACAGATGGGCCTTGTTAACATCGAGAAGATGATTAGGTAAAGTGAGAACATACTAGGCTAGTAACCAGAGCATAAGTGAAGGAATTAAAAATAAAGACAATCAGTTTTAAGAATCTTGTCGAAATTTAGGAAATGATAAAATCAGATCGTTTGGTCCAAAAGAATCGTGTAGTCTAGGCTTGTGTATATCGTAGCAGTGTTCCTTTGGAAGAAACAATAATCATTTTTTGGCTATGTGATGAGAAGGGAACAGCTAGGATATATTGTGACAACTGGGAAAATTCAGGGATGATGAGATAGAGGGAGGCAAAGAGAAAAGATACCAGACAGCTTAAGGGAATGGCTTGGGAGAAGGTCAACAGCAGAAATGACAAATAACTGTCGAGATTGAAAGTTGTGGAGAAACATGATCACCTACGCCAGCAGGCCCGGTACTTGATGATGATGTAGTCCCTTTATTAGTGGAACGACAGAGTAACTAGTCGTTGACAGTGTTAGAAGTAGGTGAAGTGATCGTGAGAATTTAATACCAGGTCTGTGACAGATTTTATGAACTTGTTTTGTTAAATAAACCGGGGAACTGGCAGACTCTCAGACCCCCTCCACAACTAAAGAACTGAATTGGCTCGATCAGTAATTGTCAGCTTGTGATGACAATCTGTTTCCTTACATTTTAGTGAGATTAAAGAGCCACGTAAATGAAAACATTGCTGCGAAGTACCACAGTAGGAGATAATCAAGAAGCGATGCGATTAATGAAAGGAAAGCAAAATACAAACACCAGACCTCTCGGAGATTGGTCTAGGCGCGAGATGGTAAAAGAAGTTACAACGGCCATAAAAGAGCTGTCTCATCTTCTAAGCTCTAAAATAAATCTGTAAACATAAAAGAGGCCTCGCCTCTTCAAAGCTCTAAAATAAATCTGTAAAAATAAAAGAGGCATCTCCTCTTCAAAGCTCTAAAATAAATATGTAAACATAAAAGAGGCCTCTCCTCTTCAAAGCTCTAAAATAAATATGTAAACATAAAAGAGGTGTCTCCTTGTCAAAGCTCTTAAAAAGAGCTGTGTGCTCTCACGAGGGTATGATCATAACAGGGATGTATGCCTTCCTCCTCTGCATTAAAAGTGATGTTCTGTCTCAAGTCTTAAATAATGGCTGTGCACATGAAAAGAGCTGTATGCTCCACACATAAAGTGTGTTCTACATAAACATTAATGGGCCATAGCTCCTTACTGTGTTCATTAAAATGACCTTTCAAACATCAATAAACGCCTCTACAAACATCTCGATATGGTACCTATATAAATATCTACATAACGATGATGAGCTAAAAGATGTTTTAGTGGACACAGATAATTTGTTACATCATCAAGTACCGGGCTTGCTAGCGTAGGTGACATGTATCTCGACAACTTTTAATCATGACAGTTATTTATCATTTCTGTTGTTGACCTTCTGCCAAGCCATTCTCTTAAGCTGTCTGGTTTTTTTTTCTCTTTGCTTCCCTCTATTTCTTCGTCCCTCAATTTGTCCAGTTGTTACAATATATTCTAGTTGTTCTCTTCTCATTACATGGCCAAAAAATGATGATTGTTTCTTCCTAATATTGGAAATTAGCTCTCTTTTTGCTTTGGCCTCTTTTAGAACATTTTCACTACTCTTCTTAGCTGTCCATGGTATTCTCAACATTCTTCTGTAAAACCACATTTCTACAGACTCCAGTGATTTTCTTGTCTGTTGTCCTATTGTCCTTGATTCGTATCCATATGTTAAAACTGGCTCTACATAACATTTAAGAACTCTTTTTCTTGTTTCTATTATCAAAAATGAATTGTATAGTACCGTCCTCATTAATTTGTTACAGGCATCAAAAAAGAGGTGTCAAAAAAGGAGAAACAGGAGTGCAATGGCTGCACAGAATATTTAATGCAGCATGGCACCACAAGCCCCAGAAGACTGGCAACAGGCAATCATCATACCAATATGGAAAAAGAAAGGTAGCAAAAGAGACTGCAATCGATATATAGGTATATCTTTTCACAGCCATGTAGGAAAGCTATACGCCAAAATCTTGGGAAAAAGGCTGAGACCAATAATAGAACTACAGTTAAGCGATTCCCAAATGGGGTTCCGAAAAAAAAAACAGAGGATGTACCGACGCACTGTTCACATTAAAACAGCTTGCAGAAAAAACGACAGAACACAATCAAAACTTATACATAGCCTTCATTGACCAGGAGAAAGCATTCGACAGAGTAAACAGAGAACAACTGTGGGAGATACTAACAACATACGGAGTAAGCCAACATCTAACCAACCTTATTAAAAGTCTATACGTCAACAGCAGCTGCAGGGTAAGAACAGCAGCAGGCTACAGAGACAACTTCGAAGTTAGATCAGGTGTAAGACAGGGGTGCGTACTATCCCCCCTACTGTTTATTACATACATGGACTATATGTGCAAGCTAGCCAACCCATCAGAGACAGAGGAGATCAACGAGCTTTTATCTGCACACGATCAGGCACTAATACATGAAACAATGGAAGACCTACAAGAACACTTAAACTCAACAGCTCAGGCACAAAATACAATATGAAAATCAACATCAACAAAACAGAAGTCATGAATGTCGCCAAAAATAAACAAAACATCAACATAACTATAGAAGGCAGACAACTAAAACAAGTAGAGGAGTTCAAATACCTAGGAAGTCTAATGGCAAACGATAATTCTCAAACAGCAGAGATAGAATCTAGATGCAACAAAGCTTGTCAAATCATTGGACAGTTATCACCAATATTGTCCGACAAAGAAATAACTTTGGAGGCAAAACGAGCACTATACAATACAATTTTCATCCCAGCGTTGTGCAGACGTGGACCCTAGATGAACAATAAGAAAAATAACCTCTGCAGAGATGAAATGTGTTAGACGAATGGCAGGAAACAGTCTGAGAGACAAGATCGGAAATGAAGGCAAATGGGGGCATATTGAAAGACACAACAGCCTACAAAAAGTAATATTGGAAGGGAAAATACAAAGTAAAAGAGGCAGAGGCAGACCACGACTAACATGGACGAGTAACATCAAAAGATGGACAAGTCAATCTATTACAGCCTGCACCATGAAAGAAAGAAACAGAGTAGAATGGCGATCCATGGTAGCCAACCTTCGTTGCGGAGAAGGCACTCGATGATGATGATGATGATAGAATATATAAGGAAACAACAGATACAATGGTTTGGCCACGTGACAAGACAGAAAGAACAAAACACTACATAACGAGCCTTCAACAAACGTTGTGAGAACACCACACCCTAGGGACGAGCACGAAAAAGATGGGTCGACCAGACACCAGATGAAATATTAGAAGCACTAGGAAACATAACAGCAGAAGAGGCGAACAGAGGAGCAAAAGACCGCAAATTATATCTCCCATCGACGCTGAAAGGCAGATGAGGAAGGAAAGAGGAAGAAGAAGGAGAAGAAGAAGGAGAGAAGAAGGAGAAGAAGAAGGAGAAGAAGATAAAAAATAAACAATCTTATTTTTAGACATATATTAAGCGAAGGAAATTATTACGTGTGGCAAAACGATAATATTTCTGGAAATAAAATCAAAATAATTAGAGAAGACTATGAAAAATATAACAATTTAATGTAAAAGAGAGTCAACAATAAAATTAACTGACACGAATCTGTCAACAATTAATTAAAGTAAACATTGATCACCTAATGACGTGGGCACGGCTCTAAATGATGATTGGAGAGAAATAAAATTTGTCGGCCTGAACATTCTTCGTCGTTTGGTGAGTTAGTCTTGGTACCTTTTGACTTACCTGAAATTAGATGAATAAAAATACTGTAAAAAAGACAAGGGTTATGGTTCGATCCCAACCGACGGCTTCCAGGTTCATTCAGCCTTAATTGGGTACCTGATTTTTTCTGGGAAAGTAAAACGGCACGGGCGTAATACCGACCACATTACCCCAAAAATCATGTGCTGAAGGTCTGTAAAACTTATGGTCACTACCATAAGTATATGAGTATAAGTATATTCCATATAGGAATATAGGGAATATGGTGTTAGCGATTATAAATTTGGCGTGACGGGGGTACTTTACTTTTATAATACTGTAAACCACTACTAGTAACATGATTTATTTGATTGAAATCGGACACACGAAAGCTGAAAAGTAATGAATGGCATCAATTTTTATTTGGGGACTGGGCCACCGTACAGTTATCACACCTCTTGTTTACAGTCTTCAATGCTATAGCATTAATTATTTCTAAATAACTCCCTTTTCTTCATTGAGTTATTGCGGTATTTGCGGGTCATCATCATTATACTCCGAACATGTTCTTAGTGCTCAGAATCCTTCCTCAGCAAGTCCCGAAGTGTCCAGCGACTGACGACTCCAGTTCTGAGTTGGTTGATAAATCTTCTTACATGCCCACTAAGTTTTTCGTTTCTGGCTGTGTCCATCTTAACTCCCATCTCTTTCATCCGAAGCAGTGACATGGACTCATGGTTGCCGAAGTCCTGTGCCCTTCCCCATCTAGGAGGACATTGATGATGTCCGCCCAATCCATTGGTTAACCGCCCTCAACAATAGCGCAGCTAGCCAATCTGTCCGCTCTTTCATTTCCCTGTACCTTCGCGTGTCCTGGGACGTAGACAAAGGTGATCTTTCGTATTTTTTTACATCTGCAATCACTCTACCCATTGCATACGTACAGAGCCCGCCTCACTTTTTTTTTTGCTCTCATCGAATCACTCAATATACAGGCGTGCGTGTAGTCTCGTGACTTTAACCAGGTAAATGCACTGCTCACTGCCGTCATCTCCATCGTCATGCTACTCGTGGTCATAACGTATACACCTGTATTCCTTGACTATTCTACCTGTCGATCGTTATATTACAGATTCGTCTGTATAGATGACTACATCTTTCTCATCGGTGTTATCCCAGATGAGACCGTTCACCTCCGCATTGACTACGACTGAGTTCTGTTCCCTACATTTCCTGTCGAGTGTGACAATACACGAGAATGTCCCTCTGGATTATGCAGGCAGCGGTATCCACTCCTCGCCAGCGTTGATATTGGTAAGACAACAGACCTGTTTGATGACATCTTCTGCTCGACCATCCATGATTTGCCTCTTTTTAGCCTGGCACCTTTCCCTGTGTTGAGCTCGTGGTGCAATTGATGCTCTTCATCTCTTTTCTACATCAAAATGAAGGTGTCTTTTTGGCCTAGTAGATTAGAAAATATAAACAAAGAGCCTTCAACAAATGTTGCGTGAACACCAGACCCAAGGGCCGATCACGTTTAAGATGGATTGACAGATTATTAGAAAGCTCAGGAAACAACAGCAGCAAAGGCCAACAGAAAAGGTAGAGGCCGCAAATTATATCTCCCCTCGACGCTGAAAGCCAAATGAAAAAGGAAAGAAGAAACAGATTAAAGAATACTTTGGCACAATAATAACATTAACGGAAGATGCACCATAGAAAATATTAATTCAGAAAATTAAAAAACACATTGTGCAACAAGTCTAAGACAATAGTAGTAAGAAAGAGTTCATCGGTGCTATATAGAACTAATTCTGACCTTTGGAAATGAATCATGGACAGTAGACAAAAAATAATTAAGATATGATTAGAGGCCACAAAGATGGGATTTCTAAGAAGAATGTTGAGAGTTCTCTGGACAGCTTAAAAGACCCAGTAAGTCAAAGAGACTTACACAGAAAGGGAGCTCCCACGAAACATCAGAAAATAACAATCAACATTTTTCGGGCACATCATGAGAAAAAGAAAGTTGGAATACTTGGTTACAACTGGCAAAATGCAGTGAAAGAGAAATCACAGATAACAAAAAGAGAAAATACTAGATAGCTTGGTGTCATGGCACGGAAAACAGGCAACAAAAGAATTGGTACGATGTTTTATGGATAGAGAATTGTGAAAGGACATGGTCGCCTACAATTGGGGACATCGGTAGTCTTGTTGGAAAAACCACCCGACGGGGTTACCGACGTTCGGATAAACTGTATTCGATTCCCGCTGAAAGCGGTGTGAATTGTACTCGTAAAAAAAAAAAAAATATCCCTGCGGTCGACCCAGCCGCTGGCAGAAATGGGTACTATAGCTCGTTTCAAAACATTTGCCCAATTTCAAAACGCTATTACTCTCTAACCGTTTGATAAATACTTTTGAAATTTTCCATATGTTATTAGAATGCAAAAGACCCTTTAAATCTATATTTAACAAATATCTTGCAGCTGCAGTTTTCTTAAAGCGGCGATATTTCTTTGATGTTTGTCAAAATTGTAAATTGTGAAGCCCTAAAGAATAGAAATTACCGTAGTTGCTGGTCTACGATTAATTTTCACTAGGTAAAGGCGTGGCCGTAATGGGGAAATAACTGGATAAAACAAAACACCAGGATAATTATTGTCTGCTCAGTTCGAGGACGGACGATAATATCAAGGTATACCTGTATGTCCAATTTTCATAGTTGTGTGGTCCTGAAAAGGACCGTTTGTTGAAATAATTTAAGGTAATATAGGGGCCAACATTGTGGGGGCTATATACTTTCATTCTGAATCAGACGAGTCTAAAAGATTAATAACTGTTTGGGGTTGAACATTCCACAAACCATCATTTTTCCAATATTCCTCTTCCTGTTTTAAGACGTGGTCTTCACATTTAGCCCAATAATCTGTGTCTATATTTAATAAAGCGAGATTAGCAAGAGTCTTTACATCGCATATTTTGAATGTTGTATTTTCATCTGCCACTTGTCCTTTTAATTTTGCCCAGATTAGTTCTATTGGATTTAAATGAGCATGGTAAGGTGGCAGCCTCAAACTTATATGACCGTGCTCTTGGATAATCTTATCTATTTGAAAAATCTTTGTCCTCTGTTTTTGCTTTACTAGAGATAATAATTCAGGTTTTAAGTACATGTTATTAAATTGTATGTGCTCCTTTGTGAGCCATATCTTAATAGCATCTTTTGTACTGGATGACGTCGGGACTTTATCTTCAAGTGCAACAATGTTGTGGTACGCTGCATTGTCCATTATTAGGCAAGATGGTCGATCTAGTGATGGGAGAACAGAATTTTCAATCCAATGTCTAAATATGTGACCATTCATCTCAGAGTGATAATCCCGATTGTCTATGGATTTTGAAAGAAAAATGAGCTCTGCATTCTGTATTAGTCCATGTTGTCGACTACCTGCATGAGCAATTATCAAGCGCTGTCCTTTGCTGCTAGGTATTAATCTCTTAATCTTTCCATCTGATGACTGCCATTCCCTTTGGTTAGTGTGGTGAGCATTAATCCATGTTTCATCCAAGTACACAATATCATAACCTTGCTTGCGCACCTCTTTTACTTCACGTAAGTACTTGCTTCTCATGACTACTATATGTGGCTTCTCACAGATGATGTTTCGTCCATTGGAATACTTTCTGAATGTAAAGCCTGCAGCTCTCACGTTCCTCCATAATGTAGACTTTGATATTTCAATACTGTTGTTCTTTTTCAGCGAAACTTTTAATTTTCTTATTGTAACAGTTTCATTCATACCCAACATTTTGCGAATTTCACTTCTAATAAGTTCACTGTCGAAATTATCCAACATTTTTGCTCTTCCTTGTGATTTTGTATATTTGGAACATTGACGGTCACGTGCTTGAATCCAGCGATTAAATGACCGTTTAGATAAATCCAAAATGTGTCTTGTCCTATTCTCTGGGTTTTCTAAAGAATGAAATAATCTTCCTCGTTTAGCCTCTTTGCAAAAATAGTCATACATTTTTATTGCGATGTTTTGTAAACTGCAGAATTTCATTTTAAGACTCATGATAAATGTTATTGTTCCACGATACGCCGTTGAATTAACGGAAATGGAAAACACAATGTCTCGTGTTTACTACAAGTGTCTATTTGTGTCAGATAAATCACGGGGAAAGCGTGCAAAATCGTAAATTGGACCGTCTATAGATTTGTAATCGCTATTTTTAACTTAAATACCGTAAACACTAAGTTTTGACGACATCAATGGGTCGTTATAAATTTATATAAATCAAATAAGCAATAATAATAACCAAATGTTTGTTTTTAATGAAATTAATTCCCTGTTGGGTTCTAATCATTATAACTATACATGCAAATTTTGAAAAAATTACAAAAAGCGGTTTAAAAGATATTGATTTTTAAACTTGGGCAAGACTTATGAAACAAGCTATAGAGTAGTACTCTGGGAAGGTGAGAAATGCCGCCTCGCATCGTTAGTTTCGTTGCTTGAAGCGACACTATCCAGAAGTCTCCGAACACTTCTGGATAGGTGGCCGAGCACATATGGGTGAAAACTCGCGTGCTAAGACGCTTATTCAACAATTCTTGTACTTTACCTTCACTTTATCTACAGCAACCGGTATGGTACATGATGATGATGAGATTGGAGGACAGATTTTGAACCCCGATGTTGAGCACGTTCTCTTATTGTGCCCGACTATTATTCATTTTCATCGTCCGTTCTTAAAATGTCGTTAATTGGGCGTGGGCGTGTCGTAATGTGAGCACTATGGATTTGTCCGCTGAGCAATGAAAGATGATCTGTCGTTAAACTAAACTAGGATCATTGTTTTGTCCTTAGTAGCAAGCTGGCATATTTGACTTTCAGCCAAACACACCCAAGGCACTTTTCTTTTCAAATTTTGAAATATCTGAGCTCCAAAAAATGTTCTCCCCACCCCACACATTAAAAATTATGTAGAGTTATTGTTCCTAATTAAAAATTGTCAAAAGTAAAAATTCGAAATATAGAGTTAACGTTACATGACGTAATCATTGTGGATAGACTTTTTTTTCAATCGTCTGGAGTTAAAAAGAGACAAAAGCAAATTTGACATACAAAACTATTGTAACTGCATCGATTTGAAACCCTGAGAACATGAAAACATTAGATAGAGTAAACTGTTCAATGATAAATAGCATGTGCTATTGTAGGATTCAGCTGCAATGAAGGAATTAAGTGAGGCTGTTGCAACGAATGATAGGCAGTTGGATTTGGGTTATCCTGTGTAAATATATCTCTCTATTTATTTCGTTTGCGCCTCTCTCTCTCTTCCTACATGCCTGAGGCCCCCCCCCCCAACCTTTTTTTTCTTTACTTCCATAGGGTTGGCTATATATCCACACTGGTCTGTCTATCATTCTGTCTCACAGCATGTCCAACTATCGATCGCCTATTCTGTCTGACTGCATGTCCAACTATCGATCGCCCATTCTGTCTGACTGCATGTCCAACTATCGATCGCCCATTCTGTCTGACTGCATGTCCAACTATCGATCGCCCATTCTGTCTCACTGCATGTCCAACTATCGATCGCCCATTCTGTCTGACTGCATGTCCAACTATCGATCGCCCATTCTGTCTGACTGCATGTCCAACTATCGATCGCCCATTCTGTCTCACTGCATGTCCAACTATCGATCGCCCATTCTGTCTGACTGCATGTCTAACTATCGATCGCCCATTCTGTCTCACTGCATGTCCAACTATCGATCGCCCATTCTGTCTGACTGCATGTCCAACTATCGATCGCCCATTCTGTCTCACTGCATGTCCAACTATCGATCGCCCATTCTGTCTGACTGCATGTCTAACTATCGATCGCCCATTCTGTCTGACTGCATGTCCAACTATCGATCGCCCATTCTGTCTCACTGCATGTCCAACTATCGATCGCCCATTCTGTCTCACTGCATGTCCAACTATTGATCGCCCATTCTGTCTGACTGCATGTCTAACTATATATCTCTCGTTTTGTCTGAATGCCTCTGTGTCTATCAACTTATTTTCTGACTGCACGTCATTTCCGCTTGCCTGGCTGTCTCTCTTTTTTCATTATCTGCCTATATCTCTGTCTGCTTGTCTACTTAACTCCTTGTCTTGTCGTCTGTGTGTTTGCATACCCGTCTGCCATTTATCTCATAATTTATACATCCAAGGGCCTTTTCAGAAACCCCGACTCCGGTCAGAGGGTCTAGCCTTAAAAGGTGGCTTTTCTACTACCTTTTATATGATTAACTGGGAGCCGTGACAGCTCAGTGGATAGTGAATTGAACTACAAAGGACAAGAGGTAGGGTTCGATCCCAACTGACGGCTTCCGGTTCATCCAGCCTTTAATGGGTACTGGATTTTTTTCTGGGAAAGTAAAGCGGCACTGACGCAATACCGACCACATTACCCCAAAAATCACGTTCCGAAGGTCTGTAAAATTTATGGTCACTAACATCATATTCCCTATTCGCCACTTGGCGTGACGGGGGTACTTTACTTTTTTTATGATTAACTGTTAGAACCTTTTCTAGCAACATACATTTTGGGAAGGTTTCAATTTAAATGTGCTTGCAATCATAAGTATTTTGAAATGTATCAGATATATTTTTTAATTGTTTCTATCAGAATACATGTATACAAAGCAGAGGAAAAATTTTTTTTCTTGTCTTTTATGAGAGACCACTAACTGTAACTACCACACTGTTCTGCTTGTTTTCATTATAGTTGAATTATCAAGCTATCAATGTGTCCGCTTTCTTTCAAGTGGCGAATAAAAGTTATGTAGGACCTTGTGATAAACATATTGTGATGCTCTGCAATACATACATCATGTATGTGTAGTGTTTTTTTTTATATATGTATACACAAACAAGATTGCAGAAGATATCGATTTATTTAGTAAATACTGACAATACAAATTTCAACATTTGCATACAGTCGCTGTTTAGTAACAAATTTCTCCAGAATGTTAGAAAATCTTAGAGCATTTGGAAAATTAATCCTATTTCACGTGAGAGAAAGGCAGTTTAGTCGATTTTGTGCCATTGTTCATCTGTGTACATTTATTTTAATGCTTCAGATTAACATTTTTTTTTATGTACCCTAGCTGACAAGTGTCCCTATAGCCTATTATTTAACACAGGACGGGTTATTATTATGTTATGTTTATTAATGTATATTAATGTAAATATGGCCTTTTTCTCGTTTTACAAACGTTTAGATGTGGCTGTTGTGGATTGGTTTAGTAGTAAGCGAGGACGGAATTATTTGTCACCGATACCTAAATGGTTATGGTTATGGAAGGCCCCGGTGTCACTGCAAACGAATTAAAATCCATAATTGCTCAACCGTCCGTGCCAGTGGAATCATCCGAATTACAAACTCATCTCCAAAACAAAGAAGGGTAGCTGTAGTCCCCATCATAGCAGTCTCAGCACACGCCAAAAGAAATAAGACGAAACTGCACAGAAAGTGAACACAGCCAACTGTTCCTTGTCATACGATATCAGCATTCATCGTAAACCATTGGAATATCGAAACATGATCAACACGAATGATACACACAGCTCACGGTGTGCCCAGAGCACTTAACTCAGTAGCTCCTGCAGCCTGCCGGACTTGGAATATGCGGAAACTGCAACAATGAACACTTTTCAGATACAGCAATTAAAAGTTCCTGCCGCTTAACCGTCATATTGACCGGTATTCCAATGATGACGTATATTGCAATCAACACAGAACACACTATCACACACATTGTAGAGGATTTCAGATCACATGCATGTACTCTGCTTCACCGGGGAAGATCCCAACAGTGGAACTTCCTATCTATACACTGATCTGCACTGGAAAGATATATTTGAATACTTTTTATTTCCCCCCCCCCCCCCATGGAAATACTCCTGTATCGGTATACTCTCGTACTTATACTCCGGTATCTATATACTCTCGTATCTATACTCACGTATCCATATACTCTCATACCTATAATCCCGTATCTATATACTCTCGTACCTATACTCCCGTATCTACTGACGCAGTAACCTTTATGTCAGTGAGTTTGACAGTTATCGGAAATGTCTTCGGTGCCGATAACCCTGCTGAACATTTAAAGTAGATTGTTCGCCCAGCTGCCGGGACTCTAAAGAGGAGTAAAGAATCGTTGCGCTGCTCCCTCCCTACAATGCATGCTCGTACGAGGCGAATAAGGAGGATTGGGCATGGGACTGGCTATCCTGGACTGTGAAACAATAAGCCGCAAAAACTTCACAAACATGGACAAGAATGGCAAGAAACAGAACGGCTTGAAAAGTGTGTTTGTTGAAGACCTGTGCTCCTCAGGGAGCTGGAAGGAAGAAGAAAATAAATTGATAGACTATCTTTAACACTCGACCCTCACAATTACCCATTTCTGACTTGCATTTTATGGTTAAGACTATGACATTTTTTTTTTACCCGATTCTTACATTTTTCTGCTTTACGATGCCAACCCAAATTAGTTATAACTATCCGTTTATGGCCTTTCTAACTTAAAAAAAACAACATACAATTAAGAGACACTTCAATAACAGCTTTGGGAAAAAGTAGTTTTAAAAAAAAAATGTAAAGTACCCCTGTCACGCCAAGTGGCGTATAGGGAATATGGTGTTAGTGACCATACATTTTACAGACCTTCGGCATATGATTTTTGGGGTAATGTGGTCGGTATTACGCCCGTGCCGCATTACTTTCCCAGAAAAAATCCGGTACCCATTAAAGGCTAGGTGAACTCGGAAGCCGTCGATTGGGATCGAACCCTACCTCTTGTCCATTGTAATCCAGTTCACTAACCACTGAGCTATCGCGGCTCCCTTTGAGAAAAAATCGCCGTTCAATATTTCTGGAAGTCATGAGATAATAGTCAACACGACAAGGATGAAACATGTACCATCTTTTTTTGACACGACAACTTTGAGGCCTGGCAGAAGGGCTCGCTAACACAACCATACATATCTAAGTCGGTGTGGAAAATATTTTTTTTTTTATTTTGACCAAAGCGTGGCACAATACGCTGAGGTATGGCAAAACAAAATAATAAACAGGACAAATCTGAAACAAGTGCAACGCGTCACATACTTAGGCACAATAATAACATCAGATGGAAGATGATCAATGAAATAAAAAAATAATAAAAAGCAGAATAGCTAGCCCAGGCCAAAATAGCATTTCAAAAATGAAAAACGTTTTGTGCAACAAGTCTATCTAAAAAAGTGAGTAAGAGAGTTCATTTGTGCTAAGAAGAACCAATTATGACCTATGGAAGCGAATCATGTACAGTAGATAAACAAATGAAAAGACCATTATAGGCCACAGAGATGTCTCAGAAGAATTTTAAAAGTTCCCTGGACAACTAAAAATACCAATGAGGAAATTCTCAAAGAGGCCAACACAAAAAGGGAGCTCCTAAAAAAACATCAGAAACAAACAAATTTTTTTCGGGTACATTATGAGAAGATGAAAGTTGAAATGCTTGATTACAAGTGGCAAAACACAGGAAAAGAGAGATCGCGGATGAGAAAGAGAGAAAATACTGGCTAGCTTGGGGTCATGGCAAGGAAAGAATCAACAGCAGATTTGATACGATGCACCGTGGATTGAAGATTTTGGAAGGACATGGTTGGTTGCGTTCGCCAGATGACTAAAGTATTCTAGAGTATCGTGGTAGACTAGAATATTCCTCTTCATTATCCGCGCTTACAAGGACGTAGTGGATGTGTCTGCGTTGTGTTGTGGTTTGCAGTATAACTGTTATATTTGCGCCTTTCGGCCCAACACATCTGACTTCAGCACGACATTTTTGAGTACCGGGTTGTCTTCCCTCTTCGATCCCTGCACGCTTGGCCAGACTAGACAGGTTAGTCTGTTACTGGAAGCACCACGGAGAGGTGGAGCAGGGTCTGGATGGTTATGGTTCACTGATCCCGGCGCAAGCCAACAGCTGTGGGTCGCTGACAACTTCCAGCTCTGGTTTAGGTTCACCGATCCTGGCGCAAGCCATCAGCTGTGGGTCGCTGACAACTTCCAGCTCTGGTTTAGGTTCACCGATCCTGGCGCAAGCCATCAGCTGTGGGTAGCTGACAACTTCCAGCTCTGGTTTAGGTTCACCGATCCTGGCGCAAGCCATCAGCTGTGGGTCGCTGACAACTTCCAGCTCTGGTTTAGGTTCACTGATCCCGGCGCAAGCCATCAGCTGTGGGTCGCTGACAACTTCCAGCTCTGGTTTAGGTTCACCGATTCTGACGCAAGCCATCAGCTGTGGGTCGCTGACAACTTCCAGCTCTGGTTTAGGTTCACCGATCCTGGTGCAAGCCATCAGCTGTGGGTCGCTGACAACTTCCAGCTCTGGTTTAGGTTCACCGATCCTGGTGCAAGCCATCAGCTGTGGGTCGCTGACAACTTCCAGCTCTGGTGCTGGTAGGCGCGCCTTCGCCTCTGGAAGGACATAATCACATACAACAAACCGGCGCTTCACATGATGATGATGATGATGATGGCAATACGACACGTCTTGATTCAGTCTGTCGCCATTTTGGATTGACCCATATATAGGCCAATCTATTTCATCGTTCCATTATCGATCCAAGGTAGCTAACTCCTGGATTCTGAACCCTCAGTTTTCATTACAAAACAGGTTTATCAACAACTCACTCCGACGATGTGAAAAGTAGACAGAATTCTCATTAAATGATGTCTGCTCACGAGAGCTTCACTGAAATAGATCTCTGACATCTTCAATATCTGGCCCTGATGGTACGATCTTGACAAACTCTCGTGTCCACCTCTTGGCGATTTAATGTCTCATTTGAAACATGTTCCCTTTCTTTAAATGTGCTACATTGCTTTAACTTGACACTGAAGTCCAACCGGTAAACTTAATGTGCATGATTTATATTATAGACACGTTCATCGCTCTATAACTAATAAATAATTGATTAATTGTTAATGTTGTATCTTGCAGTTAATCGGGTCGTTGTTTATGTTCTATCATTCAACTAATGGATTCACTAGTTTTATATTGCAACAAACGGGCTCAATCTTCGTGGTCTTACTTCCAATTTGTGGACTCATTGTTCACGTGTGTCTTTCAACTAATGATCTCTTTGTTCAGGTTTGTCTTTAAACTAATGAACTTATTGTTCATGTATGTCTTCTAACTAATGAACACATTGTTCATGTATGTCTTCTAACTAATGAACACATTGTTCATGTATGTCTTCTAACTAATGAACACATTGTTCATGTATGTCTTCTAACTAATGAACACATTGCTCATGTGTGTCTTCTAACTAATGAACACATTGTTCATGTATGTCATCTAACTAATGAACACATTGTTCATGTATGTCTTCTAACTAATGAACACATTGTTCATGTATGTCTTCTAACTAATGAACACATTGTTCATGTATGTCTTCTAACTAATGAACACATTGCTCATGTGTGTCTTCTAACTAATGAACACATTGTTCATGTATGTCATCTAACTAATCGACACATTGTTCATGTATGTCTTCTAACTAATGAACACATTGCTCATGTATGTCTTCTAACTAATGAACATATTGCTCATGTGTGTCTTCTAACTAATGAACACATTGTTCATGTGTGTCATCTAACTAATCGACACATTGTTCAAGTGTGTCTTCTAACTAATGGACACATTGTTCATGTGTGTCTTCTAACTAATGGACACATTGTTCATGTGTGTCTTCTAACTAATGAACACATTGTTCATGTGTCTTCTAACTAATGAACACATTATTCATGTGTGTCTTCTAACAAATGAACACATTGTTCATGTGTGTCTTCTAACTAATGAACACATTGTTCATGTGTGTCTTCTAACTAATGAACACATTGTTCATGTGTCTTCTAACTAATCGACACATTGTTCATGTGTGTCTTCTAACTAATGAACACATTATTCATGTGTGTCTTCTAACTAATGAACACATTGTTCATGTGTGTCTTCTAACTAATGAACACATTGTTCATATGTCTTCTAACTAATCGACACATTGTTCGTGTATGTTTTCTAACTAATGAACACATTGTTCATGTGTGTCTTCTAACTAATCAACACATTGTTCATGTGTGTCTTCTAACTAATCAACACATTGTTCATGTGTGTCTTCTAACTAATGAACACATTGTTCATGTATGTCTTCTAACTAATGAACACATTGTTCTTGTATGTCTTCTAACTAATGAACACATTGTTCATGTGTGTCTTCTAACTAATGAACACATTGTTCATGTGTGTCTTCTAACTAATGAACACATTGTTCATGTATGTCTTCTAACTAATGAACACATTGTTCATGTATGTCTTCTAACTAATGAACATATTGTTCATGTGTGTCTTCTAACTAATGAACACATTGTTCATGTATGTCATCCAACTAAAACATATGGTTCAAGTTTGTCTTCTAAATCTCTTGTCTCTATTTATATAATGTATATATATATATATATATATATATATATATAATTATATATATAATAATATTATAATGTATATATATATATATATATATATATATATATATATATAATATAATAAGTCTCTAATCTCTTGTCTTCTATTTATATAATGGACACAATGTGCCTGTATGTCTTCTAACTAATGGACACATTGTTCACGTGTGTCTTCTAACTAATGGACACATTGTTCATGTGTGTCTTCTAACTAATGAACACATTGTTCATGTGTGTCTTCTAACTAATGGATACATCGTTCATGTGTGTCTTCTAACTAATGGACACATTGTTCATGTGTGTCTTCTAACTAATGAACACATTGTTCATGTGTCTTCTAACTAATGAACACATTATTCATGTGTGTCTTCTAACAAATGAACACATTGTTCATGTGTGTCTTCTAACTAATGAACACATTGTTCATGTGTGTCTTCTAACTAATGAACACATTGTTCATGTGTCTTCTAACTAATCGACACATTGTTCATGTGTGTCTTCTAACTAATGAACACATTATTCATGTGTGTCTTCTAACTAATGAACACATTGTTCATGTGTGTCTTCTAACTAATGAACACATTGTTCATATGTCTTCTAACTAATCGACACATTGTTCGTGTATGTTTTCTAACTAATGAACACATTGTTCATGTGTGTCTTCTAACTAATCAACACATTGTTCATGTGTGTCTTCTAACTAATCAACACATTGTTCATGTGTGTCTTCTAACTAATGAACACATTGTTCATGTATGTCTTCTAACTAATGAACACATTGTTCTTGTATGTCTTCTAACTAATGAACACATTGTTCATGTGTGTCTTCTAACTAATGAACACATTGTTCATGTGTGTCTTCTAACTAATGAACACATTGTTCATGTATGTCTTCTAACTAATGAACACATTGTTCATGTATGTCTTCTAACTAATGAACATATTGTTCATGTGTGTCTTCTAACTAATGAACACATTGTTCATGTATGTCATCCAACTAAAACATATGGTTCAAGTTTGTCTTCTAAATCTCTTGTCTCTATTTATATAATGTATATATATATATATATATATATATATATATATAATTATATATATAATAATATTATAATGTATATATATATATATATATATATATATATATATATATATATATATATAATAAGTCTCTAATCTCTTGTCTTCTATTTATATAATGGACACAATGTGCCTGTATGTCTTCTAACTAATGGACACATTGTTCACGTGTGTCTTCTAACTAATGGACACATTGTTCATGTGTGTCTTCTAACTAATGAACACATTGTTCATGTGTGTCTTCTAACTAATGGATACATCGTTCATGTGTGTCTTCTAACTAATGGACACATTGTTCATATTCTAATTTTCTAAACAATGAATTATTTGTTCATATTTCATCTCTGAATTAACGGACTTAAATTTCATGTTCTATATTTCACATCAGTGGATACAATGCTCATGTTCTATATTTCACACCAATGGATACAAAGCTTTTGTTCTACATTTCACACCAGTGGATACAAGGCTCTTATTTTACATTTCACACCAGTGGATACAAAGCTCTTGTTTTATACTTCACACCAGTGAATACAAAGCTTTTATTCTACATTTCACATCAGTGGATACAAGGCTCTTGTTTTACATTTCACACCAGTGGATTCAAAGCTCTTGTTCTAAATTTCACATCAGTGGATACAAAGCTCTTGTTCTAAATTTCACATCAGTGGATACAAGGCTCTTGTTCTACATTTCACATCAGTGGATACAAAGCTCTTGTTCTAAATTTCACATCAGTGGATACAAAGCTCTTGTTCTAAATTTCACATAAGTGGATACAAAGCTCTTGTTCTACATTTCACATCAGTGGATACAAAGCTCTTGTTTTACATTTCACACCAGTGGATACAAAGATCTTGTTCTACATTTCACACCAGTGGATACAAGGCTCTTGTTTTACATTTCACATCAGTGGATTCAAAGCTCTTGTTCTAAATTTCACATCAGTGGATACAAAGCTCTTGTTCTAAATTTCACATCAGTGGATACAAGGCTCTTGTTCTACATTTCACATCAGTGGATACAAAGCTCTTGTTCTAAATTTCACATCAGTGGATACAAAGCTCTTGTTCTAAATTTCACATAAGTGGATACAAAGCTCTTGTTCTACATTTCACATCAGTGGATACAAAGCTCTTGTTCTACATTTCACATCAGTGGATACAAAGCTCTTGTTTTACATTTCACACCAGTGGATACAAAGATCTTGTTCTACATTTCACACCAGTGGATACAAAGCTATTGTTTAACATTTCATACTGGTGGATACAAAGCTCTTGTTTTACATTTCACACCAGTGGATACAAATCTCTTGTTTTACATTTCATACTAGTGGATACAAAGCTCTTGTTTTACATTTCATACTAGTGGATACAAAACTCTTGTTCTATATTTCACACCAGTGGATACAATGCTCTTTTACATTTCATACTTGTGGATACAAAGCTCTTGTTTTACATTTCACATCAGTGGATACAAAGCTCTTGTTTTACATTTCATACTAGTGGAGTCAAAGCTCTTGTTCTGTATTTCCTCCAGTGAATCCTTATACCCTCCAACCAATAAACTGTAGTTAACAATCAACAATAGTTTCGGTGTTCTATAACTTTCATAAAACTCACACAGTACCCATGTTTCTATATTCCAGATAATAAAATAAATGCCCATGGTTTGCCTTCCAAATACATAGTCTTTCTGTTCATGATTATCAGTCCCATTTTGTTTGTTCTCACATGAAACGTGGTTATATATCCAAATGTACAATTATCCGAGTTTTTATTTCCATGTAATTTTAACATAATTCCAGAATTTCCGCTGTTGTGTTTTTCTTCCAGAAGTGAACATTTTGTTTTCTTGAATATTTCAATAATTGTCTGTTTTAAGAAAATATACACAACATTTTTAAAAAATGAAAACTCATTTTATTTACTTCTTTCTATCTTTTTATCATCATTTTTTTTCTTTTTTCCTTCTTTCATCCTTCACTTCCTATAATATCCATTCCAGTGTCGAGGGAGATAACAAATTCTGGTTGTCGTCCTTTTGGCTGGTTCAATCATTGCCAATTGATGTTGTAGCGTTTCTTTAATATATGTCCATCTTCTGCTTGGTGTGACGGTTAAAATGGCCGCTTAGACGAATCAGGTCAGGACTTGTGACATGTATGCTGCAATGTGGTTTTAAGTGACTCTCTAGTTTGGATTTTTGTTTGCAGAGACAACGGTAGTCTGGTCGCATTCACCTGACCACGAAATCAGTAGGGCCTTGGCGCCCTCATACTGAGATAGTGCTGCAGGCGACAGGCCTTGGAGTGTAATGGAACGGTACCAAGTCTCAGCTTTGCCGTGGGCGGGATGTGTGATCTGGGTGCCTGACTTCATGTTTTTGGGGACAGAAATTCTTGGGGCTCGCTCACCAAACATGAAGTCTACACTGGAATTGTCGCGTGGAGATTATGCTGCTCTTTACAACCGTTATGGCGACCTCCTGAAAGTGCCCATTTTGAGCTGAGCGCTATTTATAATGAACGCAGCGTGTTCAATAAAGCAGTATGAATGTAAAAATGCGCTATATTTACAGAACGCAACACGTTCAATAGAATAGTATGAACAATCAATATTAACACTTCATTAGTTTCTGGAAAGGAGGCTGAGCGGATATGGGAATTCCCTGAGTGCCGTGAAGACATTTCGTTCTAAAGTCAATCCATTTTACTCTGGAAATGTGTCTTGCTCATCTCCCTTCTCGTTTAATAAATGTGTGTATGGTAATGCACAGTTCGGCATTCATTCTTGATAAATGGCCATACAATACAGATAATTACAATACAGCTCAGTACAATACAGTTCAATAAAACACAGTTCAGTACAATACAGTTCAGTACAATACAAGTTCAGCGCAATACAAGTTCAGTACAATACAAGTTCAGTACAATACAGTTCAGTGCAATACATATTCAGTACAATACAGTTAAGTACAATACAGTTCATTGCAATATAGGTCAGTACAATACAAGTTCAGTACAATACATGTTAATTACAATACAGTTAAGTACAATACAGTTTAATGCAATACAGGTCAGTACAATACAATACAGTACAATACAGTTCAATTCTATATAAGTTCAGTACAATACAGTTCAGTTGCAGGTGGAGCTTACTGGAATTCCACGGAAGTGATCACTATCCATGTGTCCTCCTAAATTAAAAAGGCAATCTGCTGCCTTGCAGAAAGATTGGGGACAATCAAAGGCTAATGAAAGCACACCTGAAAAATTGCTGGCTGAAATCAGATGCACTGGACCACTGGCGCAGAACACAGTGCAACGTATTAACGGGTGTTCAGTCAGAGTGGATCTGGCGGACTTAAATGTGACGTTCTGTCTGTGGGGGCGATCAACACACTTAACCTGACAGCTGACTTCATGTGGGAGTCTGGAATCCTACTCTGACTGAGTCCTGATCGCAGAGAGAGAGAGAGAGAGAGAGAGAAATTACAAAGGCATAAATAGAAGTCAGAAAAAGCAAGCTCAACACATTCCACTATGAGAACACAGACCTGGACGTCAATAGCAAATTTAGACGTACCAAACATGAAAGAATGGAAGAACACACTGAGCTCTTGAAGCGTTTAAAGAAGAGGTCGGCGATGAAAAACGATGCACTTTAAACAGTGTGCTAAGCAGGCTAAGTGATGCCATGTGGGATGATTGCTGCAAAAAAAGTGTGCTAAGAAAAATCACTAGCCACATTCTATTGCCTTCATCAGGGCATGAATGGCACAACACGACACAGAGACATATCAGACTTCCAGAGCACAGGCCAGATATGCCACACATCTGATGAGAGTAAAGGTAATGCCCTGCTTGCCCGCTACTTTGAACAGACTGACCAACGAAATGAGGCTGTAAGAATGAGCATACAGGTGTCACTCTCAGAATTGTGTGAGAATGTAGTGCTAGGAGAAGATCTCATAATCACAACCGATGCCATTCGCACAACACGTAAAAGGTCACACAAAGCTGCTCCTTGTCCAGATAGTGTTCGGTATGACGACATAGACAACTTAGCTAACGACGACTTGACAGAACTGATCAAGGAGTTTAATGCCAGCATTCAGATTGGGCAGATTAAGGAGGAGTGTCTACACAACTACCGCTACCGAAGCCAAACAAAAACCATTCTCAGATCAGTGACTACAGAATCATCGCGATGCAGATAATTGCAGAGCAAGCTGCTGGAGAAAATAGTTGCCCGTATACTCACCTGTCACCTTGAACAGATACACGCATTCCTACCCCTTTCGGAAATTATAAATATAACAAAACGACATGGCTCAATGCGGCAGTCTTCGCCTATAACGTATTCAAAGATTTCTACAGTAGAGAGGAGACATGTGTCGCTGTTATATATGTGGATGTACACAACAGAGTACCATTTGAATACCTCATGCATATGTACCTCAAACTAGCGGTACACCTCTTCCTCATTAGGTGGATCGCTGCAGCACTATTTCAGAGGAAGTTGATACTCAGATATGAAAATTGGTCATTGTTAGAGCCAACATTAATTTGTCCAGGGCTGTCACAAGGCTCACCATTGTCACCAGTTCTATTTAACGTGTACACAATAATGATCACGGAACAACTGCAGGAGAGGGAAAAACCAATACTTTTGCTGATGACATTCTGGTATATCGACAAGGAAGAGACAGACGGGAAGTCGGTTCCACACTGCAAAACGGACTCGATCGCGTCTTTTCCTGGTGTGAAGTATCAGTACTTTGGTTATCCTAATAAGACATCTTTTGCACGCGTCTCCCTTAATAATCATATCGTTAACACGGAAACACCGGTGGTACGAATGGGGGCTGATGAGGTGATCAGGAACATGTTGATGACGTACTTACTCTGCTTATGAGGCTACTTACCCTTCTGTCCCAGGGACTGGTCTTCGCATCAATTGAGTATACCTTAGCAATTTTTACTGTCAGTACGACGCAAACTAACAGGCTGAAGAAAATACAGAATGAAGCTTTGTGCATTATCTTTAGGTATACGAGGGACACTCCCTGTGTAGAACTGCGGTATCTTCTTGACTTTCCAACCATGGATGACAGTCTCAAGATCTGGAGAGCACGATCATACCTGAAAATAAGTGCAGATAAAAAGCATCCATTGCACCATGAGCTCAATACAGGGGAAGGTGTCAGGCTAAATAGATGAAATTATGGTTGGGCTGAGCAGAAGATGTCAGCAAACAGGTCTGTGGGCTTACCAATATCAACACTGGCGAGGAATTGATACTTATGCCTACGCCATTCAGGGGGACATTCTCGTGTATTGTCATACTCGACAAGAAATGTAGGGAACATGACTCAGTAGTGGTCAATGCGGAGGTGAACGGTCTCATCTGGGATAACACCGATGAGAAAGATGCAGTAATCTACACTGACGGGACCGTAATGTGACACCAAATGAGTGCATGGGCATTTACATCACGCTCGACAGGCAGAATAGTAAAAGAAGACAGTGGTGCATACTTTATGACCACGAATAGCATGGCGATGGAGCTGATGGCAGAGACCAGAGCATTTATCTCGTTAGAGCCACAAGACTAGGCAATGGGTAGAGTTTTTGCAGAAGTTGCAAATACGTAGAGTCACCTTTATCTACATCCCTGGACAAACGGAGGCACGGAGAAATGAATGAGCGGACAGGTTGGCTAGCTCTGTTATTGAAGACGGTCAACCAGTCGATCGGGCGGACGTCATCAATGTCCTCCGAGATGTGAGAAGAGCACAGGACATCGATAACTATGAGTCCACGTCGCTTCTTCGGATGAAAGAGATGGGAACCAAGATAGACACTACCAGAAACGAGAAACTTAGTGGGCGTAAAAGAGAACTTATCAACCAACACACAACTAGAGTTGTCAGTCGCTGGACACTGCAGGACTTGCTGAGGAATAGTTCTGAGCACCTATGGACATTTTCGGAGTGTAATGATGATGACCCGCAAATAACTCAATAATAGTTCATTCTATCTATCTATTGACCTTTCGAGCCGTAGCCGGCCCATAGGGCGTAGACCAAGATACTCCTTCTCTTATCTTAATTTGTGTTTGCAATTCTTTTAAAGATATTTTATCAAATCTCGCCATTTGTCTCTGTTCTGTGCAAGCAGCTCTATCTCATTGAGGGAGCCGAATCCTGCTGCTCTTGCCTCTCTCATCAATGTTCTTCTCAGTGTCTCTCTGGGTCTTCCTCTTTTCCTTTTACCTGTTGTTTCCCATATGAGGGTTTGCTTTGCTACTCGGTTATTATCTCTTCTCACCCCATGTCCAACATATGACCATCGTCTTTTCTTTATTACTGAAGATATTAGTGGTAGATTGGCGATTTCTCTAATTTCCTCGATTGTTTTGAATTCGTTCCACGCTATACCAAGTATTTTCCTTAGACATTTATTTTCGAATGCATTCAACTTTGTTTCTATATTTCTTGTTGTTTTCCAGCTTTCACACGCATACGTAAGGGTTGATAGTACATTTGATTTGAATAGTCTAAGTTTTGTGTTTGTGCTGATGAGTTTTGATTTCCACAACTTTTCAAGGCTTCTGAAAGACATTGCTGCTTTAGCTATTCTGATTCTAATTTCTTTGCTTGTATCCCCTTCTCGATCAATGTGACTTCCAAGATAGGTAAAGTAATTGAACTCTTCTACTGGTTTGTTTTCCATGTATATTTTGTCGTCTGTTGGAATTAAACTTTTCATGACTTTAGTCTTTCCATGATTGATCTAAAGTCCAATTTTGCTGGCTATTGATGATAGTTCATTTGTGTTTTCCTGCATCGTTTTTATCTGGCTGCTGATGAGAACTATGTCATCAGCAAAGTCGAGGTCCTCCAAATGGTCTCCTTGTATCCATTCGATGCCTTTATTACCAGTGCAGCATTTCTTCATTATGAAGTCCATAACAACTCCAAATAACAAGGGCGATAAAATACATTTCTATGTTCCCAGTTTCTATTGGGAAACATTTGCTCAGTCCTTCCTCTGTTCGAACTGCACATGTGTAACCATCATACATGTTTTTGATAATATTTATGATTTTTGATGGTAAGCCATAGTGCTTCAGAATTTTCCACAAAGAATCTCTATGAATGCTGTCAAATGCTTTTTTGAAGTCGATGAATGTTAAGTACAAAAGGTTTTTGCTTTTCAATGTGTTCCTCCAATATAAGTCGTAGAGTGAAAATGTGATGAAGGCAGCTTCTCCCTTTTCTAAACCCAGCCTGTTCTTCACACATTACTGTATCTATTGAATCCCTTATTCTATTTAGGATGATTTTGCAGAATAACTTTGAGGCAACTGTCAAAAGTGTCACGCCTATCTAGTTGTTACAATCTCTAAGATTGCCCTTTTTTGGAATCTTAACAATGATCCCTTTTTTCCATTTATGGAATAGTTCATTACAATACAGTTAAATACAATACAAGTTCAGTACAGTACAGTTCAATACAATACAAGTTTGATAGTTTTCTGTATATTGAAACTCCTCATGTTATTTATTAACGCATTTATTAATTTGAAACATAATAGATCAAGGTAAAAGTAAAGTATGAGACTCAATTCGGCGTTTTAGCACGCGAGTTAACACCCATATGTGCTCGGCCGCCAATCCAGAAGTGTTCATAAACTTCTGGATAATGTCGCTTCGAGTATCGTAACTCATGTTTCGAGGCCGCATTCCTCACCTTCCCAGAGTACTACCCTGGTACCCATTTCTGCCAGCGGCTGGGTCGACCGCGACATAACAGAACAGCTAACTATTAACTCCAACAATGGAGACGGGGAGAGGGCAAAGCTCCAAACATTTATTTCGAAAATCGTATCTTCCACCGGGGTAAAATGTAAGCGTGGAGAGACTAATGTCTTTATTTACCACTGGGAAGTAGTGTGTGTAAATGTGGCTCTGACTACTGATCATTATTACAATCGCAAGTCAACAAAGTATAGAGCCGCGATAGCTCAGTGGTTAGTGAAATGGACTACAAAGGACAAGAGGTAAGGTTCAATCACAACCGACGGCTTCCGGGTTCACCCAGCCTTAAATGGGTACCGGATTTTTTTCTGGGAAAGTAAAGCGGCACGGGCGTAATACGGACCACATTACCCCAAAAATCATGTGCTAAAGGTCTGTAAAATATATGGTCGCTAACACCATATTCCCTATACGCCACCACTTGGCTTGACGGGGATACTTTAGGTTTAGGTTTTAGGTCAGCAAGGTCTAGGATGGCTCGTTTCTTTATTTAAATCTTGACCTATTCATCGTTGTGTCAGTGATGATGTTGTCTCTACCCGTTCTTTCTCTTTCTCTATTCATCTTTGTATATCGAATCCTATAATCAGTATGTATTGTAGTTTCATCACTTATAACCACACGGGTGTATTTTCCTCTTATTGTACCCCCACAGATTTAAATACCCAAGTTGATACGTTAGGTTATAATGCATTTGTTATCCAATTTACTTTGTTTATTATCTTATGAGTGGAGACCTATATATATATATATATACAGCGGCAGACTACACAGATCACTTCGAAATTAGATCAGGTGTAAGACAGGGTACGTATTATCCCCCCTACTGTTTATTACATTCAAGGACTATATATGCGAGTTAGCCAACCCGTCAGAGACAGAGGAGATCAACGAGCTTTTATTTGCAGACGATTAGGTCCTAATACATGAAACAAAGAAGACCTACAAGAACACTTATACAAACTCAACTGCCCAAGCACAAAATACAATATGAAAATCAATATCGACAAATCGACAAAACAGAAGTCATGAATGTCGCCAAAAATAAACAGAACATCAGCATAACTATAGAAGGCAGGCAACTAAAACAAGTAGAGGAATTCAAATACCTAGGAAGTTTAGTGACAAACGATAATTCATAAACAGCAGGGATAGACTCAAGATGCAACAAAGCTTGATAAATCATTGGACAGTTATCACCACTATTGTCCAACAAGGAAATAACTATAGAAGCAAAACGAGCACTATACACTACAATCTTCATCCCAACGTAGTGCAACCAATGCCAGACCTGGACCCTAGATGCAAGAACAATAAGAAAAATGACATCTACAGAGATGAAATGTGTTAGACGAATGGCAGGAAATAGTCTGAGAGATAAGATCAGAAATGAAGAACTTAGAAAAAAGCTAAGAATAGCCTCCGCCATATAATATATACAGAAACAACAAATAAAATGGTTTGGCCACGGGACAAGGCAGAAAGATCAAAACACAACACAACAAGCCTTCAACAAACGTTGTGGGAACACCAGACCCAAGGGTCGACCACGAAAAAGATGGAAAATATTAGAAGCACTAGGAAACATAACAGCAGCAGAGGCGAACAGAAGAGCAAAAGACCGCAAATTATATCTCCCCTCGACGCTGAAAAGCAATTGAGGAAGAAAAGAGGAATAAGAAGATTATATTTATATAATTCCTTTTTTCTGATGGATTAAGGTCTGAGATAAGGATCAATCTTTGTCAAACAGAACAATTCGTGTCCGAATAACTTTGCTTCAGACAATAGCTGTTTTCTAGTGCTTAGTATTTTTAATAGTGAAAACTATTTTCAGGGAATCGTCATATCACAAAATAAACATTTGCCATCCTAACCGAAAAAAAAAAAGTTTGTAATTCAACAGTTTTATATTTAGTTCATTTTAAGGCACGACTCTGTGAGATGAATTTAATATTGTTAATCCAGAAGGAACATTTATTATCAGAAATGAAAACGCATTTTCATGAAAAAAATCCTCAATAATTGATATGTCTAGTAAATAGATATTACGAAATATTATTACGAAATGAGTAGACCAGTCGGTCGCAAGTCGGGAGTAAGGTGTAAAAATAAATACAAGGACCAATGAAATACCGCACATAAGCGTTCTTTGTTATATGTGGAATGTATGAACCAATGAAATACCGCACATAAGCGTTCTTTGTTATATGTGGAATGTATGAACCAATGAAATACCGCACATAAGCGTTCTTTGTTATATGTGGAATGTATGAACCAATGAAATACCGCACACAAGCGTTCTATGTTATATGTGGAATGTATGAAGATTTGTTTCAGTACAAGAAACTACAAATGCTATTTCTGTTAGATGTTTTTAATCATTATTTTCTGATGACTTGCGCCAGGATCGGTGAACCAAAACCATCTAGACCCTGCTCCACCTCTACGTGGTGCCTCCAGTAACAGACTAACCTGTCTAGTCTGGCCAAGCGTGCAGGGATCGAAGAGGGAAGACAACCCGGTACTCAAAAGTATCGTGCTGAAGTCGGATGTGTTGGGCCGAAAGACGTAAATATAACAGTTATACTGCAAACCACAACACAATGCAGACACGTCCACTACGTCCTTGTAAGGGCAAATGATGAAGAGGAATATTCTAGTCTACCATGATACTCTAGAATACTTTAGTCATCGGGCGAACGCAACCAACCAACCAACCAATCATTATTTCATTATTATACACGATCATTTACTTTCACAAGCAACATTTTATTTGTTCATTTTCCTTTTTAGCGTTTTAATGTGTGTGTGTATGTGTCTCTCTATCTCTCTCTCTCTCTCTCTCTCTCTCTCTTTCTCTCTCTCTCTCCTGAGTTTTTTCTTTGCTTTCCTCCTGTCTTTTTCGAGAGATAATTCAGTTCCTATCTTATCCATGACTATATTTCCAATTAAACATTTTTTTGTTGTTGTAAATTTAATTTTACTTTCCCTTTTTATTTAAGAGGAGCACAGAGAGTGAGTGGCGTGGAAGCGAGACAGGCAGCATTGGGAAAGAGTATTGTCTGTTTTATTAGAAGACAAATACTACAAGATATTTGCATTGATTGTCTAACGTTGGGGAGGGTTTGAGTGTGTTTGAGCAGTCTGTTTAGCTTGGAACTGGCCGAGACTTCTCCGAGTGTGTGCACAGTTTTGTTTGGTTTCTTCCTCCATACGCGAGGCGTTCCATCTGGGAAAGGGTGTAGTGGAGTTGGGAAGTCTAACTGAAGTATTTTATTTGTTTGTTTTTTTTTTTTTACATCTATAATTTTTATTTAAAAAAAATTTTTTGAAGTGATTGTTTTTCAAGAAATGTTATCTACTTTATTGGGCAATATGTTTTTTTAGAAAAGAAATTTTGCCTACATTGTTTTGTACTTTACAATATATTTTTTTAAAATATATTGTTTACCTATTTTATAAATGGTTAGTTCTCATTATTTTCTTGATGCTCTTTTATTGCAATATATTTTCCTTTTACTCTTTTGACGCCCTTCACATTTCCGCTGTTGTAAACATATTTATTTGATTTTCTTCATCACTCAATTTCTTATACGCAGTTTAGTTCCCCCTTCCCCCTGTTTGTCTCCCTATTCCCCCACAACCTATTTGTCTCCCTTATTCCCCCACCACCTATTTGTCTCCCTTATTCCCCCACCCCCTATTTGTCTCCCTTATTCCCCCACCCCCTATTTGTCTCCCTTATCCTCCCCTATTTGTCTCCCTTATTGCGATAATTAAATTCTAAAACTTAGACATGCGTAACCTAATTAGTTTGGGGGCAAAATACAGCAGAAAAGCATTATGGGGGAAGAAAAGAAGGGGTAAAAAGGAGCGACATTTAAAGGCTGTTCAGATCTAGATGACCTGATGATCTGTTAAAGGTCAGCTGGTCATGTGACAAGAATGTTAGAATTCATCATACATCTCCTTCAGGATTATCGGAAACCCCCCCCCCCCCCTTTCCCCAGGACGAAATGAAGGATAACGAAAAATGAAATGAGCGAGAAAGTAGACAATGTGAAAAATATGCAACAACCGCTGTTTCTGGCTTTCATTTGATAATTATCAAATCAGGGGGGAATATTTCGTTCACTTTAAAATATTAGTGGCACTCCTCTTCTGAAAACCGGCTTCCTACCCCCTTCTGTAGAATGTACAGAGCGATGGCTTGCCTGTGATAATCTTTTCATCAAAAAATGGGTCATCTTAACTTCAACACAAAAGAGCTTACGTTCTTTCCACGGCCATTCAGCGTCGAGTGAAGCTGGTAAGTTCGGATCCATACACGGATATGTTGTATATTGTACGGTAAAAAGGGTAAAAGGTGTCCCATAGGAGTATTTTACTGTCTTATGAAAGTGGAGTGAAGAGCCTCCACTTATCATGGAAACATCTTTTGAGAGAGCTCAGCCTAGTGCTCTTTCTCTCTCCAGATGCCCGGCCTTCCCTGACCAATGATCAAGTACCCATTTTTCTCTCTGCTGAGTCGACTAGCGGGGACGAGCTTGTTTCGAACTCTTGTGACAAATAATAATAAATGAATGTTATAAAGCATCGATAGTTCAGTGGTTATTGAACTGGACTACAAAGGACAAGAGGTAGGGTTCGATTTCAACCAACGGCTTCCTGGTTCACCCAGCCTTAAATGGGTACCGGCTTTCTTTTCTGGAAAAGTAAAGCGGCACGGGCGTAATACCGACCACATTACTCCACAAATCATGTGCCGAAGGTCTGTAAAATGTATGGTCACTAACACCATATTCCCTATACGCCCTTGGCGTGACGGGGGCTCTTTACTACTTTCTTATAATGGAGGGAAACTTCAGAGGCGATAGATCAGCGAATCATTTCAGTGGAAAAGGTATGTCTACAACACTCAGAGAAAACTACAAATAATCAATAACAGAAAAAAAATATAGAACAATAGACAACCCGAAGCAGAATCGAACACATACTCCTCGACACAGCGCCTTGCCACAAGAACCAAACGCTACATCACACGGCTGCTACTTAAAATAAGAAGCTATAACTGGCGATATCTATGACGCGTGTAAACTATACTGTACTATATATTGTCTGTAACGCAAGTATTCAGTGAATCAATTCAGAGGAAGAGGTATGTTTACAACACTCGGAAAAAATGACAAATAATCAACAACAGAAAAAAATATGGCAGGATCGAACCCGTACTCAGTGGCATAGCGCCTTGCCACGAAAAGTAATATATAGTAAGTATTCAGCCCTACCCTATTAGAGAGATACTTGTCTTAATACGAAAATACAGATATACAATGTATTCCCGAGTTATGTTCGTAACCGTATCCTATAATCATGAGTACACATGCGTGAAAAACATCGCCAATGATAGCTACTATTTTAGGTAGCTTAGTTGGCCTTGTGCTCTTGCATTTTGTTTCTCGTGACAATGCGCTGTGTCGAGGAGATCGGGTTCGATCAGACTTCAGGTTGTCTATTCTTCTTTGTTTTTTCTTCTGTTGTTAATTATTTAGGACCTTTTCCGAGTGTTGTTAACATACCTCGTCCCATGAAATGATCCGAACCCTAGTGTTCGGCATGGAAAATGAGCCCACTACGCTAATCTGTCCCACAATTATGCACGGTAAAACAAAGTAAAGAGTAAAGAGCCCCCGTCACGCTAAGTGGCGTGTAGGGAATATGGTGTTAATGACCATAAATTTTACAGGCCTCCCGCACATGATTTTTGGGGTAATGTGGTCGGTATTACGCCCGTGCCGCTTTACTTTCCCAGAAAAAAAATCCGGTACCCATTTAAGGCTTGGTGAACCCGGAAGCCGTCGATTGGGATCGAACTCTACCTCCTGTTCTTTGTAGTCCAGTTCACTAACCACTTAGCTATCGCGGCTCCCAATTATACCGTACTTATAGTAAAAATAAAATAAGTAATGTCTGCTAGTTCATTAATCTATCGTCCTCTGTGTCCACTTTTGCCCCTATTCCTGTTAGTTCTGAATGTTACTACTCTCTGTTAGTTCTGAATGTTACTACTCTCTGTTAGTTCTGAATGTTACTACTCTCTGTTAATTCTGAATGTTACTACTCTCTGTTAGTTCTGAATGTTACTACTCTCTGTTAGTTCTGAATGTTACTACTCTCTGTTAGTTCTGAATGTTACTACTCTTTGTTAGTTCTGAATGTTACTACTATCTGTTAGTTCTGAATGTTACTACTCTCTGTTAGTTCTGAATGTTACTACTCTCTGTTAGTTCTGAATGTTACTACTCTCTGTTAGTTCTGAATGTTACTACTCTCTGTTAGTTCTGAATGTTACTACTCTCTGTTAGTTCTGAATGTTACTACTCTTTGTTAGTTCTGAATGTTACTACTATCTGTTAGTTCTGAATGTTACTACTCTCTGTTAGTTCTGAATGTTACTACTCTTTGTTAGTTCTGAATGTTACTACTCTCTGTTAGTTCTGAATGTTACTACTCTCTGTTAGTTCTGAATGTTACTACTCTCTGTTAGTTCTGAATGTTACTACTCTTTGTTAGTTCTGAATGTTACTACTCTCTGTTAGTTCTCGTACGATGATGATCCCGTTATATGTCAACATCATTTCATCTCTTGTTATGATACCGCATTAGTTTTACCCCGGCTCCCTTTTCTTACTTCTATCTCTTTCTGCCATATTCAGGATTCCTTTTAGGCACCTCATCTCCGTTGTGACGATTTGCTTTGACCTGTTTTTTTTTCTTTTACTATTGGTGCAGACCTTTTATTATACATAATGTCTCCTTGTCTTTGATGCTACAATTTTGTTCTGTAGTTTTTGATACAATTGTCCAACCATGTTGCTATTTGCATGTTCCTTTTGAATAATAGATCACTTTCTAAGTAATTAAAGTATGGCTTTGTTTTCTTTCTTTTTCACTAAAGATTACTGTTGTTTTTATGAATCCAATGACCTTTGAGCTGACGTTTTTTGCCCAACTCCATGTAATGATATCTGCAGGCATTCCTGATTTTCTTTGTAGTTCCAAGTAATATATTTCATTTATCCGGTTTTTGTGGAAGTAAAGTTGCTATGATATCAGTGATCTTTCAATGAAAATTTGTTTTTTCCCTTTTCTTTGCAACATTAGTAACTTCTGTTTTGTCAACGCTAATTTTCATATTGTGATCCTTGCACACTTATTAAATATGTGTAGTAACTAAAAAAAAATTAGACAACTGAATTTGGCTAGCAAACAAAATATTCAAGAACTTGGAAGCTTTCAATATTGTGTTTATATCATACTTCTATAATTTCATGTGTCAGATGATGTCACTTTAAAACAAAACAAGATAAATGATAAATTCTTTTTTTTTCTCAGTGATGCCCACGTAAAGAGCTGACTCGAACAAATAGAGAGCAGGAGTATAAAGCTGATAAACTCATCATCTTTTAGACATCATTTAGATAATCTAATCGTAAATTGTTGGCTCTCTCAGATAAACCACACATTTGTTTAACACGAACAAATGATGGACCTGACTTGAACATAAATATTCCTGTTGCTTCTCTCAACGTCAGCCTGATCATTTACAAAACAGTAACCCAGTGGTTTTGAAGAAGAATGTTGAGAATACCAAGGACAGTTAAGAGGAGCAATGAAAACGTTCTGAAAGAAGCCAAAGAAAAAAGAGAGCTAAATTCGATATTAGGAAGAAGCAATCATATATTTTAGCCATTCAAAGAGAAGGGAACAGCTGGAATATATTGTGACAACTGGGAAAATTGAGGGACGGAGAGATAGAGGGAAGCAAAGAGAAAAGGTACAATACAGCTTAAGAGAATGGCAAAAAGTCAATAACAGAAATGATAAATAGTTGTCGAGATCGGAAGTTGTAGAGAGACATGATCACCTACACCAGCAGGCCCGGTACTTGATGATGATGAACTACAAGACAATTCTCCAAAAGTTGGACATTCTCTCAACAAGAATGACCGTTCATATCAATGGAGAACAAATAAATCTGTCATTATTACTTTCTTCCCTTATTAAAGTGTTGATGAGGACGTCTTGCAACCATAACATAGAATAAGAAATGTCGCACTTTTCTATACTGGTATCATAGCCACCCTTTTAAACACTAATAACCGACTTTTGTTTCAGTTTGTCGAAAAATGTATTTATCCTTTTCACTAATTTCATAATTTTGAAGTTAAAGATGGCATATTAAGTGTTTAGCCAATTCATAAATAAAATTTAAAAAAAAAACAGCTGAAATTTGACAACCACATCACTTGACGGAAGCCGCGATAGCTCAGTGGTTAGTGAACCGGCCTGCAAATGACAAGAGGTTGGGTTCGATCCTTATCCACTGCTTCAAGGTTAACCCAGCCTTAAATGGGTACCGGATTTTTTTCTAGGAAAGTAAAGCGGCACGGGCGTAATACGGACCACATTACCCCAAAAATCATGTGCCGAAGGTCTATACAAATTATGGTCACAAACACCATGTTCCCTAAACGTCACTTGGCGTGACGGAGTCTTTACCTTTTTTACTACATCACTAACGATGAAAACTGAACATCATCATCATCAAGTACGATGCCTGCTGGGGTAGGCGATCATGTCTCTCTACAACTTTCAATAACGACACTCATTTATTATTTTGGTTGTTGACCTTCTGCCAAGCCGTTCTCTTAAGCTGTCTGGTATCTTTTCCATTACTTCCCTCTATCTCTTCGTCACTCAATTTTTCCAGTTGTTACAATATATTCTAGCTGTTTCCTTTTCATCACATGGCCAAAAAAATGATGAATGTTTCTTCTTAATATTGGAAATTAGCTGTCTTTTTGCATTGGCTTCTTTCAGAACGTTTTCATTACTCTTCCTAGCTGTCTATGGTATTCTCAACATTCTTCTGTATCCCACATTTCTACAGCCTGCAGTGATTTTCCCTTCTGTTGTCTTATTGTTCATGATGACCCCCTTTTAAAGACTGGCACTATATAACATTTAAGGACTCTTTTTGTTGCTTCTATTGACACAAATGTATTGCACAGTATCTTCCTCATTTTTTGGAAAGCTCATTTTGCCTGAGCCAAAAAACTGAAACTGAGCTGAAAACTGAACAGTGATCGTGTAATAACATATTAATTTGTTGTACTCATTACGGTTATACAGATTCAGTTGAACAGGAAGAGGGTGGCTATTAGAGTGACCGTAGCAGTTAGTTTCGAAGGAGGTTGCCAGTTTGGTTTCTACCTGAAACGTGATGTGGGGGGTTGGAAGAGTACCAACTGGTTTTTGATTGGTAGTAGAAAAAAAATGTAAAGAAAGATATAAGTTCCCGTCACGCCAACTGGCGTATAGGGAATATGGTGTTAGTGACCATCATTTTACAGATCTGTCACATGAGTTTTGGGATAATGTGGTCGGTATTACGCCCGTGCCGCTTTACTTTCCCAGAAAAAATCCGATACCCATTTAAGGCTGGGTGAACCCTGAAGTCATCGATCAGGATCGAACGCCACCTCTTGTCCTTTGTAGTCCAGTTCACTAACCACTGAGCTATCGCGGCATTTTTGACAGGCACTTTCCCATAATTCTGGGTATATTATATTATATTATATTATATTATATTATATTATATTATATTATATTATATTATATTATATTATATTATATTATATTAATTACCCAAGGACTGCAATGTTTTGGACTATACTATATTTTACTGTATTGTTTTACACTATTATTGTCTGTTATTGTGTACTTCACAGTTCCATAAAAATGTTAAGTTGAAAATTATTTTCCTTTGTCACTGAATGTTTTATGGAAGAAGACGGTTGTTTTCTTCGATCTGTTTGTCAACAAACAGAAATCGTGAAGGGAGGTAACCGCAACACACTTCGTCAACGTCGACAATTGTTTTTTTTACCTTCCCATTGTCTCTATACTCCGATTGTAACTTGGCGGGTTGGGGGAGGAGGGTGGAGACGCCTGAGGGGCGGTTGCCATGAACGCAAAGTTGCTAGAAGCACAATATTTAATAATAATAATAATAATACAAGTAAAAAGGGTTTTAATAATATATTTTTTAACAGTTAGGGGACGCAATAGCTTCCTTGCTCCCGGGGCGCTGGCAACCCACGCTACAAATTTTTTTTCACTTCATTTTTTTCCTCTAATCAATTAAATCTTCTGTTACGTTACCAGGGCTGATAGAGACAAAAACTGCGGGTGCCCTTTAGCTAAATGCATAAAGCACTTCACGAAACTCGAGGAGTATAAAGAGAATCAAAGGGAGATCTTCACAAAGTTCGAGGAGTATAAAGAGTATCAGACGGAGCACGTCACTAACTATTTTTGTATCCAAAAACTGTAACTTCCCAGTTCACACTTGAGAGTCTGGACGTTAAAAATCTGTACATGATACGTCCTTTATTTCAGGCAACACAATTACATTGTGTGTTAAATTTACAGATATCATCAAGTACCATGCCTGCTGGCGTAGGTGATCATGTTTCTCCATAATTTTCGATCTCGACAATTATTTTCATTTCTGTTGTTGACCTTCTGCCAAGCCATTTCAGTAAACTGTCTCTTTTCTCTTTGCTGCCCTCTATCTCTTCGTACCTCAACTTTCCCAGTTGTTACAATATATTCCAGCTTTTCCCTTCTCATTCATCATCATCAAGTACCGGGGCTACTGGCGTAGGTGATCATGTCTCTCCAGAACTTTCGATCTCGACAGCTATTTATCATTTCTGTTGTTGACCTTCTGCCAAGCCATTCTCTTAAGCTGTCCGTTATTTTTTCTCTTTGCTTCCCTCTATCTCTTCGTCCCTCAATTTTTTCCAGTTGTTACAATATATTCCAGTTGTTCTCTTCTCATTCATCATCATCATCATGTGCCATACCGGTTGGCGTAGGTGATCATGTCCCTCCACAATCTTCTATCTACAGTGCATCGTATCAGTTCTGTTGTTGACTATTTTCCATGCCATGACACCAAGCTATCCAGTATTTTCTCTCTTTGTCGCCCGCGATCTCTCTTTCCTTTTATTTTGCCAGTTGTAACCAAGTATTCAAACTTTCCTCTTCTCATGATGTGCCCGAAAAATGTTGATTGCTTCTTTCTGATGTTTTTTTAAGAGCTCCCTTTTTGTGTTGGCCTCTTTGAGAACTTCCTCATTGGTATTTTAGCTGTCCAGGGAACTTTCAACATTCTTCTGAGAAATCCCATCTCTGTGGCCTCCAGTAGTCTTTTCATTTGTTTGTCCACTGTCCATTATTCGCTTCCATAGGTCTGAACTGGTTCTATATAGCACCGATGAACTCTCTTTCTCATTTTTATTGACATAGATTTGTTGCATAAGATATTTTTTAGCCTTCTGAAATGCTATTTTGGCCGGAGCTATTCTGCTTTTTATTTCTGTGGTGCATCTCCCATTTGATGTTATTATTGTGCCCAAGTATTTGAAACGTTGCACTTGATTCAGATTTGTCCTGTTTATTTTTATGCTGCATGATGGTGATGATTGTTTCTTAGATATGACCATTACTTCTGTTTTCTTACTATACAGACTGAGACCTTTCTTGTTGCTTTCTTTTACTATTATGTCTATCATTTCTTGTAGTTCATTCTCTGTCTCTGCTATTAAGAGTGTGTCATCCGCATATCGCAAATTATTTATGTTGTGACCGTTGACTTCAATTCCTTTTTTGTCTACTATTGATCTCATAATATATTCGCTGTAAAGTGAAAACAAATCCGGCGACAGAACACATCCTTGTCTGACTCCTTGCTTTATATATTGGAATTGTCCTGTTTGGTTGTTAATTCGTATAGCTGCTGTTTGTTGCCATTACGTGTTGTATGATGATTCGCAGATCCTTGCCATCAATCTCTTCTCATTACATGGCCAAAAAATGATGATTGTTTCTTCTTAATATTGGAAATTAGCCCTCTTTTTGCTTTGACCTCTCTCAGAACATCTTCATTACTCATCTTAGCTGTCCATGTCTCAACATTCTTCTGTAAAACCACATTTCTACAGACTTCAGTGATTTTCTTGTCTGTTGTTCTATTGTCCATGATTCGCATCCATATGTTAAGACTGGCTCTACATAACATTTAAGAACTCTTTTTCTTGTTTCTATTGTCAAAAATGGATTGTTAGTATCTTCCTCATTTTTTGGAAAGCTGCTTTTGCCTGAGCCATTCTGCATCTCACCTCTTTTGTACTTCTTCTAACTCAGGTTAACAAAGTTCCCAAATATTTAAATTCATTTACCTGTTTTCCTTCTCATTACATTGCCATAAAATGATGATTGTTTCTTCCCAATATTGGAAATTAGCTTTCTCCTTGCTTTGGGGTCTTTCAGAACATTTTTATTACTCTTCTTAGCTGTCTGTGGTATTCTTAACATTCTTCCGTAAAACCATATTTCTACAGCCTCCAGTGATTTTTTTTGTCTTTTGTCCTATTGCTCATGATTCACATCCATATGTTAAGACTGGCTCTACATAACATTTAAGAACTATTTTTCTTGTTTTTACTGTCAAAAATGGATTGCACAGTATCTTCCTCATTTTTGGAAAGCTGCTTTTTGTCTAAGCGATTCTGCATCTCACCTCTGTTAAACTACAAATATAGTATTATATAATTTGAATGTTATAGATCTATGGTATAGTAATCACTATTATTCGAGGCTTTTTTCAGCCAGAACGGTCTGCAACGCGTACAGATTAATTTGTTGAACTTAAACAATCCCTAGATACATGTTCTAGAATGCAATCATTTAAAAACTAGAATTTGCGTCTTCTTCATATATATATTTTTAAAACACGTATATATTTAGGGTCAAGGGTGTCACGTGACATATTTTAATGTAAACGAGTAATATTAGACTTCATCGTATTAAGACACAGCATGGGGGGGGGGGAGAGAAGGGGGTGGAAGGAACTTGCTTTTTCTCGTTGTTATTTACTTTCCCCAACTTATAAGAGTCAGGTACCTTTTTTTCGTACAGCCAGGTTGGGTGGAGAGCATCAAGCCGCTGTGGAAGTCATGGCCACTTTATCATCGGGCCAAGCCAGCGTGTTACTGGACTTTATATATATATATATTAATATACACAATATCCTGCATGATATACATACATAACAACATATACAATACGTATGTACACACACATTTAATGAAAAAAAATGGTCTTGCATCAATAGAGAATAGAGAAACCTATCTTTTTTCTTCGTCTTGTTCATCCTTTCTTCTTCTTCTTCTGCTTCTACCCTTTTTTTTAGCTCCCTGTGGAGCATAGGTCTTCAACAAATACTTTCCAAGTCGTTCTATTTTTTGCCATTCTTTTAAGATCATTCCGTGTCTTCCCCATCATCTTCATTTCTGATTCTATCTGTCTTCTCCAAGAATTCCTTGGTCTTCCTCTTTGTCTTTTCCACTGGGGATTCCAAAAAAGGCCTGTTGTGTAATACTCTCAGTTGGCTTCCGCAGTGTGTGTCCTATCCAGCGCCATCGTCTTCGCTGTATCTCTTTACCCACTGGTATTTGACTGGTACATTTCCATAATTCTATGTTAGTGATTTTGTCCTGCCATTTCCATCCTTTTATTCTGCGTAAGCATCCATTAATGAAAGTCTGTATCTTCATGATTGTCAATTTTGTTGTTCTCCATGTTTCACAGCCATATAATAGGACCGACTTAACATTTAAGTTGAACATTTTTATTTTTGTATTTAACCTAATTTCTTGGATTTTCATATGTTTCCCAGTGTAACGAAAGCTCCTCTTGCTTTTGATATCCTTATTTTGGTATCATTTTCTGTTCCTCCCTATTTATCTATATTACTGTCCAGATATATGTAAGATCGTACGTCTAGTAGAGGTATTTCTCCTAATTAGATCTGGTTATTGCAACCTGTATTAAATCTCATAATGTTGATCTTATCTCTATTAATCTTCAGTCCTATCTTTTGTGATCTCTCGTCCAGTATGCTCATTTTATCCTGCATCTGTTGATGGCTGTGTGAAAGGAGAGCTATGTTATCAGCAAAGTCTAAATCATCAAGTTGCTTGGTCAGTGACCACTGGATTCCATTTCTGTTGTTTTGAGTTATTTTCATATCCCAATCTCTCTGTTCCGTTTCTAAGATGGCGGATCTAGTCCACGTTCTCTCGATCGCTGCAAAAAGTGCATTCGATGCCTGATTAATTTCAGTTCTCCATCGCACTCCTATGCGTTAAAGTCAATATAATGATCTACTTATTACATCTGCGCTGATAAAACAATGTCGTACGCCGGCGATATACCATTTTCAACAAATCAAGCGTTTTGAATGCGACCTTCCATCGTCTAGGCTTGTTCTGCGCTTTATGTCACATTGGTGCTGTTCATGACCGTTGTTGGATTTGCTTGACGCAAGTTATTTCCATGTTACTTATTAATGTGAAATGCTTCGTCACCCGCAGTTTTATCTATTTAGGGAATTTGCACCGTGATCTGTTCATCGTAGGCAACATTCACTAGAGTAATCAAGAATATAAAGGGCACGTCATTGCTGTGCTTGCCCTATTGTTATGTGTGCTACGTCATCGTAATGGCTCATCGTAAATCCCTAGACCAGCGTCACACTAATCTTACGGTCTGTTGTTTGATGTGCGACGGGGATAATCTGATGACTAACTGTGTTTATATGTTCGAAATTGGAATCACCAACGATGGCCTAACATCATCAAGCGCTATACAATTTTAAAGAAATATGACGATCATCACTTTCGAGAGGACGTGAACTTCTGGTATATGGTGGATAGGCGGCAGGAACCATTGCAGACTATGCATGAAAAGTGTTCCTTGTTGCAGTTTCCTCATATTCCAAGTCCATGGGGGACTGGTTGGTCTCGAGGCAGGACGCCGACCTATGGACAGAGAGGTTGTGGGTTCAAATCTCGGCTCCACCGGTTGGGATTTTTATTTATGATTTCTCTCCTATCCTCAAAAACTTTTTTTTTTCTCTTCATAGAACAAACCGAACTAGATTATTTCATCCTTGTGATGCTTAGCAAAGTTTTTCTATGCAATTGAATCTCTCAGTAGTAACATTTTAGAACAATCACGGCAACGAAACTCGACATTCTAAAGCATAAACGACATGCCTATGGCCTTCCGCACTTTCATTGCTGACTTACTAATTGCTCCTGCCTCGTATCAATAACTTAGAAGTAAAGTAAGTAAAGTGCCACATCACGACAAGAGGTTTATAGGGAATATGGTGTTGGTGACCATTATTTTTTATAGACCTTCGGCACATGATTATTGGGTAATATGATCGGTATTACGCCCGTGCCGCTTTACTTTCCCAGAAAAAATCCGGTACCCATTTAAGGCTGGGTGAACCTGGAAGCTGTCCATCAGATCGAACCCGACCTCTTGTCCTTTATAGTCCAGTTCACTAACCACTGAGCTATCGCGGCTCCCTAGTCACTCAGAAGACTGGCTGATTATTATATTTGAGGAATGTTTTTTTTTTAATTTTTTAATCGCTTTTGTTAATAATGATGCTGCATTATGCTTGCGAGTGCAGCCTACGCAGTGATAACGTACATACACTGTGGAAATGGTTCAGTCACGTGCTCAAACAATGATGTTGATTGGGAAGGGAGGTCGAAAGAGAGGCAGGTCAAGGGCAATCTGGTGAAGGACAGTGAAGCCAGTGATGCTGTGTGGGACAGAATTTGAGAACTCTGTAAAGGATGAAGATTGAGAGATTGTTTTGTGTTTGCCTTATCAGACGTTTTGATGCATGTTGGCCTTTGACTGATTAGCTGGTCAAAGGTTAAACAGATGAAAGAGTGAGCGGACGATGAAGATGAAGAGTGATTAGTTCATTGAAGGAGTAGGACGAAAATTAAGGAGTTTGAAAAAGTTTGAAAATGTGATAGGAGAATGAAAAGAAAAAGAAGGAGGAAAATGAGAAGAAAGAGACCATGTAGAGGACAGATAGGAAGACGCAGGAAAAGAAGAATAGAATGAAACGCGAGAGAAGAAAGGTGGGAAGGAAGGAAGGAAGGAAGAGAGGGAAGGAAGGAAGAGAGGGAGGGAAGGAGGGACGAAGTGAGGGAGGAAAGGAGGGAGGGAGGAAAGGAAGGAAGGGAGGAAAATAATGAGATGAAGAAAGGATGAACACCACACGTGCGCTGCCGGGGCCCGAAAGGGAAGTGAAGAATAGCGGCGCTGTACCCTACCAGGCATGTTCGAAAGAGGCGAGAAAGGAGGGTTGGGAATGGGACTGGCTATCCCACACTGTCAAAAAATAACGCGAAAAAAACTTCACAAACATGGACAAGTCAAAGAAAACAGAAAAAGTAAATCCGCCATCTAGGAAAGATAAGGGCTCTCCGTCTAAGAGACGTATGACGCAAGGTGGAGAAAGCCGTAAGGAGTCCGGGTTGCCGACTCACCCTTTGTCTGATAAAAACAATGTATGAAGGAACAAAATGTAGTGTGGTGATATGAAGGGCAGAAGCATTTGAAATAAGAACAGGAGTAGGACAGGGATGCCTTCTGTCTCCATTTTTCTTTCTACTGGCCATAGATTGGATTATTGTTGTTGCGTTCGCCGGCTTTCAACTCTGACGAAGTCCCTAGAGACTAGGAACAGAATTTTGCGTGTTAATCCATTTTTCCCTGGCAGCCGCGTGCACAGGGGTCCCTCGCCGCACAGACAGATAACTGCGACTTCGGAGGTACTCATGTTTTTTCTGTCGATGAGTAATTGACGTTTCAAGCCGGGCCTCGCTGCTGAGACCAGGGGTGATTGTCGCAGAGAGAAATCATAAATAAAAATCCCAACCGGTGGAGCCGAGATTTGAACCCACAACCTCTCTGTCCATAGGCCGGCGTCCTGCTTCGAGACCAACCAGTCCCCCATGGACTTGGAATATGAGGAAGCTGCAACAAGGAACACTTTTCATGCATAGTCTGCAATGGTTCCTGCCGCCTATCCACCATATACCAGAAGTTCACGTCCTCTTGAAAGTGATGATCGTCATATTTCTTTAAAAATGTATAGCGCTTGATGATGTTAGGCCATCGTTGTTGATTCCAATTTCGAACATATAAACACACAGTTAGTCATCAGATTATTCCCGTCGCACATCAAACAACAGACCGTAAGATTAGCGTGACGCCGGTCTAAGGAATTTACGATGAGCCATTACAATGACGTAGCACACATAACAATGGCACAAGCACAGCAATGACGTGCCCTTTAGATTCTTGATTACTCTAGTGAATGTAGCCTACGATGAACAGATCACGGTGCAAATTCCCTAAAGAGATAAAACTGCGGCTGACGAAGCATTTCACATTAATAAGTAACATGGAAATAACTTGCGTCAAGCAAATCCAACAACGGTCATGAACAGCACCAATGTGACATAAAGCGCAGAACAAGCCTAGACGATGGAAGGTCGCATTCACAACACTTGATTTGTTGAAAATGGAATATCGCCGGCGTACGACATTGTTTTATCAGCGCAGATGTAATAAGTAGATCATTATCTTGACTTTAACGCATCGGTGTGCGATGGAGAACTGAAATTAATCAGACATCGAATGCACTTTTTGCAGCGATCGAGAGAACGTGGTCTAGATCCGCCATCTTAGAAACGGAACAGAGAGATTGGATTATGAAATAACTCAAAACAACAGAAATGGAATCCAGTGGACACTGACCAAGAAACATGATGATTTAGACTTTGCCGATAACATAGCTCTCCTTTCACACAGCCATCAACAGATGCAGGATAAAATGAGCATACTTGACGAGAGATCACAACAGCTAGGACTGAAGATTAATAGAGATAAGGCCAACATTATGAGAATTAATGCAGTTTGCAACAACCAGATAAAATTAGGAGAAATACCTCTACTAGACGTACGATCTTACATATATCTGGACAATAATATAGATACAGAGGGAGGAACAGAAAATGATACCAAAATAAGGATATCAAAAGCAGGAGGAGATTTCGTTGCACTGGAAAACATGGATATCCAAAGAAATTAGGTTATATACACACACACAAATTTCCAACTCAAATGTTAAGTCGGTCCTATTATATGGCTGTGAAACATGAAGATACAGACTTTCATTAATGGATGCTTACGCAGAATAAAAGGATGGAAATGGCAGGACAAAATCACTAACATAGAATTATGGAAATGTACCAGTCAAATACCAGTGGATAAAGTGATACAGCGAAGACGATGGCGCTGAATAGGTCACACACTGCGGAAGCCAACTGAGAGTATTACGCAACAGGCCCTTTTTGGAATCCCCAGGGGAAAAGACAAAGAGGAAGAAAAAATAATTCTTGCTGAAGACAGATAGAAGCAGAGATGAAGATGATAGGGAAGACATGGAATGATCTCAAAAGACTGGCAAAAAACAGAACGACTTGGATAGTGTTTGTTGAAGACCTATGCTAAACAGGGAGCTAAAAAAAAGGTAGAAGAGGAAGAAGAAGAAGAAAGGATGAACAAGACGAAGAAAAAAGATAGGTTTCTCAGTTCTCTATTGATGCAAGACCATTTTTTTTCATTAAATGTGTGTGTACATACGTATTGTATATGTTGTTATGTATGTATATCATGCAGGATATTGTGTGTGTGTGTATATATATATATATATATATAAAGTCCAGTAACACGCTGGCTTGGCCCGATGATAAAGTGGCCATGACTTCCACAGCGGCTTGATGCTCTCCACCCAACCTGGCTGTACGAAAAAAAGGTACCTGACTCTTATAAGTTGGGGAGAGTAAATAACAGCGAGAAAGAGCAAGTCCCCCCCCCCCCCACCCAATGCTGTGTCCTAATACGATGAAGTCTAATATTACTCGTTTACATTAAAATATGTCACGTGACACCCTTGACCCTAAATATATGCGTGTTTAAAATATATATATATATATATAAAGAAGACATTGTAAAACATAAAAACCTCCTTATCAACACAGAAACCATAGACAAGCTGTTAGCGCGTTATTTGTTATTTTCTAGATAACGTAGCGGGCCCTAATCGTGACACGACACTAATTTGTAGGCTGTTGCGAAATGTGTTTGTGGCCACTGTGATTGTCTGTTACCACAGATAGCAGACTTCAATCAATATGTGGAACACACAGTTTGTGTCGCTGATAACTTGAATATACAAGAGAGCTGTTACTAGGAAACCCATTCGGGCTAGATCTAATCTTAATACCTCACATGTAAACAACGGCAGTTGTAATAATTTGAGAAATTGTATTTTAGTACAAATATATTGGATTGTTTTGTTTTTAAATACAACGGTTAAAACTATTTTTATATTTACTCCCCCCTCCCCCACCCCGAGGTACGAGCTTTCACCTATTTAACCGTAGACCAAGAAATCACCAATCAATGGTTAACATGCATTTTCATGATTTTGGCATAAAGTCAACACATATACATCTATTGACGTGAAATTCATTTTTCATTCCAGTTTTATTTCTTTTAGGTCAGCGGTATTTTTTTTTCCTTCAGCGGTCTTTTTTTTTTTTTTTTTTTTTTTTTTTTTAAATAAATGAGGAAATTCTCAAAAAGGCCAACACAAAAAGGGAGCTCCTAAAAACATCAGAAAGAAACAATCAACATTTTTTTTTTCGGGCACATCATGAGAAGAGGAAAGCTGGAATGCTTGGTTACAACTGGCAAAATAAAAGGAAAGAGAGATCGCGGATGACAAAGAGAGAAAATACTGGATAGCTTGGTGTCGTTGCATGGAAAACATTCAACAACAGAACTGATACGATGCACTATAGATAGAAGATTGTGGAGGGACATGATCACCTACACCAACCATTGTGGCACACGATGATGAACCATCAAATGTTTGTTTCCTATCTTTTATCTTCAATGTCTTTATCCGAATATTTGTTCCAGTTTGTGCAAGTGTCTTACACGTGTAAAGCTATACGTAAAAGATTCATAGATTTTTATTCTTCTTCCCCATTTTTTGTGGGTGGATAATCTTCTCATTTTTTTTGACTGACCACTTCGTCTCGTTTTGAAGTATTTCCCTGCTATTCATCTCACAACTATGTATAGTTCTAGTGTTATGATTAATATAATACTAATATTATGCCTAAGTCAAGATGAACCACAGTGCAAAATAAATCGGTTTTCGTATGCCTGCAGACTTCGGTCTCACAATAAGTGCAGAAAACGAATATACTCTGTCAGGAGGGCAGCACCTACCATTTTTATTGATAACAAACCTGATGTCGTGCAACATTATAGTTACTTGAGGTCCATCATCAACGGCAAACTATCTTTAGACACAGAAATTGGCACCCGCAGGGATAAAGTTGTGACCACCGTCGCCCGTCTTTCCATGAGCGTTTGACAAACTGACAAGAATCATGGACAACTTATGCAAAGCAAGAGAGAAGGCTAAATGCATTCCATATGCGATCCCAGCGCCGTATTCTTGGTATCACCTGGAAGGACAAAGTTTTTCAAACGTTTGAGGTCTTCACTCGCACAGGCCTCCTGAACATCTACACGCTTCTCAAATAGAGTATGTTACGCTGGCTTGGCGACTTACACCGTATGAAAGATGGCCGCATACCAAAAGATATACTTTATGGACAACTAAGCGATGACAAATGAACTAGGGGGCGCTCAAGACTCCGATTTATAGACGTGTGCACACCTAACATAAACCCCTAAACCTGGGAAGACAGATATGCAGACAGAAAGGAAGAGGTATGTTTACAGCACTGAATTGATTCGCATATTTTCGCCTTGGAAGTTTCCCTCTATAAAAATATTCATTTATTATTATTTGTCTCCAGTCTAGACCACTGGAAACTACTATTCGTGCTGTTTCGTCCTAAATGTTTGTCTGCAACGTTCAGCCCTACACTATCCGGGAGAACCTTGTTTTAATAGGAAAAATACAGATATACAATTTATTCTCGAGTTGTGATCGCAGCCCTATTCTATAGTCATGAGAACACCTGCGTGAAAGACATCGCCAATAATGGCAATTTTTTTTAGTTAGCAGTGTTCTCTAGCGTTTGGCTTTTCGTGGCAAGGCGCTGTGCCAAGGAGTACGGGTTCGATCCTGCTTCGGACCATATATTGTTCTTAGTTTGTTTTTTCTGTTGTTGGTTATTTGTCATTTCTTCCGAGTGCTGTAAACATACCTCTTCCACTGAATTGATTCGCTGATTATCGCCTCGGAAGTTTCCCCTCTATAATAATATTAATGTATTATTATTTTGTCTTCGAGTATGTTGCTTTCATGCGTTTGTTGATCTTAATTTCTTTATGTCTTGTAATGAGACCAGATCATTTGTCTTGTTTACGTATTCTGCGGCGGATGATTCCTATCATGTTTTCTTAGTTCATTTTGAATGTTCTTTCTTTTAGTAAACATTTTTTTATAAAGTACGAATATTATTGTAACGCAAGTGAAGTAACAAATACACGTGACTAAACTTGACTACTTGCCAAACAAAAGTTACAATTTGTTGTGCGAAATGAGGAGTTGGGTAGAGTGACAAATCGGACATACTCTCTTTATATTTACTTTGTGTCCGACATAGTAAAGTAAAATACCCCTGTCACGCCAGGTGGCGTATAAGGAATACGGCGTTGGTGACCATACATTTTACAGACCTTCGGCACATGATTTTTGGGGTAATGTGGTCGGTATTACGCCCGTGCCGCTTTACTTTCTCAGAAAAAAAATCCGGTACCCATTTAAGGTTGGGTGAACCGGAATCCGTCGGTTGGGATCGAACTTGTGTCCGACATGCCTTTCAATAATGTGTGTGTTGGTGTGGTGTGTGTAAATGTTCTGCAACAAAGCTTGTTAAATCATCGAACAGCTATAACCACTATTGTCCCACAAGGAAATAACTACAGGCAAAACGGGCACTCTACAATACAATCTTCTGTTGCAATTACAACGCTGTACTACCAATGCTAGACCTGGATATCGGATGCAAAAACAATAGAACAAATAACTACTATAGAAATGAAATGTGTTACACGAATGACAGAAAACAGGTTGAGAGATAAGATCAGAAATGAAGAACTGAGAAAAAACCTAGGAATAAACTCCATCATTGAGTACTAAAGAAACAATAAACAAAATTGTTTGGCCGCGTTGTAAGGCAGAAAGACTGAAACACAATACAAGGAACCTCCAATAAACGTTGCGGAGTATTGATGGAATATTAGAAACAATAGAAAACATAGCAGCAGAGACCAACAACAAAAGTAAAAGACCGCAAATTATATATTCCATCGATGGTGAAAGGTAAATGAGTAAGGAAAGAAGAAGTTCTGCCCCTTTTAGGTCTATTTGCTCCCCTTCATGTTAGATAATGTTTAAAAACTTATCTCCACGCCTTGCTGAATGTATAGGCAAGATTGTGTTAGTGACTTTATTTGGCTATGACCAGGCTGCCTTTACTTTCCAGAAAAAATCTCTGGTACCCAGTTTTAGAGGCTGGGTGAATCTCGAAGCTTTATCAGTCCGAAAAAAATCTGCCACTTTTGAGGATCTAACACAGACCCGTCTGATTAGGAAGTGAGCACACTAACCACTCAGGCTCAAGATAATGTTAAACACCTCCAATATGTAAACAAACACCTCCAATATTTAAACACCTTCGATATTCAAACACCTTCGATATTCAAACACCTTCGATATTCAAACACCTCCAATATTTAAACACCTCCAATATTTAAGCACCTCCAATATTTAAACACCTTCAATATTCAAACACCTTCAATATTCAAACACCTCCAATATTTAAACACCTCCAATATTTCAGCACCACTAATATTTAAACAAGGCCAATATTTTGGACTGAGACTGTACGTTCTCGAATCATGTGACATAGGGACATTCTGGAATTACCATGAAGTAAGTAACCATAACCTAGAAACATACATCAAGCTACTGAACGTTTGTTGGTTCTATCTTACCATCATGTGTAGTAGTAGTGCAACAAATAAAATAGTGGTTTCTTGAATGAACAATATCTGGACAGAACAAAGAAACCATGTCAGAGTAAAACAAAAACTGAAAGTAACAATCATTAAACGAGTGTTTATTTTAAAATAAGGATACTATGTGTATATATATGTATACTTTACATATAGCAGAAAAAAAAGTTGAATTTTTAAAATTATACACTAATACCATTTTTGACAACTCAGATTAAAGAAAATAAATATAACAATGTCTAAAAAACAAATATATCATAACTGACTGGTAAAAGGACAAGAATGTTGTCATAACAAATAGAACACCAAATAGTAAGCCAAATAATCTGCATTTTGTACAAAAATTTTTTAAAATACATTTAATTTAAAAGGTTTTATGCTGACCAGGAATTGCACAGTTCACAATGTGGACTAATATAATGCATATATTTTTTTTAAGATGTAAGGCCATTAAAAGAAGCAGCTATAATACAACAGAATTGTGTTTAAATAACAGCCAAGATGGCACAATTTATGTTCATTTTTCAGTAGAACAACATAAAACAACATATTCATTGAAAATTCAATTTTCATTTCTGTACAGGTATAGGCTACAACCACCTGAAATTTGGAGGGTTTATGAAGATGGTGGCTGAGACAGAAAAATAAGTTGCTAGAACTACAGCTTGTGTTACAATGATTATGACTCAATTAAAAATAATGACTCATTGAGTTAGGATAGGTATTAAAAGCAAATTATTACTCTGACTCTCTCACCCAAAAATACTGTGGCTAAGTGAGGTGAAAATTAAACCTCACAATCTACAAAATTATGTGAAATGTAATCATTTTTAATACCAAAATCATTAACAGGAAAGTTCTAACCAGGAATAAACAGGTAAGACCAGATACGCATAGAAATGAAAACTATGATTAGAGTATAGACCTTGTTGATGGCATATGTAGAAATGGGAGGAATGGCTGTGCCTCATGTATTCCTCTTTCACCTTAAACTACTTCTACTATACCTGACCTGTGATTTTCAGTCTCAAAAAAAAAAAAAAAAAAAAAAAAAAAAAAAAGAGAAAGTGAAGAAAAAGATATGTAACATAATAAGAACTAGGAATTGACAAAGAAAGAGATCTCAAAGTAGTTCATTCACCAATACCATTCTCATTTATTTATTTTTTTTTTAATAAAATCATCTCAGCAGTTCATAGTAAAAATAATCTTTACAGATGTTGCAAATCATTTTCAAGCCCAGATGTTTATATTCACAAATACAAACTCTCCATAAAAGGAAGAAAGTATTAAAGTCATCAAGGTTCTGAAGAAGAGATAAGCTCTTTGCCACGACAGTCACTTTCACTGTAGCTTAAATTTATTTTATTTACAGGAATTTACGGAAATATGTTCAAAGAATTTTTATTTCCTTTATTAACTATTTTTAGAACATTATTATTGAAAGAAAAACTTTCTTAATGAAGGTATGTACTGTTTAAAATGTAGCATTGAAGTATATATATATATATATATATATATACATATATGAGAGCCGTGATAGTTCAGTGGTTAGTGAACTGGACTACAAAGGACAAGAGGTAGGGTTCAATCCCAACCAACGGCTTCCGGGTTCACCCAGCTTTTAATGCGTACCAGTTTTTTTTCTGGGAAAGTAAAGCGGCACGGGCGTAATACCGACTACATTACCCCAAAAATCATGTGCCGAAGGACTTCAAAAATCATGGTCACTAACACCATATTCCATATACGCCACTTGACGTGATGGGGGCTCTTTACTACTTTTACTATATATATATATAAAACACTTTTTATGCTAAAATGCCATAATCTACAAGAGTACTTTGAAAGACATACAGCTATTTTGTATGCTTCACAAAAGAAAGATGTAAAAACATATTAACAGTGTTTACAAATTTTGGCAAAAACTGGAAATAGATAACTTATTGCAAAGCAAAGTAGAGATCCAATAAGAAAGACAAATGTGACAGAAAATGCAGAGAAGTTGAATGTTTTGCTGGGAGTAAATATTGCAGCGCACTGTAAACTGTAACACATCACATTGTAATAATCACTCTTTTCACCACAAAAAAGGAATTAATAACACAGAAGAGAAAGGACCCATTCAAGCCTCTATTTAGCATCGGCAGCTCCACCAATCAACATTATGATATTTTTAACACCCCTACACCTGCTGTTATTACTTCTGGCCGTATGATACAAATATTGTGCTTATCATAAACAATTTAGTCATTACAAAAATAAAATAAAAGCATAAATAGCAATTATAAACTTCTCAAAACTTATTAACGTGGATATAATCTACGCAGAACTATTAGACATTGTTGCTTCCGAGAACAAGTTTAAAAAATAAAACTGCCTCAAGAGACTCTACCACCTATATTATGGAGGGCCCAAACAGACTTGCCAGCAAAACTACAAGACTGTAGTAACAACTAAAGTGTGAAAATTTGCTCCACAGAACCAACTATGCCAACCATAAAAAACATAGGGAACCAATAAAAAGGTACCATTCAGTTTGTGACCTATGCTAGGTGATATGTATAGCAGTTGATTGCTAAAGGAAAAGCAGTACCAGCTACTAAAAAGAAATAGTATTTTAACAGCATAACTTTTCAATAAATGTTTTTTGATAACAGGAGAAGACTAAAATAAACATGGTTTTGGTTATGGAAGGCCCTGGTATCACTGCAAACGAATTAAAATCCATAACTGCTTAACCACCTGTGCTAGTGGAATCATCCGAATTAATATCTCATCTCCCAAACAAAAAAAGCCAGCTGCAGTCCCCATCATAGCAGTCTCAGCACATGGCAAATGGCATAAGGCAAAACTGCACAGAAAGTGATCACAGCCATCTATTCCCCATCACACGATATAATCATTCATCGTAAGCAATCGGAATACAGAAACACCATTCAGATGAAAAATACAGCTCATGGTGTGCACAAAGCTCTTAACTCAGTTCTGGCAGCAAACTAGACTTGGAATATGAGGAAACTGCAACAAGGAACACTTTTTACTATCCAGTATTTTCTCTCTTTGTCATCCGCGATCTCTCTTTCCTTTTTTATTTTGCCAGTTGTAACCAAGTATTCCAACTTTCCTCTTCTCATGATGTGCCCAAAAAATGTTGATTGCTTCTTTCTGATGTTTTTAAAGGCTCCCTTTTTGTCTTGGCCTCTTTGAGAACTTCCTCATTGGTCTTTTTAGATATTATACACAACCTGTCAAATAAAAATTCTTTGTAAAAAATATATATGACTATAATCAAACATTAAAACTTATATTCTGATACATACTTCTGATGCAAAGTTATGTAACTTCAAAGTATGGCTTTAGCAAAACTCTAGGTCAAAAAGTCCTGAGCAGTATAAAACTATAAAATAAAACAGACTGATATTGTAGTTCACATAGATACATTACTGTACACATTAAACCCAGCATTTAACTTCTATGTTTCAGTAAGCTCAATTTGTTAAAATTTCTCTTTGTTTTCTTATTTGTAACTCCAATGTATTTATTATATATTTTCACCTATATTAAATGTTCACTTGGTTGAATATAATTTCATAAACGAATGATAAATTGTATCACAAAAGCAAAATCAATCAAAAATAAAATCTTTCTATCTATTGTCCTTTTGAGCCAAGACTGCATATAGGGCAGAACCACAATCTCAAAAACAGAAACCTTGCAGGCCAAAATGGCAAGTAATGATGAATTCACTGCTTCTATAAAAAAAAATAAAATAGTTACACTTTTATCAAAAAAGGAAGTGGAAATTGTTAAGCTCTTAAGTATTAATGTAATTATTATATATGTCATAACTACTAACGAGAAATGATTAAAGATGTTATTGTTGGTGGTAGTCAATGCCAAAATACTGTTGTCGACATAAATAAACCTTGTCAGTGGTAATCAGAGAACAAAGAAAAATGGATTGAATTATCCACACAACCTTCTTTTTTGAGTTAATAAGTCAACAAATAATTTAGGAGACTCATCATCATCATCAAGTACCGGGCCTGCTGGCATAGGTGATCATGTCTCTCCACAACTTTCAAACTCGACAGTTATTTATCATTTCTGTTGACCTTCTGCCAAGCCATCTCTTAAGTGGTCTGGTATTTTTTCTCTTTGTTTCCCTCTATCTCTTCGTCCCTCAATTTTTCCAATAGTACCAATATATTTCAGTTGGTCCTCTTCTCATTACATGGCCAAAAAATGATGATTGTTTCTTCCTAATATTGGAAATTAGCTATCTTTTTGCTTTGACCTCTTTCAGAACTTTTTCATTACTTTTCTTAGCTGTCCATGGTATTCTCAACATTCTTCTGTAAAACCACATTTCTACAGACTCCAGTGATTTTCTTGTCTGTTGTCCTATTGTCCATGATTCACATCCATATGTTAAGACTGGCTCTACATAATATTTAAGAACTCTTTTTCTTGTCTCTATTGTCAAAAATGGATTGCATAGTATCTTCCTCATTTTTTTAGGAGACTGTTAACTACTAAACTCATATCATCGGGCTCAAACCACCAGGGCAGAGGGCAAGATGGAGAGCAAGGAAGAAATAGATAGATGGAATAAAAAACATGCAAGAACCAAAACATATCTATCCTAACAGCATCCGGATACGCCCAGGATTGATACTACATCTAAAAAGCAAGTGACGAAAAAGAACAGGCAATACATCTATAGCCATTAAATTATATTATATGTTCCTCCTTTCTCCTGTGACACTGCAAGGCAACAGCAGGTGGATAAAAGAGAGAAGAAACTCATATTCTAGCACAAGTAGGTGTCATTAAATAGATCTGGCCCTAACAACAAATATCAAGAGAAGCCTTTTACAAATTAGTTAATGAACCAAAATCTCCTCAATAAAACTTAAACTGTTAACTTTACAATTGTCTCTATTGGCAAATAGTCATGAAAGCTTTGAAGATTTTAAAGAAGCTTTTCACCAAATCTATTATAATTTTCTTTTGCCAATCACATTATAAATATTAATTGAGGAACACTAAAATTAAGCAAACATTAATTATAGAGATTCAAACTTAATGAAGAATAGGAGATCACAATAATTTATCCAGGGTAGTATGAATGTTCTTAAAAATGTGGAGTAGTTAGGAACCTGTCAGTGGTGCTTGAAGAAATGTGTGGATACAAACTATCTCTGCAGATTATGAATTTGTTGTGCTAAAAGACTGGCACATTTTAAGGAGGAACATCATTTTAATCTAATAAAAGTATAACTTATTATTAAAAGACCAAGAAATTTGGTAAATGATAATTTGCAATACAAGTACCTGAATCATGAGAAATTAATGAAAGTCAAATTTACAAGCAAGTCAGCTAGGGCAAAAATAATTGGCAATAATGAAACATTTTTAAAAATCTGTTTTAATTAGCAAAATTAAAACTTACAACCAGAAACAATTTTTTACAATAAAAATTGTTAAAAATTTAATGAAGCCACAACACAGTCAAATTTTTGAATAAATCAAAACTTTTTTACATATCTAATTCAGATTTTCAAGCTGAGAAAAGTGTCAAATGGAAATCTCTCTGTGTTTTTAAGCAAATGTTGTGGCTTATAATCCAGAGAACAACTAATAAATGTTTTCTAATTTCAGCCTCTCACCTTTATATATATATTATATCATAATTGAGAAAATATATATACAATTCTACCTATCTATCTATTGTCCTTTCGAGCCGAAGACGGCACATAGGGCAGAACCACAATCTCAAAAACAGAAACCTTGCGTGCCAAAGTGGCACATATTGCAGAGATCACTTTTACACAATTACCACCTATAAAACAACAAGTGCTTATGAAGCTTGTTATCACAAATCAGTTATTGAGAAATAAAGAATGTGAAATAAAAAAAATATATATTTCCAAGAAGTGAATGAAAACATGAAAAAATACCCAGGATATTTATTTAAAAAAAAAAAAGAGTTATGAGGTTTTAGCAAAACTGTTTATAGAGGGAGTATAAACAATGTTTATGATGGGCATTAAGTTGAATTTTGGAAAGAAAAAATAATAATTTAAAAGCAAGATGGCACACAAATTGAATAACACTATAAACAAAAGCAGGACACCTTTAAACAACCTTGTTAAATTAAGATGGTGAAAAAGCAGCAGTAATATAATTTTACTCTTCCTGCAGAAAAATATTTTAAAACACTTCAGTGAATTTATTTGTTTCTTTGTTTTCTTTACCATATCAGTTACATAGATGTTTCTTCATAAAAAATATTCCCATACAATAGCCACTAATATCAATCATTTAAAAACCTTTCAGTGTTTTTATCTGCTTGATTTAAAACAGAAAGTAAAGATAATTTCATACATTCACTGCATCACAAAATTATTTCCAAACCGGGCACTTAGGATAAGAAGCAACTAGCTGCCTTTTGTATAAAAAGGCCACTGTAAATTAAAATTGTGAAAAGTTAGAAAAATAAAATAGTGTTTGTTGTAATAACAAAAGATATACTAAATCATAACCAACACTTCATTAAAATAAAATTTGTCAAAATCATTGTAAAATCATCTGTAATACATCTGCAGATATCAGGTCTAGTCCATTAAGAGTATAAATGGAACTGTTTTTTCTTAACAAATAAACATTGACAATATTATCAATACTGTAAATACTATAAGAAATAAATTTGGTATAAAAAAAAAACAAGGCCTACAATGTACGAAAGCACATTTTAAAGATATAACAGAAAACAAAAGATATTCCAGCATTTAAAAAAAAACTTAGTGTTTAAAAAATCACATAAAATTTTTTTTTAGCAAAATAAATCTTTATTTTTATGGAACATTACCACCAAATTTGTGTGTACATTCACATAGTTGCGACCACATATATTGGTGATGTTCATTAATATACAGTAGAATATATTTAATTTACCAACTTCAATGAAAAAGTGCAATGATTTTTTTGGGCACATTGTTTTATATAAATATATATTTTATGGTAAACATCTAGAAAACTACTTGTATAGCTGGAGCTGAAAAAAAAGAGTAAAATATAACTAAGCACAAATACTTATACTTATATACAAATAACATATCTGTATGTTTTATGCTATTAAAAAAAAGGTAATGTAAAATATATTACCATCACAAAAAGCAGATAACTTGGCACTAAGACAGTGATGGAAGTTACATTTCCAGTAGTAATAATTAACAGAAATAGTAATGCTAGAGCAGTGTTAACAGTAGCAGTAGTTATATTACCAGCAATTATCATAAAGAACAAATAGTATCAATTACAATCAGTGGTACTTGTTACAAATTATAGTAATATTATAATTTATACTACACCATACAAAAGCCTAAGTTATACACATACAATTTTATAACATTTGTCCAGTCTTAGTTTATCTTATCTTTCATTTTTCTTTAGAGTGCTCACCCCTGGAATGTCAAAACATTACAGTATCTAAAAAAAAAAAAAAGTATGGTCTCTCTCCTTCCTATATGTGTTTACTAAGGCAGCACAATACCTGTTTACAACATTACATTCCTCTCCAAGTTATGTCATGAGCCACAAGGACCATGTTCAATAGAAAATCTTGCAATGTGCAATATGAAGCACAGTCAGTATGTATGGTGAGAGCCTCAGGGCTGGGATGTTGGTACATTCACTTTATGATCATAAGTGTCTGGGTTAAATTTCCAGAAGTGGTGGATTTTGTTCAAAACTTTGATTTTCACCAAAGCTCTAAAAAATGATTACCAGAGATTTTTCTGGGTAAATAAAGGTACTTGATACCAACCAAAACACCCACAAATGTACCGTGGTGATGGGAGAAGAAGGTTCTTCACATCATATTCCTATACACCACCCAAAAGGACGGCCACAAAGAAGCTGTGGATTTAAAATGAAAAATGTAAAACCCAGTACTTTCCTGTCCAGAGGCCAGTGTTTTACTTCTAGACCATTCAGTTCCCCCCACTTGTTACCCCCCAATATGTTGAAATGAAACTAACTAGTCAAATCATGAGACCAATGTGAATGCTTAAAATGAGTGGACGCATCTCTATCTTGTCCAGTCACTATTTTCTGTCAATGACACTTTCATCAGGTAACATTTGATGTACTTATTCATAATAAAAAGTTCATGTCCAAATTTTTTTGGGGGAGCCGCGATAGCTCAGTGGTTAGTGAACTGGACTACCACGGACAAGGGGTAGGGTTCGATCCCAACCGACGGCTTCCGGGTTCACCCAGCCTTAAATGGGTACCAGATTTTTTTCTGGGAAAGTAAAGCAGCATGGGCGTAATACTGACCACATTATCCCAAAAATCATGAGCTGAAGGTCTGTAAAATATAGGGTTCACTAACACCATATTTCCCTATACGCCACTTGGCGTGACGGGGGTACTTTACTTTCATGTCCAATTTTATGATATCTTTTCTATCGACATAATATTTCTTTAATCTATAATTTAAATATAACAACCATTGGTAATAGACTTTTTTACCATTAACTAATCCTTATATTTACAACAAAATATATCTCAATTATCCAGTTGAAGTTTGTGTTCTGATCTTAATAATTATTATTTAATTGGAATCAAAAGCTTCTGCAAACATTTAATTGGAAGAAAATTAATAAGGAAAACTAGTATATGTATCATTTCTTAAAGAAATGAAAAAAATAGAAATCTCTGATTCTACTTATAAATTTTAAAAATCAAACACATACATTTTTTTTTAAAATCTGCTACTTTAAAAAAAAAAACACATGTACATTGAATTTCAATCAAATAAAAATTATCAACAACAAAAAAATAGTCAACTGAAAACCTTAAAATGGTGGCAAAAATATTTTAGTTTATTAGTCATGTGCATTTGCAGCATTGGTACCAACAAAAATATAAAGAATGCACTTTAGGTGGCAGCATAGTCTGGACAAACAATGTGTTAGAACAGCAGCAGTGATGGCTGTCCACTTGACATGTATAAATAAAGAAATGACAAAGGTCAAACAAGTTACTTTTGAGTAGTTAGTAAAGTTCTATTATAATTTATGGATGAAGATCAATGCATTATAATGATGCATAGCTGTAGGTGCAATGACTATATGAGTTGAATCATCATCATCCTGTACCATACCAGTTGGCGTAGGCGATCATGTCCTTCCACAATCTTCTATTTATAGTGCATTGTATCAATTCTGTTGTTGACTGTTTTCCATGCCCTGACACCAAGCTATCTAGTACTTGATCTGGAAAAGTGGAGAGGAATATAATGTTGTAAACAAATGACAAGGACTTCCATTTCCAAGATGGTGGAACAAAGTTTATGTTCTCTCAATCACTGCTGAAATTGCATTTGGGGACTGATTAATTTCGGCTCTCCAATGCAATTTTCTGTGTTAAAGTCAAAATAATGTTCTACTTATTATGGATTTTAATTCATTTGCAGTGATACCGGGGCCTTTCATAACCATATCTAGTACTTTCTCTCTTTGTTGTCCATGATCTCTCTTTCCCTGTATTTTGCCAGTTGTAAACAAGTATTACATATATATATATATATATTCTTTCTTCTTCTAATGATGTGCCTGAAAGATTTTGATTGTCTCTTTCTGATGTTTTTTAGGAGCTCCCTTCTTGAGTTGGTCTCTTTGAGAATGTCCTTATTGGTCTTTTTAGCTGTCCAGGGAACTTTCAACATTCTTCTGAGAAATCCAGTCTCTGTGGTCTCTAATTATCTTTCCATTTGTTTGTCTACTGTCCATGATTCGCTTCCATAGGTTAGGATTGGTTCTATATAGCACCGATGAACTCTCACTTCTATTGACATAGACTTGTTGCATATGATGTTTTTCATTTTCTGAAATGAAATGAATTGAACAGGAAGTTTAAAAATGAAAATAACAGACTCTTCTCATGCCACACTGAGTTGCAACACCAGCATCCACTGCAACAGGTGAAGGGCTTAGTGGTGAAAGATCACCAAATGGTGAATGACAGCTGTAGTTGTAAAGATTATCCAATACCCAGAACACACATCAATCATGATTTGCTCAAATTTTATTAAAGATCTACAATGTGAGTGTCGTGGCAGCTGACTCAAGAATTTCAATAGTGATTCATGTGTTGATGCCTGTTAATAATTTAATATACATTGAAAACTACCACAAGTTAAAAAATCAAAAGACACGGAATGGGAATATCCCTCCTCACTAAACCAAAGCAATAAGAGTTCAATCATTTGTCTAGTCTAGTCTTAATTCTCCATTTTAAATTCACATTTTTGTCTTTGGAGTTTATTTGTAAGAAATTTTAAAAGCAGTTAAAGTAATGATACTTTGTATGAGTATGAGTTTTTGTATAAGAATATGTGAAATAAATAGTTCTATTGTATATATAATCATCCATAATGATAGATATTGTTTTCATTTTAATGTCTATAAGTTATGTAATTATCTATCACTTTTAAAATTATCTCATTTATTTTTTTTACCCTATTTGTTTTATCCATCTATTTAGTTTCATAAAAAATCATTCTAAAAAGAAATTGTACTATTTTCTTCCAAATCTTTCTTTCAAATCTGTGTAATGTTCTTTGCTAGGGAATCAACCTATTTCTTTATAAGCACATCTTCAGTGGAATTCCTAATCACAAATCTTTGTCATGAAACAAACTCTTCCTCATTCTGTCCTGTTTTAAATTGTAGACATGGATTGATGCTGATTTCAATTATGTATGCAATGGTGGTTCACAGCTCTACCAAGAATCCAAAAATCTTTGACATTCAAAGTTATCTCAGAAGGTTAGAATTCATCATAAGAAAAAAATCATTATATTAAGTAATTTATACTAAAAATAAAAATCAGTTCAGTTCTTTCAAATAAATTATGTAAACAACTTGTTTTACAAAATAAAAACATTTGACAATAACAAATATAAAATGACTAAAAGATGCAATATAATTAAAAAAAAAAGTTTACATTTAATCAAATCTTCAAATTAAATGTTTGTTGTTCCTCATCTCATGGTCTTTCCTTACTGTATCATTTATTCATCCCACATTCCATAAAATTACAGAGAAGATGAGCACTTTATTGAAACAAACTGCACATTATTAGAAAAAAAATATTCTGTGCATAACATGTACACGTTTTCATATTATGCACATGAATATGGGTGTGTGTGTGTATATATATATATATATATATATATATATATATATATATATATATATATATATATACATACATATACACACACACATTAAACTGAGGTTTGGAACTATAATGTACAAACACCACCGTTAAAACTTCCATGAATCCTCAGGTTAATTGCTGTAATTGATGTCCTTCAAATATTTTTTTTTAAATTATGGCAACAAGGCAAAGGAAATTAATGCAATAATTAGGCTGATGATCATTATTCTTTTGGTTGAACTAGTGCAATTGATCGCAAAAATCAAGACATCACAAGTCTGGGAGTTGTTAGCCTGTGGGAAAAAATATATTTGAATTAATATTGTTACATGTTGATCAACTTCACATAAGTGTGATTAGAAATAAACCATTATGATAAATTACTAGCACCAGCAATGACTTAATTAGCTTTAATGGGTATTGAAATATTTAAAGCTTGTCAAAAACATACAGTAATGAAAATGTTCAGAAAGAGGCCAAAGCAAATAGAGAGCTAAGTTCCAATATTTGGAAAAAAACAATCATCATTTTTTGGCCATGTAATGAGAAAGGTACAGCTGGAATATATTGTAACAACTGGGAAAGTTGAGTGATGAAGAGATAGAGAGAAGATACCAGACACCTAAAGAGAACGGCTTGGCAGAAGGTCAACAAGAGAAATGATAAATAATTGTCAAGATCAAAAGTTATGGAGAGACATGATCACCTACGCCAGACGGCATGGTACTTGATGAAAATGATGAAGGAACATACAAATAATGGGTTAATACACTTTTTCAACTATAAAATATATTAACTGTAAAAGAAAACCGAGTGAGAGTGTTTGAAAAGAGAGTGAAAACAATAATTGTTTTGTTCTACTTGTGCAAATATGACACAAAATATTATTCTCATTGCATGATGCAGAACTGTAGATTTATTTTGTAGATTTTGTATATGTTTTCAAAATCCACAGTGGATGTTCTTCATTTCATAGTTTTATGTGTTTTTTTCTATATCTTCCTCTTTTTCTCTTTCCATCTAGTGTTTACCAGTTTCTAAAGAGGAATTCTATTTTCATTCATTCTAAGTACAAGCTTGATTTGTTACCATCTACTTGTAAATGTTAAAAATGATTCTTTGCTAGCCCTTTCAAAGATTATATTTTCCCTAAAATCTTTGCAGTTGACATATACTACATTTTATAAGGCTTTATTTTTAAATGTAACTTTCTTTTCATTTTTGAGCTGATTTCCAGCTTCCACATCCACGTAATTACTGGTGTCATGAAAATGGTTGAAAAGCCTGATTTTTAAAATGTTTTACTTAGTAGTTCTGATTTCCTGGTATTTGTTAATTGGTTAGAGACACATAAAGCTAGGATAATGCCGGTCAGAATTTATTAATAGTGTCTCCATCCAACGATGTTACATTTCCAAGAAAGGTGAAGCATAGTTTGTTGTTTTAATTTAACGGTCGTGAAACTTTTTCAGTCAACGTAGCCCTAATTCTTAACCACAAATTACAGTGGCAGCACCTTATATCGACAATTAAAAAAAACACACACTTAAAAAACATATTTTAATAGCATTTTAACGTCATATTTCATATGTTATATTGATTGCTGAGGTAAATTAATGTTTTGGGTATAAATTAAATAGATCAGTGTCATTTTTGTAAATGAAATTTTTTAAAATAACTTATTCAACTTTCATTGTGATATTTGTATCCTGTAACAAAGTCAATGTGAAGAATGAGCTTGTTTCATCCTCATTAGGTCTTTAAATCTGGGCACAAGTTTGGAAATTGCTATTCTATTCTTTTTCTCAGCATCCAAATGTGATCATTATTTGGTTTTGATGGCTGCCAATGCTGAAAACCCGGTCTTACATAAAAAGGTAGTCGCAAAAGGAATTAAAACTCGTGGGCCTTCTTACCGGCATAACAGTGTTGTTATTTAACAAAGCTCCAATGAAAAGAGGGAAAGAGAGATCTGGGGCAACATAGAGAAATAATATTAACTTAAAATTGTGGTACAACAGCAACAAAGTTGATGAGTTTCACTGTGGATAGAGATTTGTGGACATACATCACCTACGCTGGGTATGGCACTTTATGAAGATGATAATAATGTGTGCAGAGCACCTGAGTTCTGCTGAGTACAGTTTTAGGTCATGAAATTCCTAACTTGTTACTTGGTTATTTTGAACTGAAGTTCTGTTTGTCCTGTCAGTCATGAAGTTGTTTTGTCTTTTTCCAAGCTCTAGTGTGTAGTGAGCTGAGTAAGGTCAATTCATCTGTGGAGTAAAGGCCTTCCAAAGTTTTATTTGTGTCCATTTTATTTTATTTGGTCTTTGTAAAGCTCTTCATACCCATTCAACTATTATGCAGAGCAAGAATGGTGGTAGCAGAACAGTCCTGTGTTACTTATTTTTAATGGGGAGCCATTTTGGTTTGTCTGTATTTATTTGTACACAGAATTATGAGTTCTTGTAAAAGGGTCTTTTTATAAATATTTAGGTATTTTGTTTGGAAATTATGGTTTATGAATTTTACAGTGTGGTCTGTGCAAGCTGCCGAATATTTTTTAACATTAAAAACACAAAACTGGTGCAATGTAGAGATTGCATTATCGGTGATTCTTTTATAACAGTTCTAATGATAAAAATATGTTCAATGCAAAAACTATTTGGTCTATATCCATGTCTTTTGCCCCTCTCTTCCAGCAATATACTAAAGATATGGACTTTCTTACATAGAAAGTAGTAGTAATATATATGCATTTACACATCACTGTATACAGATTAATATTTTAGAATACACTCACTTTTAGATTACAGAGAATACCACTATTTTGAAAAAAAGAATGCATGATATTTATCTTACAGAAAGAATATGGCAGAACTGTTGCTTTATTTTTCATGTGATTGCAGTTAACATATGTTCATAATAGTGAGTCACAAATGTAAAATAAAAAAAAAATATGACAAATATTTTTCAATAGGCGAGATAGGAAGATAATTATGATTTTACAGACAGAAATCCATTTTAGGAATCTCTGGCAGTTAACAGAGCAGTACACTCACAAGAGTGTGTTTTCTCCATTCTAAAAAAAAAATTTTTTCTTTTAGGGGATGAAGTGTATTTTAACATTATGATTTATGGACACATAAGGACATAGGATTATGTACTTAGCTGATATTCTGGAATATGTTTGTGAATTTTGTCAATATATTTAGTGAGTGATACAAGTTAGTTGTACACCTAATCGTTATAAATCAATGATTCCCAAAATGTATATAGCAGGTTCCCCCAGCTTTGTCAAACACTGAGAATATTGTCGTGGGTGTACTCAGTAGTTATAAATCATAAACTGACAACATCCACAAAGGATTAATAATTTTTAGTGCATTTACAATCTTATATATTCTATCAGGGAATCAGATTTTTATCCAACTTATACTAATGCATTTGCCCTACGACGCAATCAGTATATGATCAACAGTGAAAGTGAACCATGGGTGTCAAAATTTTGGCAACCACCGATTAAAAAATAAAACAAAAAAATAGGCTTTAGGTGAATATCTAGAGTCAGAAGCTTGCATAATAAAACCATTAAGAAGATCCAGTTCAAATATAAATATTCAAACAGCACAAGGTATAATTAATTCATTAACAGGACCAAGCTAACTCACATATTAATAGTGGTCATTGAAGTTCTTCAAGACAACTCCCACATAGACTCCAATAATGACAGCTACCATGACATAGGCCATGATACCAATAACTACACTGATGGTCACCATACTTTTGGCTGAACTTGAATGAGCAGTGGCAGATGCTACATCACCACGAGCCAGGGCACTGCGAGCCTGTATAGAAAATGTTACCAAATAATTGTAATAATGAGTACCCAATAATTCAAATTAAGACTAAAACTCAAGCTCTCATGATTTAGTTGACTTAAACTCATTTACACTTGTGAGCTAGTTGCTTTTTACCAATCATGGCCTCTCATAAAAAAAAGAACATAGCTCCTTGATTGTTCTACAGTCAGTAGCATGTTTTGTCAATGTTGTAAATGTTAGAAAACAGGCATCACAAGTCAGTTCGACAGACAGTCCAATAGCAGATGATACACTTTTTTTAGCCTGTAGTTTGGTTATTGCAAGGGATGAAATATGTAAGGCGTTGATTCAGACACTCACTCCAGCAGACAGATTAGAGACACTCTAGCGGACAGAATAAAGACACCATAGCATACAGAATGATGACACTCTACCAGACAGAATAAAGACACCATAGCATACAGAATGATGACACTCTAGCAGATAGAATAGAGACACTCTAGCGGACAGAATAAAGACACCATAGCATACAGAATGATGACACTCTAGCAGATAGAATAGAGACACTCTAGCGGACAGAATAAAGACATCATAGCATACAGAATGATGACACTCTAGCAGATAGAATAGAGACACTCTAGCGGACAGAATAAAGACATCATAGCATACAGAATGATGACACTCTAGCGGACAGAATAAAGACACCATAGCATACAGAATGATGACACTCTAGCAGAGAGAATAGAGACACTCTAGCAGACAGAATAAATACACCATAGCATACAGAATGATGACACTCTAACAGACAGAATAAATACACCATAGCATACAGAATGATGACACTCCAGCAGACAGAATGAAGACACTCCAGCATACAGAATAAAGACACTCCAGCAAACTAAATGAAGACACCCCAGCAGACAGAATGATGACACTCCAGCAGACAGAATGATGACACTCCAGCAGACAGAATGATGACACTCCAGCAGACAGAATGAAGACACTCCAGCAGACAGAATGATGACACTCCAGCAGACAGAATGAAGACACTCCAGCAGACAGAATAAAGACACTCCAGCAAACTGAATGAAGACACCCCAGCAGACAGAATAAAGATACTACAGCAGACAGAATAGAGACACCCCAGAAGACAGAATGAAGACACCCCAGCATACTGAATAAAGACACCCCAGTAGACAAAGTAAGGATACCACAGCAGACAGAATGAAGACACCCCAGAAGACAGAATAAAGACACCCCGGTAGATGGAATAAAGATATACCAGCAGATAGAATAAAGACATCCCAGCAGGCAGAATGAAGACACTCCAGCAGACCAAATGAAGACACCACAGCAGACAGAATAAAGACATCCCAGAAAACAGAATGAAGACACCCAATTAGACAGAATAAAGACACCCCAGCAGATAGAATAAAGACACCCCAGCAGACAGAATAAAGATACCCAAGCAGATAGAATAAAGATACCCTAGCAGACAGAATAAAGACACCCCAGCAGACAGAATAAAGACACCCCAGCAGACAGAATAAAGACATCCCAGCAAGCAGAATGAAGACATCCCAGCAAGCAGAATGAAGACACTCCAGCAGACAGAATGAAGACACTCCAGCAGACAGAATGAAGACACCCCAGCAAGCAGAATGAAGACACTCCAGCAGAAAGAATGAAGACACCCCAGCAAGCAGAATGAAGACACTCCAGCAGAAAGAATGAAGACACCCCAGCAAGCAGAATGAAGACACTCCAGCAGACAGAATGAAGACACCCCAGCAAGCAGAATGAAGACACTCCAGCAGACAGAATGAAGACACTCCAGCAGACAGAATGAAGACACTCCAGCAGACAGAATGAAGACACCCCAGCAAGCAGAATGAAGACACTCCAGCAGACAGAATGAAGACACCCCAGCAAGCAGAATGAAGACACTCCAGCAGACAGAATGAAGACACCCCAGCAAGCAGAATAAAGACACTCCAGCAGACAGAATGAAGACACCCCAGCAAGCAGAATGAAGACACTCCAGCAGACAGAATGAAGACACCCCAGCAAGCAGAATAAAGACACTCCAGCAGACAGAATGAAGACACTCCAGCAGACAGAATGAAGACACTCCAGCAGACAGAATGAAGACACCCCAGCAAGCAGAATGAAGACACTCCAGCAGACAGAATGAAGACACCCCAGCAAGCAGAATGAAGACACTCCAGCAGACAGAATGAAGACACTCCAGCAGACAGAATGAAGACACTCCAGCAGACAGAATGAAGACACCCCAGCAAGCAGAATGAAGACACTCCAGCAGACAGAATGAAGACACCCCAGCAAGCAGAATGAAGACACTCCAGCAGACAGAATGAAGACACCCCAGCAAGCAGAATAAAGACACTCCAGCAGAAAGAATGAAGACACCCCAGCAAGCAGAATGAAGACACTCCAGCAGACAGAATGAAGACACCCCAGCAAGCAGAATAAAGACACTCCAGCAGACAGAATGAAGACACTCCAGCAGACAGAATGAAGACACTCCGGCAGACATAATGAAGACACCCCAGCAAGCAGAATGAAGACACTCCAGCAGACAGAATGAAGACACCCCAGCAAGCAGAATGAAGACACTCCAGCAGACAGAATGAAGACACCCCAGCAAGCAGAATAAAGACACTCCAGCAGAAAGAATGAAGACACCCCAGCAAGCAGATTGAAGACACTCCAGTACCAGTAGTTGGAAAAATGAGAATAAAACTTTGAGAGATAAAGAAATCCTCAAGAAGTATGAAATTATAACTAGATATGCTTACAGTAAGTAAATAGACTGATGAGTGATAAGTACAGTACGATAGTACAAAACAGATATAATGCTACTGAGAAAATACAGAATATCAAGGAGCAGTGGGAAATGCTCAAACAATCGATTCAACAAACATCAAAAGAAGTAATATCAGTGAATAAAAGAATCAACAAAAAGAAATGGATGACAGAAGAAATACTAGAACTAATGAACGAAAGACAAAAACATACAAAAGAATGGTGTACAAAATATTGCACAAAGAGATTCAAAACAAATGCAGAGAAGCATAGGAAAGATGGTTAAAACTGAAATGTGAAGACATGGAAAAACAAAAGAAAGTCTCAAAATTTATGCACAATCAGTTAAATGAATTAACAGGAAGAAAAGAAGTCAAAGTCTCAGGATGTGTGAAATCAAAGGAAGGAAATAAAATAATGGGACTAGAGAAGATAATGGAAAGATGAACAGAATATATCAGTCAACTCTATGATGATGAAAGACAAGAGCTAAACAATTCAAACAAAGATACAGGACCACCAATAATGCAGAGTGAAGTGGAGGAGGCAATTCAACATATGAAAAGAGGCAAAGTTCCAGGTCCTGGCAATATAACAATCAAAGAGATAAATGCATTAGGAGAGTGCTGAGAACATTTATAGAAAGAGCTATAAAGGTAAAGAAAGATTTATATATGTGCTTTATAGACTACACAAAAACATCTGACAAAGTAAAGCATGTGGAAATAATATGCTTGAGAAATTAAACATAGATGGCAAAGGTCTACAAATCATAAAAAACATGTACTGGCAACAAACAGCAGCTATATGAATTAGCAACCAAACAGGACAGTTCCAATATATAAAATAAAGAGCCAGACAAGGCTGTGCTCTGTCGCCGGATTTGTTTTCACTTTACAGCGAAAATATTATGATATGAATAGTAGATATAAAAGGAATTGAAGTTAACAGTCATAGCATAAACAATTTGTGATATGTGGATGACACAGTCTTAATAGCAGAGATAGAATGTACTATAAGAAATTATAGACATAATAGTAAAAGGAAGCAACAAGAAAGGTCTCAGTCTGAATAGTAAGAAAACAGAAGTAATGGTTATATCGAAGAAACAATCACCACCATGCAGCAATAAAATAAACAGGACAAATATGAAACAAGTGCAACGTGTCAAATACTTGGGTATAATAATAACATCAGATGGGAGATGCACCACAGAAATAAAAAGCAGAATAGCTCAGGCCAAAATAGCATTTCAGAAAATGAAAAATATCTTATGCAACAAATCTTTGTCAATAGAAATGAGAAAGAGAGTTCATCAGTGCTATATAGAACCAATTATGACCTATGGAATCATGGACAGTAAATAAACAAATGAAAAGATGATTAGATGCCACAGAGATGGGATTTCTTAAAAGAATGATGAAAGTTCCCTGGACAGCTAAAAGACAGAGGAAATTCTCAAAGAGGCCAACACAAAAAGGGAGCTCCTAAAGTATACAGAAAGAAACAATCAACATTTTTCTGGCACATAATGAGAAGAGGGTAGTTGGAATTTTTGGTTACAACTGGCAAAATACAGGAAAAGAGAGATCGTGGATGACAAAGAAAGAAAATACTAGAGAGCTTGGTGTCTTGGTATGGAAAACAGTCAACACATAGAATTGATACGATGCACAGTGAATGGAAGATTATGGAAGGAAATGATTGCCTAAGCCAACCGGCATGGCACATGATGATGAATATTATCATTGTAAGAGAAGCTGGACATATGTTGGACATGAGCTGAGAAGAAACAATAAGAGAATTTCAAAGCAGCCTCTTCTATGAGAAACATCAAGATACAGGAAAAGATGAAGACCTAGAAGATTAAAAAAAAAAAAAAGAACGTTTATAAAAGAATCGAAGTTGACAGACATGGACTCATTAAATAAGGTGGAATATCTCGCCAAGAACATAAATGCAGCTTTAACGTAAAAATATAACAGTTTTGGCATAGTGCTGACAACATGAGATAATGAATGAAAAATACTGGCATTAACACCTATTTTCTAATCACACTCATGGTCTTATGAAGCTCTTGCATTTATTTTGTTATATCATCTTACGCTTCATCCTGAATTTCTATCAACTTTGAGGTAATTCATTGATGAAGGTAGGATTGTGGGGGGGAAGGTTGTCTGCATGTTCAAAAAAGATGAGAAGTGTTTTTTTCAATCTCTTATATCAGTTATCTAAATGAAAAATTAAACTTTGTAAATGCATTGACTACATTTGTCAAATCTTTCAGAAAAGGCCATTTGATTCTTCTTCTTCTACCTTTTAGCTCCCAGTGGAGCATAGGTCTTCAACAAACACTTTCCAAGTCGTTCTGTTTTTTTGCCATTCTTTTAAGATCATTCCATGTCTTCCCTATCATCTTCATCTCTGCTTGTATCTGTCTTCTCCAAGAATTCCTTGGTCTTCCTCTTTGTCTTTTCCCCTGGGGATTCCAAAAAAGGGCCTGTTGTGTAATACTCTCAGTTGGCTTCCGTAGTGTGTGTCCTATCCAGAATCCTTGTCCATGTTTGTGAAGTTTTTTCTGCTTATTTTTTTTTTTTACAGTATGGGATAGCCAGTCCCATGCCCAACCCTCCTTTCTTGCCTCTTACAAACATGCCTGGTAGGGTACAGTGCCACTATTCTTTACTCCTCTTTCGGGCCCACGGTAGTGCACGGGCACTTTGATTAAACCTGTGAAATTATCTGTTATTAGTGTTAGTTAAACTTACAAATATGTTCAAATTGCAGGAGTTAGTAATGAAAGTAGCAATAGAAAGTGGCATTATAGGGCATATCACTTACATCGCTGGCCCGCATGATGGCCACAATGCCTGTAGGCCAAAAACAGCAAAGAGTGACAAAAATTGCTGCACACATGTGGTCTGGTGGCAGAGGTCCTGTGACAACTTGGTTCTGAATCAATGGCTGGGCAACCTGTAAGGTTAAAGACAAATGTGCTTTATTTGTCAATGCTGACATGCATTAATAAATAGAAAAAAAATCTGCAGCAATTCTACGTTGTCTAAGTAATATATGGTTTAGTGCTGCCTGCTCAATCCATTTACAATTGACTTTTCCACATTTGTTTTCCTTATCTGTGGAGAATAAATATAACATGTGTGCAGTGATGATAATTCTAACAAGAAGAACAAAACATAAAATGGTATTAAGTAGTAAAACCTATAGAGAGACAAGACAAACTATGACATTTCGTCCAAGGCGTTCATAAGATACAAGACAACAAATATTAACACAAACACAAAATTACAGGAATACTTAACTTATCAGAATGATGATGTTAGTCAGTGGACTGAGAAAGTCCAAATTAGGAAAATATAAGAAAGGATATGCCTTTCCAGTAGAGGAAAAGTGACCAGGATCCATGTACCTGTTGATCACATGATATATATTCCATGTAGGAGGTAGGATCTTGAGGGCCAAAATGAGCCAAACAATGCAATAAAATGAGGAAGGTACCCTGAAGATAGATGAAAGGAAGGGTCCCATAGGGTATGGGCAAAAATACTGGCACTAATACAATATGACCAAGATAACTCACTATGTAGGACAGAAACAATCAGTAGACAAACATTTTAATGGTTGCTGGAAGGGGTAGCAGAGCTGATATGGGAATGCTCCAACTATGGTGATGCCAGTCTGAACTAAAGACTAAAGAGTGAAAAAAGGAAAGAAAACAGAAGTGGCAAGAGAGGGAGAAAAAGAGGTGGGAAAACAGCAGTAGTAGCATTGAAAATAATGCCGCGAGGAATAAAGAAAAGACAAAGAAGATAGTAGAAAAAGAGACCAAATGTTAAAGGAAAGAGCTTAGCTCTTAGAGTTAAACCTCTTGGATGAAGAGTGAGAAAAAGGGCAATGAGCCAGTTCTATAAGGCTAACCAGTTCAAGCGTGATCGTAACCTCCGTGACATGCTTGTCAGGTGCCACCTTCCTGCCTCCCCGTGGAGCCATCGGGGTACGATCCATTGTAACTGTAGTCTACGTAAAAGTTGCAACTGTGTCCTCTGGAAGGATACAGTTCTTTTCCCTAATGGTCCTTTTGAGATCAGAGAGGGATTCACTTGCACATAGCATAACATTATATATGCCCTCATATGTAAGTGAAGTAAATTGACCCACATTGGCGAATCCGGTTGCCGTCTCAGTGACAAATACCGAGAACATCTGTATGACATCACTCGGGATGCAGGCACCCCTGTAGCATCCCACTTCAACTTTCAGTGCTCAGAGTAAGGCAGATGTCCTAGTTACTGGTCTGGTGCCATGTTCCTCTGACAGTGCAGTTGATTCACTTTAAAGAAACGTCTGATCACATGGATGGGTTGCCTTACCCCACAGGGCATCAATATATCCCTGCCAGATGGGTAATCCCTTTCCTTTTTGTCCCCCCCCACCTCTTCCATCTTACACACAGTTCTCCCCTCTGTCTCTCTCTCCCCTGCTCTGGTTTTGGCCCTCTAGGCAATTTTCCTCCCTAAATTTCTTATCAGCACCTGTCCTACATTACGCCATACCTGTCACGAGAGTACTTTGAGATTTTCTGCTGAGTCTTCTTATTTTCACATTCTCAGAAATCCAGAATCTTTTCCTGGTGTCACTGTTTCTCCCTCCCCTACTCTGGTTTTGGCCCCCCTCTGGCAATTTTCCGTGTCTGTGCTACATATCTTGATTATCCTCTATCATATATTTCTTATTGCCACTTTTCTATGGTATGTCTCACTGGTTTGCTTGCTTTGACACTCCTCTGTATTCCTTATCAGTACATGACCTGCATTATGCCATACCTACTACGAGAGTGCTCAGAGATTGTGTGCCAAGTTGGCTTTTGTTCACACTTTCAGCGACTCTGAGTCTATATCTGTGTCTCACTTGACAGCCTTACTACACGTCTGTACTCCAGTCTCACCACATGATAAACTATGTAGCTGGCATTTGTTAACCTTCCATCAGTGTGAGTATGACAGATTCTACCAGCTAAGTCGATCTTCATATAAAATTATTTTTTACTTGTACTTTTAGATTTCCACATTTTACCTATCCTCCAACATGTAGCACATCTCTCCCTCGTATCACCATCTCATCTCTTTTCTCTCTGTCCACTTCTCCTTCACATACCGGTCCTTATCATCCTAGATGTAGCAGCATTTATCTATACCTCATCGATTGTTATCGTTGTCCTCGTTCTCTGAAGAGGCAGCATGTAGGCCGAAACGTTAGTATTTTGTTGTGTTCCTTTTTTGTGAAGCTGTCACCATACCTTGTAGAATTGTATGTTACACCCCACTACTGGCTACTGTGAGCCAACTGCAGACGTATGTAAAATGTCTGCCTGTTTGGCTTATAGGTGTCTTATAACAGTATTTGCAGATGACAAAGTATTTTAGATTACAGGATATGCATGCAAAGTTTTCTTAGATTTCAAAGAGACTATTCAGGAAAAGGACATGTTAAGTCTGTAGTATAAAAGGACATGTGATGCATAATCTATGACACAAGGGAGTGTGCCCCTCAGGCCCTGGCTAGGATTACGGAGGTTCCTTACAGGATGTTCAAAAGATTCCTGTTTGCTGCACTTGAAAGCCACTACAGCCATCATTTTAGGAACTAATGCAATAAAGCTATTTGATAGCCAGATTTCTGAAAATTTTTTTGAAAGTGGTGGAAAGCATCAAAGATTCTTACTTCTGAGTTTTATAACATATGGTTTATATCCTTTGCGAGTAAACAAATTGTGGAGGAAAAACGTTTTCGATGGCTGAAAATCAATAATATTAATTAAATATAACATACAATACTTAGGCAAAGATAAGAGAATAACACGAAAGGATTCATCAGAGGTACAGTCTCAGGGTCAATGTCTTTATAGTGCTTTACAATTATTGATAAATTAAATTTTTCAACTAGTGGAAAGTAAACCAAAAAGGAATAACTAAGAATGAAGGTGGAAAAACTGAAGGTGAAGATTAGGCAAGTGAGATGTTATGAACAAACAAAATAGCATAACACTAAGCTGGAGACCACACTAGAAGTAAAAATGAAAGCAATTGGCAAAAGGTCATAGAGTCACATTTTTTGTTCATGACCTAAATCAGCATGTTAAAATAATCCACCAATTCAAGAAATAAATGACATTGGAAATGTCAGATTTCAATTTTCCAATGATAACCCAATAATGGCTACATTAATTCACAAAATGATAGTACAACTAAAAGGAAAATTATAGATAAAATATTCCACTACTTGAAAAAAGAAAACTAAAAGAATTTAAAGATTTTATTTTTAAAAATTATTAAAAAAAAACAACAAACTTACCACAACATTTGTGTGTTGGTACTGCTGTTGAGGATATCCATAACCAGGTGTAGGTTGTGAATACCCTTGACCAGGATTGGCGCTCCCTTGTCCATAGGGAACGTAGCCTTGCCCAGGTGGAACATAGCCTTGCCCAGGTGGAACATAGCCTTGCGCAGGTGGGACTGGACCAGCTTGGGGGAAACCACTTTCAGTGTAGGCTGGTGGTGCTCCAAGGGGTTGTGGTGGTTGGTTATAGTTTCCAAAAGCTGGAGGAATTCCTGGCTGTCTTTCATATGACACATCTTTGGGAACTCCTTTTAAATGCAACATTTATATTCTGCTTTTAGATATCATATTTTGAGAAGCTTACTTCCTTAACATAATACATTAGTTCACAAGTTTTCTTTATCAAGCAAGTCAAAAATAATAATCATCATCATCATCAAGTACCGGGCCTGCTGGCGTAGGTGATCATGTCTTTCCACATCTTTTGATCTCGACAGTTATTTATCATTTCTGTTGTTGACCTTCTGCCAAGCCATTCTCTTAAGCTGTCTGCTATCTTCTCTTTTTGCCTCCCTCTATCTCTTCATCCCTCAATTTTTCCAGTTGTTACAATATATTCCAGTTGTTACAATATATTCCAGTTGTTCTTTTCTCATTAAATGGATTTAAAAAATGATGCTTGTTTCTTCCTAATATTGGAAATTAGCTCTTTTCGCTTTGACCTCTTTCAGAACATTTTCATTACTCTTCTTAGCTGTCCATGGTATCCTCAACATTCTTCTGTAAAACCACATTTCTACAAACTCCAGTGATTTTCTTGTCTGTTGTCCTATTGTCCATGATTCACATCCATATGTTAAGACTGGCTCTACATAACATTTAAGAACTCTTTTTCTTGTTTCTATTGTCAAAAATGAATTGCACTGTATCTTCCTCATTTTTTGGAAAGCTGCTTTTGCCTGAGCCATTCTGCATCTCAACTCTTTTGTACATCTTCCATCTGAGGTTAACAAAGTTCCCAAATATTTAAATTCATTTACCTGTTTTAATATTGTCCCACTTGTCTTTATTTTGTCAAAAATAATAACATGTCAGAAACACTGCATGGATGTAAAATGGATTTGCATTGAAGAAAAGTAGAATACTCTGTACCTGACTGTCTCTCACTTTAAATGATTCTGAACATTTATTGTGTATATCACATTCCTGTACTACTGATTACCACATTCCCTACCATGGGGTTTAACACACTGCAGTACTGCCATTTTTTCACAAGTTGAAAATAACTGAGAAAATAAATAAAAATTTTAACAGGTTTTGTAGTTTGTTTGGAGAATTTACAAGAGGTCGGGTTCGATCCTGATCGACGGCTACCGAGTTAATCCAGTCTTAAATAGGTATCCACAGAAATAAAAAGCAGAATAGCTCAGGCCAAAATAGCATTTCAGAAAATGAAAAATATCTTATGCAACAAATCTATGTCAATAAAAATGAGAAAGAGAGTTCATCGGTGCTATATAGAACCAATTCTGACCTATGGAAGCGAATCATCGACAGTAGACAAACAAATGAAAAGACGACTAGAGGCCACAGAGATAGGATTTCTCAGAAGAATGTTGAAAGTTCCTGGACAGATAAAAAGACCAATGAGGAAGTTCTCAAAGAGGCCAACACAAAAAGGGAGCTCTTAAAAAACATCAGAAAGAAGCAATCAACATTTTTCGGGCACATCATGAGAAGAGGAAAGTTGAAATACTTGGTTACAACTGGCAAAATAAAAGGAAAGAGAAATCGTGGACGACAAAGAGAGAAAATACTGGATAGCTTGGTGTCATGGCATGGAAAACAGTCAACAACAGAACTGATACGATGCACTATAGATAGAAGATTGTGGAGGGACATGATCGCCTACGCCAACCGGCAGGGTACATGATGATGATGATGATGACATGGGTATAAAATTTTTTCTCTGCAAGTAAAGTGGCACGGGTATAATACCGACCACCTTACCACAAAATCATGCACCGAAGGTCTACAAAAATTATGGTCACCAGAACTATATTCCCTATATGCCACTTGGCATGACGTGGGCACTTTACTTGGAGAATTTACTCAGAAAGTTGGAAAATAAGTTAAATAAGAGAATTACAAAATTTTAGTGGAAATAACTGAGTATAGTCGATAAATTAAAAGCTGCCAAATACAGGGCCCAGGGTTCAATGCAGTGGTAACTTGAGCAAGTTTTTGCAGCTCACAGTACAGAAAGAGTTAAACAAATTAAAGATTTACTACTCTAATGTCAGACCCATAATGCTTATTTATTATCATCAGACATTGAAACACGTACAAACTGATACTTTAAATAGCTTTCTAGTTATACGCACTTCTGGAAGCCCTTGATTCAAACTACTTTTGGAGTGATCAGTTATAATCAAGCCAATTGTTTTTAAAGCAAATTTATAATCATTAACAGACTTTCTGAAATGTCACTGAAGAGAACCAGCAATGCTAAAGAGTTTTATGCACCATGTTGAATTATCATGTGCTGTCAGGAAATTTGTAGGAACTATTGTCCAAGTTAAGTGATCATGGTCATTAGATAAAGGTGCACTATCTTATGCACTGGGAGCAGCGATAGCTCAGTGGTTAGTGAACTGGACTACGAAGGACAAGGGGTAGGGTTCGATCCCAACCGACGGCTTCCGGGTTCACACAGCCTTAAATGTGTACCGGATATTTTTCTGGGAAAGTAAAGCAGCACAGGTGTAATACCGACCACATTACCCCAAAAATCATGTGCTGAAGGTCTGTAAAATATAGGGTGACTAACACCATATTTTCCTATACGCCACTAGGCGTGACGGGGGTACTTTACTTTACTATCTTATGCACGCTTTTGTTGATAAAATTAAAGAAGCGTTTAGAAGTACTGGAAACAACCAATTGCAAAATAAAATGTAATATTTGGATTATTACGTTCATATTATTTTTTTTACCATTCATCATCATCAAGTACCGGGCCTGCTGGCGTAGGTGATCATACCTCTCCACAACTTTCGATCATGACAGTTACGGCCAATGACAACTCATAACATGTAATATTTCTTTTTTTTTTAAACATGTATTATTACTGTTTATTTTTTTTAATTGGCATTATATATTTCTATTTCTTTTAGTAATAACTTTGGGTTTAGTAATATTTATTTACTTAGTGACATAATTATATAATTTGTCCCATTTCAATTAATTGCTATGACCAAGCATCTGCAACCTTGTGTATGTGACCAACATTATGATGCTTGCTTTGTCACTTGTGCACTGAAGCCCTGTTTAATTATATGATGACTACAAATATTGACATTATTCTGCAAGGTAATTGTTATAATCTTTCATGTGTTTTCTTTTATTTTAAAACATGAAAGGGTTATGAAGTGCTCGTGACATAGCACTGGTTTACTTCATACTTAGTAATTTGTGCTGTGTTTGAAATCTCAAAACAATCTTTTGTGATGTCTCCTATCTATATTCTGTCACTTTGAGCTGAATATGGTACATTGGTGTAAATTCAAAACTCTCCATGCCCAATGACATTAGGGGCTTTCAGGAATTGAATTTTATCCTGCCCCCTAGCAAAGAAGGAAGCATGATAGTCGCTTCACATATAATCTAGTACTCAGTTTGAATATGTTCTTCTGAATGAGATACCATGGTTAAGTTACTATTTATACTATCCAAAACAAAATGATCTTTCCAGATTTTACAAATCTATAGCAGCTCTTAAATTATAACCATTTATGTGCATTATTGAATTTTTTTATTTGTGTTATTTTCATGCTAAAAATTATAAAGTAAAGTAGATGAATATAGATATAAGAATTTGATAAGCAAGTGAACTCTGAAAGAAATCTGTCATTAGAATTGTTTTCCATAGCAATTTAAATGACGCAACCTTAAACCTGGGCCATAATAGCATCTGTCTTCAATGGTTTTGTGAATGTAAGTCAATAAAACAGATCAGATAAAAGTAAATATATGGATATTTGGATTGTCCATGATTGTATGAAATTTGAAAAAAATGTGTTGTTAGAGTCCGAATTTTTTGTTGTTGCAATAAAAGATAAGATCATATTCTAGTTAACATAGCATTTTTCAAAGTATATTCTACACCATAATCAAGAATGATCCTCAAAGAAGTACTGGAAACAACCAATTGCAAAATAAAATGTAATATTTGGATTATTACGTTCATATTATTTTTTTTACCATTCATCATCATCAAGTACCGGGCCTGCTGGCGTAGGTGATCATACCTCTCCACAACTTTCGATCATGACAGTTACGGCCAATGACAACTCATAACATGTAATATTTCTTTTTTTTTTAAACATGTATTATTACTGTTTATTTTTTTTAATTGGCATTATATATTTCTATTTCTTTTAGTAATAACTTTGGGTTTAGTAATATTTATTTACTTAGTGACATAATTATATAATTTGTCCCATTTCAATTAATTGCTATGACCAAGCATCTGCAACCTTGTGTATGTGACCAACATTATGATGCTTGCTTTGTCACTTGTGCACTGAAGCCCTGTTTAATTATATGATGACTACAAATATTGACATTATTCTGCAAGGTAATTGTTATAATCTTTCATGTGTTTTCTTTTATTTTAAAACATGAAAGGGTTATGAAGTGCTCGTGACATAGCACTGGTTTACTTCATACTTAGTAATTTGTGCTGTGTTTGAAATCTCAAACAATCTTTTGTGATGTCTCCTATCTATATTCTGTCACTTTGAGCTGAATATGGTACATTGGTGTAAATTCAAAACTCTCCATGCCCAATGACATTAGGGGCTTTCAGGAAATTGAATTTTATCCTGCCCCCTAGCAAAGAAGGAAGCATGATAGTCGCTTCACATATAATCTAGTACTCAGTTTGAATATGTTCTTCTGAATGAGATACCATGGTTAAGTTACTATTTATACTATCCAAAACAAAATGATCTTTCCAGATTTTACAAATCTATAGCAGCTCTTAAATTATAACCATTTATGTGCATTATTGAATTTTTTTATTTGTGTTATTTTCATGCTAAAAATTATAAAGTAAAGTAGATGAATATAGATATAAGAATTTGATAAGCAAGTGAACTCTGAAAGAAATCTGTCATTAGAATTGTTTTCCATAGCAATTTAAATGACGCAACCTTAAACCTGGGCCATAATAGCATCTGTCTTCAATGGTTTTGTGAATGTAAGTCAATAAAACAGATCAGATAAAAGTAAATATATGGATATTTGGATTGTCCATGATTGTATGAAATTTGAAAAAAATGTGTTGTTAGAGTCCGAATTTTTTGTTGTTGCAATAAAAGATAAGATCATATTCTAGTTAACATAGCATTTTTCAAAGTATATTCTACACCATAATCAAGAATGATCCTCAAAGACCTAGTTTGCTTTAATGGGAGAAAGTGATTATTATTTTTTAGCAACTATCCATCATGCTTATATAAACAAAAATAAAGCATAATTAGCTCATTTAAAAATTCATCACTTTTTTATAATTGATTACTGCTATAATTAAGGTATCACTGTTTTGTTCACTTCAGGGGTTATCTAGTTATGTTTTCAATTATACAAAATTGTTTTGAAGATTTCATCAAAGTAAATAGGCACATCATCAAGCATGGTAAAGTCAAGGATGAATGGTACAAATAGAAAAAAATGAATTAACTAATGAATGAACTTAAATAAAAGCCTTCTTTGGTGACTTTAGAACAATAAATTTTATGAGCCACACAAATCTTGATTAAAGTTACATAGGGAGGATGCTAAATTAAAATCAATATGGAGTTGCAAGAACAATCTGGAATCAGGAAAAACAGTGGAACGGAAGCTATCTTGTGCATAAGGATGTTAGTAGAAAAGTATATAAAAAGCTAAACAAATAAAATTTAAGCATTTTTAATAAAATAAAAAACTCATTACAACATTATTCCATTACTGGGGTCTGCACTAGAGGGGGAGGGAGGCCTACATGACCGAAGAATTTGTGCACAGTTGCCATGAGGCGTTCAGGTCTGAGTTTTTATTTCACTCCAAAAAGAAAACTTTTGACCCTTGCATGAAATGAACCAGTGTTCTCATTTGGAGAACAAATATCGATTCATCATCCACTATGATGGGCGGGCTCTGTACGCATGCAATGGGTAGAGTCATTGCAGAAGTCCAAAATATGTAGGGTCACCTTTGTCTATGTCCCTGGACATGCGGGAGTATGGGAAAATGAAAGAGCAGACAGGTTGGCTAGCTGCGCTGTCGTTGAGGACGGACAGCCCAATGGATCGGGCAGATATCATCAATGTCCTCCGAGATGTGGGAAGAGCACAGGACTTCGACAAACACAGATCCATGTCACTTCTTCGGATGATGGAAATGGGAGTTAAGATGGGCACAGCCAGAAATGAGAAACTTAGTGGCCATGTAAGAAGACTTATCAACCAACATAGAACTGGAGTCGTCAGTCGCTGGACACTGCGGGACTTGCTGAGGAGGGGATCTGAGCACCTATGGACATGTTCGGAGTGCAATGATGATGACCTGCAAATAACTCAATAACTCATACACCAAAATGCACAAAAGTTTTGTCATAGACACATCCACAACTGATAGAATTTTTTTCTTTTTTCTTACTTCATTTTCATTTCAGCGTTGAGGGAAGATAATTTGCAGTCTTTTTCTCCTCTGTTGGCTTCTGAAGCGTGTTATGTTTGTTAACTGGTGTTTCTAATATTCCATTAATCCATCTTTTTCATGGTCAGGTCTTGGGTCTAACGTTCTGACAATGTTTACTGAAAGCTCATTGTGTTTTGATCTTTCAGTCTCATCACGTGGCCAAATAATTGTCTGTTGTTTCTGTATGTATTCAATGGTGATTATTCCTAGTTTTTTTCTCAGTTCATCTCTGATCTTATATCTCAGACCTTTACCTATTATTTGTCTAACCGATTTTTGCTCAGTAGTAGTTATTTTTCTTATAGCTCTTGGGTATAGTATCCAGGTCCAGTATAGTATGGAGGAAAAATTGAAAAAAAATTAAAAAATGGTATGTTAGAAGCTTTACGTGATTAATAGACGACACAGATTCGAACGACGTTTCGGCCAATAGGCCTTCAGCAGGAACAAACAAACAACATAAACACACAGATATGTGAATAAATAAAACTAATCCTACATAGCTAACTAGTAATGAAACATCAAAAACAAAATAATCGAAATATGTTGACTTCCCTGTGTGTCGTGGACAGTGGTCAGGCTATGAAAGGAATTTCTCACGGGTGTAGCTGTAATTTATACCCTGTGGTCAGTGGTGAAGGGTTCTAAAAATACACGAGTGGGGGAACGCTATCTAGGTACGTCGACTACAAAGGCACAGGCAATATCTGAAAGTATCTAAGGGCCCATAAATACATGTATACACACATACAGATGCGTGTATACATGTGTACACGTGCAAGAAGAAGTGCACATACTAATACATATCAACATACACATACAAATACACACACATACATGTGTATGCATACAAGCAAGAGCACATATACATGCATGTATATGCGTATACATATATATACCAATACCCGTGCCTATGGACACATACATGCATGTGCACGTCCATACGGGGACAATCGTATGTGTGGAAGGGTTCAAACCTGTTTTCAGTTCCAGTATAGTATCCAGGTATAGTATCCATTCCATTGGTAGCATGACACAATGGAATGAAAATTGTATTGTAAAGTGTCTGTTTCACCTCTACTGTTATTTCCTTGTTGGACAGCAGTGGTGATAGTTATTCAATGATTTGACAATCTTTCTTACATCTTGAGTATATTACTGCTGCTTGTGTGAATTGTCATTTGTCACTAGACTTACTTAGGTATTTAGATACCTCAACTTGTTTTAATTGTCTGATGTCTATCTTTATGTTGAAGTTCTGTTTCTCTTTTGTGATGTTCATAACTTATGTTTTGTTGCTGTTGATTTTTATGTTGTATTTTGTACCTGTGCTGTTAAGTCTATGTAATTGTTCTTGTGGGTTTTCTATTTTCCCATGTATTAATGCTTGATCATCTGTGAATAAAAGCTAGTTTAATATTCTCTGGGATACCTAACTTACAATTGTAGTCCTTGTAGGTAATAAATAAGAGGGGAGATAATACACATCCCTGTCAAACTCCGAAGTGATCTATGTAGACTGCTGCTGTTCTGACTGCAGCTACTGTTGGTGTAGAGACTTTTAAATAGGTTGGTTAGATGTTGGCTTACTCTGCGTGCTGTTAGTATCTCCCATAGTTGTTCTCTGTTTACTTGGTCTAATGCTTTCACTTGGTCTATGAAAGCTACGCACAGATTGTGATTGTGTTATTTTCTGCTAGCTGTTTTAGAGTGTATAGTGCATCAGTGTATTCTTTATTTTATCAGAAGCAACTTGGGAGTTGCTGATCTGGCTTTATAATTGATCTTAATCTTTTCTCTATAAGTGTAATGTGTAACTTTCCTACATGGCTGAATAGGGAAATACTTCAGTATTGGTTGCAATCTATCTTGTTAACTTACTTTTTTCGTACGGTTATAATAATGGCCTATTGTCAGTCTTTTGGAACTTTCTGTTGTTGCTATGCTGCACTGAATATTCTGTGCAGCAGTGTAACTCATGTTTCTCTTGCTCTTGTTGTTGCTATAATTTCTACTGGCATGTTGTTTATCCATGGCACTTTATTTCTTGATGCATGTTTTATGATTTCTTTGAAAATGTTTGATTCAATGTATTTGCATACTTCTTGTTGTATCATTGGTAATTAGTGCCATGTTTGGTAGGTCTACAAAATACTCTTTGATAGAAGAATGAAATGCATATTGATGATGCAGGCATAAGACAAATATGTAAAGTAAACTGGAAATAGACAGCAGTGACAAGATAATAAAAGAGAGAACTGTGCAACTTTTAATATAAACAGAGAATTCAGACAGGGCTGCATTTTATCACCATGCTTGTTCAATCTTAAGATTGAGCAGATTTTAATAAACATCATGGAAATGACAGGTTTAACTCTTTCCAGATTATTATCTCATATACTGGACCTCTAAGAAAACTCTATAGGACCATTATCCAATATATTGGAACTGATTGATACTGTTCAATTTGTTTGTTCTATAAAAGAAATATTTGGCAAGAGCAGCAGGAGTCGGCTCCTTAATGAGAGGCAAGAGCAATGCAGGAGTCGGCTCCCTCAGTGCTGTTTGCACAGAACTGAGACAAATGGTGAGCTTTGATAAAATATCTCTAAAAGAATTGAAGACTGCTGGAACGGAAATTCAGATAGGAGAAGGAATATCTTGGTCTATGTCCTATGGACCGGCTACGGCTATGATAATAAATAAAATAATGCACAAAACCTGCAAGTGAATAGAAGGTAGATGAAAAGAGCTTTGACCTAGAGAGAGTTCAAGAAAATTACTATTTGAACACAACATAAATATGTGATGGAAAATGTGAGACAGAAATAAACAAAAGATAAGAAAAAGATGACAATTTGATTTAACAACATGAAAGATATACTCACATCAAACCAGACAACACCAGAACTGAAACTGAGAATAATATAATAAGCTAAAATAGACATTCCTACATGGTTCAGATGTTGTTATGGGTCCAGAAGCGAGATGATGCCCTTCAGGTCAAACGTTTTGCAGATACATGGACCCTTAATAATAAAATACCAGAGGAACAAAAAACTAAAGTCTTTGAAATCCAGACTTATAGAAGAGAGAATAAGAAAAACTGGGTGGAAAGAGAAGAAAACAAATAAAGAAGTTTTGAAACAGCAGGGGAAAAAAAGAAAGAACTACAATGACTAAAAGGGCAAGAGGTAGGGTTCGATCCCAACCGATGGCTTCCGGTTCACCCAGCCTTAAATTGGTAATGGATTTTTTTCTGGGAAAGTAAAGCGGCACGGGCGTAATACCGACCACATTACCCCAAAAATCATGTGCCGAAGGTCTGTAAAATTTATAGTCACTAACACCATATTCCCTAAATGCCACTTGGCATGAAGGGGGTATTTACTTGCCTAAACAAATTGTATTAACTCATTTAGTCATTGGAAGTAAAGTAAATTTGTTTAGGCCAAAAGAAATTTCAGGCACATTCACAATAGCTTACTTAGTTACTGAGTCATCTTAAGAGGGGAAAATAAAAGGTAAACAAGGCAGAGGCAGACAAAGAGTTAAGAAGACGATGGTGACAACATCATCAGGAAATAGATGGGTTGAAGAATATATGACAGTGTGACTCCATCATCAAGGCAAGAGACAGAGTATTAAAAAAATGTGCCTCCAAAAGAGCCAACTTTGATGTAGACAGAGATCATGTGGAATCTGAAGTAACTAAGTTTAACTTTAGCTAAAATAACATTTGAAAAGGTCAAGTTTAGTCCAATAAATTATTTCAGTTTGCAACAGTTTGGAAGAGTAGAGTCCCCTTTGATTAAACATTGCACTTTATTCAGTGATTCTCAATCTGTCATTAGAAGACCCCTAATTCTAGAGAAAAGAGAAACAACATGAGGATAAAGTCCTAAAAAAAAAGTGAATTAAAAGGCACAAGTGCTTTTGAGTGAATATAGGAGATGACTCATCTAAAATTAGGGTTATATTTCATCAGAGAAACAAGCTGGAACATTTACATACATCAACTAAATGTCCACGCTTAATTAATAATTTTTAAAAATAGCACCTGAATTGAGAAGCGGGTGAAGTCCAAGTTTAATTCAGTAAATTACTTAAGTGAAATGAGTCATCTCCTCTTAGTTGACCTCACAACAAAACTTCAGTAGTTTTCAAACGCTACAAATAAATTTAGTATTTAGGGTTAGTTTTATCACAGAACTAAGCATAAGCCCTACAATTAGGGGTCGGAATAAAGTGCAATGTTACACACGGGAATGTTACAATTGCAATTTAATCTTTGACTAAGTCACTGACTTTCAACTGTATTTGAGAACCACTGTAGTTTTGTTGTGATGTCAACTAAGGGGAGATCACTATTTCACTGAAATTATTTATCAGACCATACAGTATTATACTAAACCTTTAACTGTATCATAACATTAATGTGGCTTACATATGAATTATTAAACATATAAGTTTATAAGTATTAAGCATATAAGTTTATAAGTATTAAACATATAAGTTTATAAGTATTAAACATATAAGTTTATAAATACTAAACATATAAGTTTATAAGTATTAAACATATAAGTTTATAAGTATTAAACATATAAGTTTATAAATACTAAACATATAAGTTTATAAGTATTAAACATATAAGTTTATAAGTATTAAACATAACAATTGAATACAGAGAGTGACTCCTTACATTTTAATTAAATTTTTAGTTTAGTTTCAGCTGACAAATTAACAAAATTTCATTCTCACTTTTCTTTTCTCCTCATCAATACGTTATAAGTTTTGAACACTTTCCAAACTCAATAAATGGCAAAATTGACTCTGTTGCACTCTGCCTGTTTTTAAAATAATTATCATAAAAATAAATAATTAAGTCAATACTTTTGTTTTAAAATAAAAAAAAAAGAAAGGAGAATGAAATCGGACCTGGAATGTGTTAATAGTCAATAATAATAATTTCCCTTTTTGTTATATTATCATTGTCAATACAATAAATCTAAATGTCATGGACTGAAATTTTAAAATAAAATAAATCATTTAAATGTTACACAAAATGTTTGATTTTGAACATGAGACATGAGCTATGAACTTGATGAACAAGTGATGAATTAAATTATTGAACTAATTGACATAAAAACCAAGTCTTTGAGTAGCACTTTTTACTTGTTTTACTTTTAGTAGAACTAGTTGTAGACAGTATTTAGTGTAGTAGTAGTAAAAGTAAGTTGTTAATCCAATTAAAAGATCAAATAAATTAATATCCCACTATAACTTTAATAACTATTTAAATTATTTTGTAAATATTGTATTAGTATTAGTTACACGCAATATGACTTATACTGTACAGTACATTTGTACTCAACTGATACTTTAATATTATACGAAGTAAACAGTAACGTATAATATTATTATAATTAATTTCACTACTCCCTACTTACTGAGTAAAGTAAAGTACTAACTTACCTTTAATTACAGGTGGCGTAGCATCACAGCGTAAAGGCCAAGGGCTACGTCATCATTATCATAAATACGGTATATATACGAACGACGACAACCATTAACGGCATATCATATGCTACGGTTTTGGCTGTTTGAATAGCGGTGATCATTATTGTAGGCTATAAAATACAAAATAAATAAACTACTTGCATTTTTACTACTACAATTAATAAATAAAGTAATAAAGTGAGAATACTAAAATTAAAATACTTCTGTTTTTTTACGTGTATGAGTTTTAATTTCAAAATTGTCATCAATAAACATGCAGTTCTTCACAACAAATCTTCAGATCAGTTTATCCATTTTTCCACCCATTTACTTACCGTCCGATTTATCCATTGTTATGTTAACTAATGTTAACTTTTGTCAATTATGTTAACAACAACGTTGTCAGGTCTCTCTTCAGCAACAGTGGACTCGCTTCCGCTTCGGTTACTAACTTTCTAAAAATGGTATCACATAAAACCGGATATTACACACCACAGTGACGAGAGGTGATCTTAATGGTGGTGGTATTTGTGGTTTCCCATCTTATCGCATATTTATTTTTAGAACAATGGCTCCAACTAGACTGGGGTCAACAGCCGACATGGAGTTAAGCGTAAATGCACATCATGTTGCACAAGTGCACTGAGAGTGACAGATGTGTAACCGTAACCCTACTATCAATACCAGCGAATCAATTCAGAGGAAGAGGTATGTTTACAGCACTCGGAAAAATTGACAAATAATCAAAACAGAATAAAATATGGACCAAAGCAGGATCGAACCCGTACTGAGTGGCACAGCGCCTTGCCACGAAAAGCCAAACACTAGGGAACACTGCCACTCAGCTAACTAAAAATTAGCTTCGTAGACAATGTCTTTCGCGCAGGTGTTCTCATGACTATAGCATAAGTTGCGATCACATATTTTCGAGTATTTCCAAGTGCTGTAAACATACCTCTTCCTCTGAATTGATTCGCTGATTATCGCCTCGGAAATTTCCCCCTATAGTAATATAAATGTAGGCCTATTATTATTTATCAATACCAGGGTGGAAACGCCCCTGTTAGAGTTACAGTTAATTAAAAAATAAATAAATAAAAAGTAACAAGAAAAACATATCCTACAAATTTTTTTGGGTAAAAATAAAGGAGTGGAAACTAACACGCTTGACGTCATAAGTTGCTATGCGTTAGAGAATGAATTTATAAATCATTTATTATGCAGATTAGTTTTCTGTTTACAAGCTTTCCTGGAAATGTCACTGTTAAAAGAAAAATGGAGGCGAAGGCGCGCCTCCCAGCACCAGAGCTGGAAGTTGTCAGCGACTCATAGCCGATGGCTTGCGCCAGGATCGGTGAACCAGAACCATCCAGACCCTACCTCACCTCTCCGCGGTGCCTCCAGTAACAGACTAACCTGTCTATAGCTCGTTTCAAATCATGTGCCCAACTTTTAAAATCGATATCTTTTAATCTCTTTTTGTAATTTTTTTCAAAATTTGCATGTAAAGTTATAATGATTAGAACCCAACAGGAATTAATTTCATTAAAAAAAACATTTGGTTATTATTGTTGCTTATTTGATTTATATAAATTAATAACGACCCATTGATGTAGTCAAAACTTAATGTTTACAGTATTTTAAACTAAAAATAGCGAGTACAAATCCATACACGTTAGAATTGACGTATTTGCACGCTTTCCCCGTGGTTTGTTTGACACAATTAGACACTTGTAAAAAACACGACAAATTGTGTGTTCCATTTCCCTTCATTCATAGGTGTAGACGTGGAACAATAACATTTATCATGAGTCTTAAAATGAAATTCTGCAGTTTACAAAACATCGCAATAAAAATGTATGACTATTTTTGCAAAGAGGCTAAACGAAGAAGATTATTTCATTCTTTAGAAAACCCTGAGAATAGGACAAGACACATTTTGGATTTATCTAAACGGTCATTTAATCGCTGGATTCAAGCACGTGACCGTCAATGTTCCAAATATACAAAATCACAAGGAAGAGCAAAAATGTTGGATCATTTCGACAGTGAACTTATTAGAAGTGAAATTCGCAAAATGTTAGGTATGAATGAAACTGTTACAATAAGAAAATTAAAAGTATCGCTGAAAAACAACAGTATTGAAATATCAAAGTCTACATTATGGAGGAATGTGAGAGCTGCAGGCTTTACATTCAGAAAGTATTCCAATGGACGAAACATCATCTGTGAGAAGCCACATATAGTAGTCATGAGAAGCAAGTACTTACGTGAGTAGTGTAGGTGGCTGTGAACTCATCCTAAAAGTGCACGCACATGCACCGAAAGACAATAGATTTGGCACCGACTTTGCACCAAACATGCACCAAAACCGTGCAAAAAAAAAAAAAAAAAAAAAAATTTTTTTCGAATTCGTTTTTTTTTTTTCGAACTTCATTTTTTTTTTTGGGGGGGGGGAATTTTTTTTGGGTTCGTCAGTTTGTCGAAACGGTCAACTGTGTCTGAGAGCTTAACGCAGGTAAATTCAAAAGATCGTGTGCTAATCGTCCGGTGATCCCTCTCGCGGTGTGGCGTGACGGTCGTGCGGCTCTCGCGGTGTGCGTGAAAGAGTATTTTAAAAGAGTATATTTGTGAAAGTAAAAAGAAAAAAAAAAATTTAAAAAAACAGTCTCCCTTCAGGATTCGAACACGGGTCTCCTACGTGACAGGACGACATGTAAAAAAAATGCTGACAAGCAATAACAATGAAGGTTAGTTTGTCGAACGGTGTACTGTATCTGAGAGATTAACGCAGGTAAATTCAAAAGATCGTGACGGCTTATTGTCCGGTGATCGCCTCTCGCTGTGTGTTAGATGAAAATATTTGTGAAAGAGTATTTTAAAAGAGTATATTTGTGAAAGTAAAAATTCAGAATTATTTAAAAATATGTATTTGTGAAAGTAAACTCAGAATTATTAAAAATAAAAAAAATAAAAAAAAACAGTCTCCCTTCAGGATTCGAACACGGGTCTACTACGTGACAGGGCGACATGTAAAAAAAAATGCTGACAAGCAATTATTAGTATCGTTAGCGTCATGTACCAGATTATAGCGATTTCTCTCTATTGCATATCCAAGCTAACTCAAGTCAAATAAAAATCATCATCATGTGCCTCAACACTATCCCTTCCAACACCAGCATCAACCCTTCATGTCCTATCATCATACCACACAAGTTTCAAACCGATTATTATTCGCCGGCGGTGGGCATGTGAGGTGGAGGGGCGGGTAATAGGCAACAGGAGGCGACATGTAAAAAAAATGCTGACAAGCAATGACGTTGAAGGGGTATTGTTAGGAAAAGGATTAGATAAATACGACTACCTCGCGGGCGGGAACGAGTTCGTCGGCACAGGTGTGTTATTGTAGTATCGCTAACATCATGTGCCAGGATAGCCGTTCTTGAGGAAAGATTATTGGTCGTGTGTGTTATCGCTACCAACATCAGCATGTGTCGTGTAGTAAGGTGTGCTAATATTAAATAGTGACGCTCGCTCTTTCTCATTCAATGTAAAGCAAAACAAAATTCTATATTTCACAACTTTATTAACACATCATATATATTACTGTCCGGTTGTTGATAATTTTAAGCGTCTGGGTTTCCTCCCTCCTGTTTTGGTGGTACTGTTTGTTAAGGGGATGGTTTATAGTTACAAACACTATTTTTGCTAATTTTTTTCAATTTTCAATTTTTGTATATTTGGATACATTAACATGTCTACTTTCATTATATATAACCCTTTTTCACAGAAGACGTGGGTTTTGTATTTAAAAAATGCTTTTTCTACACCCACCCAAGTGTGTTTGTTTGTTTTTGATCGAACAAAATCGAAAAATGCCACTTTTCACACCTTAGCAACCGTACGTTCTTCTAAACAAACATAGACATATTTGGTACTGAAAGAAAGGGAATCATGTGGCCTACATTATGGCGCCCACACCTAGTTTCTATATTTAGAACTGCTTTGTCTGAATAGGGAAGTTTCGGGATACCCTCTGACATCATATGCCTATATATGGAAGCCTACGAAACTCATTGGCCAAAACATGTCACGTGACGTCGCTACGCCATATTGGGCCCTTGTTTACTGTAGTTTACAAGTCGGTTTGAATCTATCGTTGTGCTGGAAAGATGGTTCGCTCTAAGATATCCACTATTAAAACAACTCCTAAAGGACATCTAAAAAGAAAGAGAAATCTTATGTATGCGAGAGAATGCAAGGCAAAGAAGGTAACTGATTTATTGGCGAGTAAAAACCCTATAAATGACAGTTTCGTTTTGACTTCGCCAACAACAGCATGTCCATCAACCACGATGTCAGACTCAGATACAGGCATGTCGCAAACATTTGAAGCTTCAACTTCTACTGCTGCATCATTTATGCCTGTTTCTGCAACTCAAACACTATCTCGAGTCAAGCGAGAGGTGTATGAGGCAGCCAAGAAGGATGCTGCATCTGAGGCAGAGACACCAATAGCTCCATCAGCCAGTGGGGAACAAGGGCCATTGTTGATTTTAGTAAACTCAACAAAATGGTTGAAAAGTTGCTTTGCCCTCAATGCCAACAAGCTACCCTGTCTTTCAGAAGTGACAAGAAGAGATCCAACGGCTTGGCAGTTCATGGATACGTGTTTTGCTCAACCTGTGAGGAAGCAGTAGAAGGGACAGCAGATTTTTTGTCTGAACAAAGTGAAGGGCACAGAGACTATGCCATAAACAGACAAGCTGTATTTGCAGGTCTAGTGTGTGGGTTAGGTCCCAGTACTTTCAACACTTCAACGAGATGTTGAATCTTCAGGGGATGAACCACACAACATTTCAAAGAAAGCAAGCCAGCTTTATGACAAGCTGGAAGATTTTTCGGATACTGTTTTCAATGAAGCAGCAGCCCATGTTAGGCACATTCATTCAGAGCAGGCTGGAATTTCACCTGACAGTGATACAGTCATTGACATCAGTGTCAGTTATGATGGCACTTGGCTGACCAGGGGACACACCTCACACATCGGTGTAGGATGTGTCATCGACATCTTGACAGGTATGTGCATTGATGCACATGTGATGTCAACTTACTGCCAGATGTGTGAGAGTACTGGCAAAAAGATTCAAAATGAGAAACCCCTGGAGTATGCGGCCTGGTTGCTGAATCATCAACCCAAGTGTGGAAAGAATTACACAGGTAAGCTATTTTTGTTTACTTTACATCAACTGTCATGTGTTTTGTTCAACACTGAATTGTATTACCTGTATTTGTCAATCATATGTTCACATTTTTAGAGTAACAATACCATTTTAGAACTGTCAATTGAATAGAAAAACAAGAACATGCCAGATACATTGAAATTACATTTTGTGAGAGTGTGTGTAAATGTGCATAACTTTTCTGGTAGAATTAATTATTTAATGTTATGTGTTAATATATAATTGAACACAATTTCTATGCATTTAGGATCATCATATATAGATAGATCAATCACTTACTTATATAAAAAAAAAAAAAATAGCATAAGCCATCTCCAGATATGTTTATCTATAAAAGATAGCAAACATACAGTAATTGTATAACAGTTTTTCAACTTGTATTTGTTACAGGATCTTCTGGTATGATGGAGGTGGAAGCTGCACGGGTACTTTGGAGGAGGTCTTTGGAGCGACACAAACTGCGCTACACAACCTTGCTGTCTGACGGGGACACCAAAACATTCAATGAGCTGCTCAGCCTGAAGCCATATGGGGAGGATGTATTGATTAAAAAAGAGGAGTGCATCAACCATGTGAGCAAGAGGCTTGGCACAGCACTGAGAAATTTGGTGTCTGACTGCAAAAAAGGGGTGTCACTCTCGTGGACGGGACATGGTCAACTTACTTTGAACACCATCCAAAAGTTGACCTTGTACTATGGTCGGGCAGTAAGGGGTGGCAAGTCAGTGCAGGAAATGAAGAATGCTGTGTTGGCTTCTCTCCACCATTGTTACTCTACTGACCAGGATCCTTCTCATGAGTATTGTCCACCTGGAGAAAATTCCTGGTGCTTCTTCCAGCAGGCTATAGCTCGGCATGAAACTCCTGGTCCTCATCTCAAGCTGGTGCACACACCTCTTAATCGGTAAAGCTGCATGAGTACCTTAAGCCAGTCTATGACAGGCTGTCTGAAGACCACTTGCTAAGCAGGTGTGTTTCTGGCAGAACTCAAAACGCGAATGAGTCTTTGCACAGTCTCATCTGGAGTCGGTGCGCAAAAGACAACTTTGTGTCTCGCCGCCGCGTGGAGTTCGCAGTCCTGACAGCCATCCGGGAATTTAATGTTGGCCCAATTGCTGCTCAGGACACTGCCAGTTTCTTTGGTTTCACCAAGGGTTCACACATGGAGAGGCTGGGAACAAGCAGGCAGCAAAAAAGAGAGTGGAACAGTGTCAAGTACAAAAGGGACCAGGCCAACAGGCGTCACGACATTGTGCGAAAAGCTCGACTGAGGCACCAGGAAGAACTTACTAGGCTGGAAGGTGGCCCAGCATATGCTGCTGGCCAGTTTTAATTTGTAATTATAAATATTTATATTTAAAATAATTAAATATTAAAGTCTAAGCACAATTACAAGTGCACTTTCAAGCTATAAATGTGTTTTCTTTCCTTTTGTCTCTTTTTTCTATGTTTTCTGTTTTCGTCACATGTGCTGCACAAGAATGAAGATATCTCAGCAACTATCTGTTCAAATCTCTTGAGACTTGGCAGAATTGAGCAATGATATGTTAGGAAGGGCTATACAGTGAGACTTTGTTTATAGCACATAAGATTCTACCTTTATAGGGATTATTGCTATGCCACCACCCATAATTTGAACTGCATTAATAGAAAAAAATTGTATAAAATCAACCTCACACATTAATATACATTTTCTTCTATAGACATGTAAGAACATGGATTATGTACAAGTATGCCAAAAATTGTGTTGATGTGGTGTGTTTTAGTATAGAAACTGTCAATTCTTATAAATCCAATATGGCGGTTGTTTATCGTGGTTACCATAGCAACGGACAATGTTAGAAAGAATAAATAACACTGATTTAATTCACAGTCTCTAGTATTATCATATCATATAAAAATAAATTGCTTAAATCACTTAGGTACAATTTTTTAATTTACACCCACTCCTGGCCTTAAATGTCTATCAAACACGGGTGCATAGGAAGTTTCATTAGCCTTCAAAACACAACCGCCCTCCATTTTGACAAAACCTTGATCAAAGCTGGAATAGGTAATCGGTGACTTTGCTGAAACATCCTGGGCATCCATACTGGCTGCCGGAGCTGTCGTCTGATTAACAAGAGTGAGGTCCCCTTGGTTAACAAAAAAGGGCGTGTAGTTGATGTTAGCATAAGCGTTTTCGAGACTGCCTTAACGCCATCTTTAGACAATGGAACTACCCCCTCTGCCTTCATGTCCTATCATCATCATGTGCCACCCTCAACACCATCACCCCTGCATGTCCTATCATCATCAAGCCACACAAAGTATCAACCCCTTCATGGCCTATCATCATCATGTGCCACCCTCAACATCAACCTTCATATCCCATCATCATCTTGTGCCCTACCATTAAATAGTGACTCTCTCTCTCTCTATCGCATATCCAAGCTAACTCAAGTCAAATAAAAATCATCACCAAGCCACACAAATTGACACATCATCATCATGTGCCACCCTCAACACTATCATCATCATGTGCCACCCTCAACATCCCCCTTCCTATCATCATCATGTGCCACCCTCAACACTATCATCATGTACCACCCTCAACACTATCATCATGTACCACCCTCAACACTATCATCATGTGCCACCCTCAACATCCCCCTTCCTATCATCATCATGTGCCACCCTCACTCTCTCTCTCTATCGCATATCCAAGCTAACTCAAGTCAAATAAAGATCATCACCAAGCCACACAAATTGACACATCATCATCATGTGCCACCCTCAACACTATCATCATCATCATCATCCACCCTCATCACCTCTTCCTATCATCATCATGTGCAACCCTCAACACTATCATCATGTACCACCCTCATCACTATCATCATCATGCACCACCCTCAACACCAGCCCTTCATGTCCTATCATCATGTGCCACCCTCAACATGAAACCTTCCGGCTTGGACGGAGGAACAGTTTTCCATCAGTCGAGTAAATGAAACAAACCCCGTTACATATGTGTTGAAAGACGATAAGGGCGATGAGATAGAGGGGTCATTCTACACACCGAAAATTCAAAAAGTTGGAGACAAACTCATCATCCCTGCATGTCCTATCATCAAGCCACACAAAGTATCAACAAGCGAAATTCTCTCTCTCTCTCTCTCTCTCTCTCTTTCTCTCTCTCTCTCTCGCTCTGTCTCTCTCACATTCATGATAAACCAAAACAAAATAGGCTCATATTAAAAAAGTCGACCTAAAACCGTAAAATATTCCACTACAACACAGACCGCTAGACTGAACAGTACTATGAAAACAAACGTCCGTGAATCAAGCGCGCTTATAACACGAAGTCTCACATCCGACTAGTTTAAATATAATCTGGTAAATAAAAGTTAGGAGGCAAGGGCAGAAACCTAGGAGGCATGGTCAGAAATCTAGGAAGCTGTGTTAGAAAACAAGGAGGCGAGGGCAGAAACCTAGGAGGCAAGGGCAGAAACCTAAGAGGCAAGGTCAGAAATCTAGGAAGCTGTGTTAGAAAACAACGAGGGAAGGTCAGAAACCTAGGAGGCATGGTCAGAAATCTAGGAAGCTGTGTTAGAAAACAAGGAGGGAAGGTCAGAAATCTAAGAGGCAAGGGCAGAAACCTAGGAGACAAGGGCAGAAACCTAGGAGACAAGGGCAGAAACCTAGGAGGCGAGGGCAGAAACCAAAGAGGCAAGGTCAGAAACTAAGGAGGGAAGGTCAGAAAACTAGGAAGCAAAGGTTGAAAACAAGGAGGGAAGGTCAGAAACCTAGGAGACATGGACAGAAAACTAGGAAGCAAAGGCTGAAAACAAGGAGGGGAGGTCAGAAATCTAGGAAGCTGTGTTAGAAAACAACGAGGGAAGGTCAGAAACCTAGGAGGCATGGTCAGAAATCTAGGAAGCTGTGTTAGAAAACAAGGAGGCGAGGGCAGAAACCTAGGAGGCAAGGGCAGAAACCTAAGAGGCAAGGTCAGAAACCTAGGAGGCGAGGGCAGAAACCAAGGAGGGAAGGTCAGAAATCTAGGAAGCTGTGTTAGAAAACAAGGAGGGAAGGTCAGAAAGGACATGCTCACCTATCGGAACTTTTGTCCCTCATATGCTATTTCAAAAGTTGTCTTCGTCAATTTAGGGAAGGTCAGAAAACTAGGAAGCAAAGGCTGAAAACAAGGAGGGAAGGTCAGAAACCTAGGAGGCGAGGTCAGAAACCTAGGAGGCAAGGTCAGAAACCTAGGAGGCGAGGTCAGAAACCTAGGAGGCAAGGTGAGAAAACAAGGAGGGAAGGTCAGAAATCTAAGAGGCGAGGGCAGAAACCAAAGAGGCAAGGTCAGAAAACAAGGAGGCGAGGGCAGAAACCAAAGAGGCAAGGTCAGAAATCTAGGAAGCTGTGTTAGAAAACAAGGAGGGAAGGTCAGAAACCTAGGAGGCATGGTCAGAAATCTAGGAAGCTGTGTTAGAAAACAAGGAGGCGAGGGCAGAAACCAAAGAGGCAAGGTCAGACATTTTCATTATTTGGAGTCTTTGTATTACCTTCTTAGTGAGATTCTCTACGTGTTTCTTCAAAAAGCTACTCTCATTCTCATACTAGTTAGACACATCGAACCGTTCGTTATTTCTAAAGCCAAAAAAAAAAAAAAGTTTGGCCAAATCACTAACAATTTACCCACAGAACAAAATAAATATAGACTCATATTAAAAAAGTCGACCTCAAAACCATAAAAATCTACTCCCACACTCATCTAAAAAGTTACACCAAAACCGCACGAGATTTGCACCGTGCAAAAACATGCACAAGTTTGACACGCGCACCAGTTTGGCACGCGCACCAGTTTGGCACAATGCACATTCGTAAAGGGCGTAACAATCAGCATTCGTAAGGGGCGTAACAATCATAAAGTGATTTTTAAGTAAATTTTTTTTTTTGGTATGGGGATGTCTATTGGTGCATTGTGCCAAACTGGCGCGCGTGCCAAACTGGTGCGCGTGTCAAACTTGTGCATGTTTTTTGCACGGTGCAAATCTCGTGCGGTTTTGGTGTAACTTTTAGATGAGTGTGGGAGTAGATTTTTATGGTTTTGAGGTCGACTTTTTTAATATGAGTCTATATTTATTTTGTTCTGTGGGTAAATTGTTAGTGATTTGGCCAAACTTTTTTTTTTTTGGCTTTAGAAATAACGAACGGTTCGATGTGTCTAACTAGTATGAGAATGAGAGTAGCTTTTTGAAGAAACACGTAGAGAATCTCACTAAGAAGGTAATACAAAGACTCCAAATAATGAAAATGTCTGACCTTGCCTCTTTGGTTTCTGCCCTCGCCTCCTTGTTTTCTAACACAGCTTCCTAGATTTCTGACCATGCCTCCTAGGTTTCTGACCTTCCCTCCTTGTTTTCTAACACAGCTTCCTAGATTTCTGACCTTGCCTCTTTGGTTTCTGCCCTCGCCTCCTTGTTTTCTGACCTTGCCTCTTTGGTTTCTGCCCTCGCCTCTTAGATTTCTGACCTTCCCTCCTTGTTTTCTCACCTTGCCTCCTAGGTTTCTGACCTCGCCTCCTAGGTTTCTGACCTTGCCTCCTAGGTTTCTGACCTCGCCTCCTAGGTTTCTGACCTTCCCTCCTTGTTTTCAGCCTTTGCTTCCTAGTTTTCTGACCTTCCCTAAATTGACGAAGACAACTTTTGAAATAGCATATGAGGGACAAAAGTTCCGATAGGTGAGCATGTCCTTTCTGACCTTCCCTCCTTGTTTTCTAACACAGCTTCCTAGATTTCTGACCTTCCCTCCTTGGTTTCTGCCCTCGCCTCCTAGGTTTCTGACCTTGCCTCTTAGGTTTCTGCCCTTGCCTCCTAGGTTTCTGCCCTCGCCTCCTTGTTTTCTAACACAGCTTCCTAGATTTCTGACCATGCCTCCTAGGTTTCTGACCTTCCCTCATTGTTTCTAACACAGCTTCCTAGATTTCTGACCTCCCCTCCTTGTTTTCAGCCTTTGCTTCCTAGTTTTCTGTCCATGTCTCCTAGGTTTCTGACCTTCCCTCCTTGTTTTCAACCTTTGCTTCCTAGTTTTCTGACCTTCCCTCCTTAGTTTCTGACCTTGCCTCTTTGGTTTCTGCCCTCGCCTCCTAGGTTTCTGCCCTTGTCTCCTAGGTTTCTGCCCTTGTCTCCTAGGTTTCTGCCCTTGCCTCTTAGATTTCTGACCTTCCCTCCTTGTTTTCTAACACAGCTTCCTAGATTTCTGACCTTGCCTCTTAGGTTTCTGCCCTTGCCTCCTAGGTTTCTGCCCTCGCCTCCTTGTTTTCTAACACAGCTTCCTAGATTTCTGACCTTCCTTCCTTGCCTCTTTGGTTTCTGCCCTTGCCTCCTAGGTTTCTGCCCTTGCCTCCTAACTTTTATTTACCAGATTATATTTAAACTAGTCGGATGTGAGACTTCGTGTTATAAGCGCGCTTGATTCACGGACGTTTGTTTTCATAGTACTGTTCAGTCTAGCGGTCTGTGTTGTAGTGGAATATTTTACGGTTTTAGGTCGACTTTTTTAATATGAGCCTATTTTGTTTTGGTTTATCATGAATGTGAGAGAGACAGAGCGAGAGAGAGAGAAAGAGAGAGAGAGAGAGAGAGAGAGAGAGAGAGAGAGAATTTCGCTGGTTGATACTTTGTGTGGCTTGATGATAGGACATGCAGGGATGATGAGTTTGTCTCCAACTTTTTGAATTTTCGGTGTGTAGAATGACCCCTCTATCTCATCGCCCTTATCGTCTTTCAACACATATGTAACGGGGTTTGTTTCATTTACTCGACTGATGGAAAACAGTTCCTCCGTCCAAGCCGGAAGGTTTCATGTTGAGGGTGGCACATGATGATAGGACATGAAGGGCTGGTGTTGAAGGTGGCGAATGATGATGATAGTGATGAGGGTGGTACATGATGATAGTGTTGAGGGTTGCACATGATGATGATAGGAAGGGGTGATGAGGGTGGATGATGATGATGATGATGATAGTGTTGAGGGTGGCACATGATGATGATGTGTCAATTTGTGTGGCTTGGTGATGATTTTTATTTGACTTGAGTTAGCTTGGATATGCGATAGAGAGAGAGAGTGAGGGTGGCACATGATGATGATAGGAAGGGGGATGTTGAGGGTGGCACATGATGATAGTGTTGAGGGTGGTACATGATGATAGTGTTGAGGGTGGTACATGATGATAGTGTTAAGGGTGGCACATGATGATGATTGGAAGGGGGATGTTGAGGGTGGCACATGATGATGATAGTGTTGAGGGTGGCACATGATGATGATGTGTCAATATGTGTGGCTTGGTGATGATTTTTATTTGACTTGAGTTAGCTTGGATATGCGATAGAGAGAGAGAGAGAGAGAGAGAGAGAGAGAGAGAGAGAGTCACTATTTAATGGTAGGGCACAAGATGATGATGGGATATGAAGGTTGATGTTGAGGGTGGCACATGATGATGATAGGCCATGAAGGGGTTGATACTTTGTGTGGCTTGATGATGATAGGACATGAAGGGGTGATGGTGTTGAGGGTGGCACATGATGATGATAGGACATGAAGGCAGAGGGGGTAGTTCCATTGTCTAAAGATGGCGTTAAGGCAGTCTCGAAAACGCTTATGCTAACATCAACTACACGCCCTTTTTTGTTAACCAAGGGGACCTCACTCTTGTTAATCAGACGACAGCTCCGGCAGCCAGTATGGATGCCCAGGATGTTTCAGCAAAGTCACCGATTACCTATTCCAGCTTTGATCAAGGTTTTGTCAAAATGGAGGGCGGTTGTGTTTTGAAGGCTAATGAAACTTCCTATGCACCCGTGTTTGATAGACATTTAACAAACAGTACCACCAAAACAGGAGGGAGGAAACCCAGACGCTTAAAATTATCAACAACCGGACAGTAATATATATGATGTGTTAATAAAGTTGTGAAATATAGAATTTTGTTTTGCTTTACATTGAATGAGAAAGAGCGAGCGTCACTATTTAATATTAGCACACCTTACTACACGACACATGCTGATGTTGGTAGCGATAACACACACGACCAATAATCTTTCCTCAAGAACGGCTATCCTGGCACATGATGTTAGCGATACTACAATAACACACCTGTGCCGACGAACTCGTTCCCGCCCGCGAGGTAGTCGTATTTATCTAATCCTTTTCCTAACAATACCCCTTCAACGTCATTGCTTGTCAGCATTTTTTTTACATGTCGCCTCCTGTTGCCTATTACCCGCCCCTCCACCTCACATGCCCACCGCCGGCGAATAATAATCGGTTTGAAACTTTGTGTGGTATGATGATAGGACATGAAGGGTTGATGCTGGTGTTGGAAGGGATAGTGTTGAGGCACATGATGATGATTTTTATTTGACTTGAGTTAGCTTGGATATGCAATAGAGAGAAATCGCTATAATCTGGTACATGACGCTAACGATACTAATAATTGCTTGTCAGCATTTTTTTTTACATGTCGCCCTGTCACGTAGTAGACCCGTGTTCGAATCCTGAAGGGAGACTGTTTTTTTTTATTTTTTTTATTTTTAATAATTCTGAGTTTACTTTCACAAATACATATTTTTTAAATAATTCTGAATTTTTACTTTCACAAATATACTCTTTTAAAATACTCTTTCACAAATATTTTCATCTAACACACAGCGAGAGGCGATCACCGGACAATAAGCCGTCACGATCTTTTGAATTTACCTGCGTTAATCTCTCAGATACAGTACACCGTTCGACAAACTAACCTTCATTGTTATTGCTTGTCAGCATTTTTTATATGTCGCCCTGTCACGTAGGAGACCCGTGTTCGAATCCTGAAGGGAGACTGTTTTTTTTAATTTTTTTTTTATTTTTAATAATTCTTAGTTTACTTTCACAAATACATATTTTTAAAATAATTCTGAATTTTTACTTTCACAAATATACTCTTTTAAAATACTCTTTCACGCACACCGCGAGAGCCGCACGACCGTCACGCCACACCGCGAGAGGGGATCACCGGACGATTAGCACACGATCTTTTGAATTTACCTGCGTTAAGCTCTCAGACACAGTTGACCGTTTCGACAAACTGACGAACCCCAAAAAAATTCCCCCCCCCAAAAAAAAAATGAAGTTCGAAAAAAAACGAATTCGAAAAAAAATTTTTTTTTTTTTTTTTGCACGGTTTTGGTGCATGTTTGGTGCAAAGTCGGTGCCAAATCTATTGTCTTTCGGTGCATGTGCGTGCACTTTTAGGGTGAGTTCACAGCCACCTATACTACTTACGTGAAGTAAAAGAGGTGCGCAAGCAAGGTTATGATATTGTGTACTTGGATGAAACATGGATCAATGCTCACCACACTAACCAAAGGGAATGGCAGTCATCAGATGGAAAGATTAAGAGATTAATACCTAGCAGCAAAGGACAGCGCTTGATAATTGCTCATGCAGGTAGTCGACAACATGGACTAATACAGAATGCAGAGCTCATTTTTCTTTCAAAATCCATAGACAATCGGGATTATCACTCTGAGATGAATGGTCACATATTTAGACATTGGATTGAAAATTCTGTTCTCCCATCACTAGATCGACCATCTTGCCTAATAATGGACAATGCAGCGTACCACAACATTGTTGCACTTGAAGATAAAGTCCCGACGTCATCCAGTACAAAAGATGCTATTAAGATATGGCTCACAAAGGAGCACATACAATTTAATAACATGTACTTAAAACCTGAATTACTATCTCTAGTAAAGCAAAAACAGAGGACATAGATTTTTCAAATAGATAAGATTATCCAAGAGCACGGTTATATAAGTTTGAGGCTGCCACCTTACCATGCTCATTTAAATCCAATAGAACTAATCTGGGCAAAATTAAAAGGACAAGTGGCAGATGAAAATACAACATTCAAAATATGCGATGTAAAGACTCTTGCTAATCTCGCTTTATTAAATATAGACAAAGATTATTGGGCTAAATGTGAAGACCACGTCTTAAAACAGGAAGAGGAATATTGGAAAAATGACAGTTTGTGGAATGTTCAGCCCCAAACAGTTATTAATCTTTTAGACTCGTCTGATTCAGAATGAAAGTATATAGCCCCCACAATGTTGGCCCCTATATTACCTTAAATTAGTTCAACAAACGGTCCTTTTCAGGACCACACAACTATGAAAATTGGACATACAGGTATACCTTGATATTATCGTCCGTCCTCGAACTGAGCAGACAATAATTCTCCTGGTGTTTTGTTTTATCCAGTTATTTCCCCATTACGGCCACGCCTTTACCTAGTGAAAATTAATCATAGACCAGCAACTACGGTAATTTCTATTCTTTAGGGCTTTACAATTTACAATTTTGACAAACATCAAAGAAATATCGCCGCTTTAAGAAAACTGCAGCTGCAAGATATTTGTTAAATATACATTTAAAGGGTCTTTTGCAGTCTAATAACATTTGGAAAATTTCAACAGTTTTTAACAAACGGTTAGAGAGTAATAGCGTTTTGAAGTTGGGCAGATGATTTGAAACGAGATACCAAGCGAGCAGGGATCGGAGAGGGAAGACAACCCGGTACTCAAAAAAGTCATGCTGAAGTCGGATGTGTTGGGCCGAAAGGCGGAAATATCACAGTGTTCCACAGCAAACTACAACACAACGTAAACACGTCCACTTAACGTCCTTTTAAGGGCGGATGACGAAGAGGAAGTCTACAGTCTACGAATACTTTAGAATACTTTAGTCATCGGGCGAACGCATCCATACATCCATCCAAAAGAAAAAATGGAAACAACTGCATGCTCTAAGAAGGAAATTACTCAACAAGTTCTGAGTCTGCGGATATTGAAGATATAAATATTCAAAGTAACAATTCAGTCAGAGCACAGATTATGGTGTGTTTTTTTGTTTGTTTGTTTTTTTTTTAATTGTTTTTTTTTCTAATTCATTTCTTCCCATCAACAGGTCGTATGCCCTTCTGAAGGAATTCAGGTCTCCAAACTTCCTGTGCCAAATTCAAGATTATATATATATATATATATATATATATATATATATATATATATATCATCATCATCATCATCAAGTACCGGACCTGCTGGCGTTGGTGATCATGTCTCTCCACAACTTTCGATCTCGACAGTTATTTATCATTTCTGTTGTTGACCTTCTGCCAAGCCATTCTCTTAACCTGTCTGGTATTTTTTCTCTTTGCTTCCCTCTATCTCTTCGTCCCTCAATTTTTCCAGTTGTTACAATATATTCCAGTTGTTCTCTTCTCATTAAATGGCCAAAAAATGATGACTGTTTCTTCCTAATATTGGAAATTAGCTCTCTTTTTGCTTTGGCCTCTTTCAGGACATTTTCATTACTCTTCTTAGCTGTCCATGGTATTCTCGACATTCTTCTGTAAAACCACATTTCTACAGACTCAAGTGATTTTCTTGTCTGTTATCCTATTATATATGTATGTATGTGCGTGTATATATATATATATATATATATATATATATATATATATATACATATGTGTGTGTGTTGCTTATTTATTGTTCCAGCTGAAGGCCTACTTGACCGAAACGTCGACTTTTTTTTGTTACTCACCTACGTAAAGCTGTTACCATATCACTTATTTCCTTTTTTTTTGTTTAAATTGTCATTATTATCATCAGCTCTACAACAGCTTCTCTTCACTCTATGCATCTTGGTGTTATCTTGGTGTTATCTTGGTGTCATCTTGGTGTTATCTTGGTGTCATCTTGGTGTCATCTTGGTGTTATCTTGGTGTCATCTTGGTGTTATCTTGGTGTAATTTGATGCCTTTACTCCATGTCAAATTCTAGGTATCTTTGAGTGATGTCTTGAAACCACCTTCTTCTTGGTCTGCCCCGATCTCGTCTTCCTGGAATAATGCCTTCTATTACTGTTCTTTTCAGCTCACTTCCCTTTTAACTTGGTAGATAGTTTCAAATAACATTTTGTTTCGAATGAATCAATTTTCTTCTTCATAATTTCTCGACAGTCTGCGTCAGTATTTCGCCGTTGCCTGATGATTGGTTTTGACCACTCGATACCTTAGATCTCTGTTGATGATTGGTTCTGACCACTCGATACCTTAGATCTCTGTTGATGATTGGTTCTGACCACTCGATACCATAGATCTCTGTTGATGATTGGTTCTGGCCACTCGATACCTTAGATCTCTGTTGATGATTGGTTCTGACCACTCGATACCTTAGATCTCTGTTGATGATTGGTTCCGACCACTCGATACCTTAGATCTCTGTTGATGATTGGTTCTGACCACTCGATACCTTAGATCTCTGTTGATGATTGGTTCTGACCACTCGATACCTTAGATCTCTGTTGATGATTGGTTCTGGCCACTCGATACCTTAGATCTCTGTTGATGATTGGTTCTGACCACTCGATACCTTAGATCTCTGTTGATGATTGGTTCTGACCACTCGATACCTTAGATCTCTGTTGATGATTGGTTCTGACCACTCGATACCTTAGATCTCTGTTGATGATTGGTTCTGACCACTCGATACCTTAGATCTCTGTTGATGATTGGTTCTGGCCACTCGATACCTTAGATCTCTGTTGATGATTGGTTCTGACCACTCGATACCTTAGATCTCTGTTGATGATTGGTTCTGACCACTCGATACCTTAGTTCTCTGTTGATGATTGGTTCTGACCACTCGATACCTTAGATCTCTGTTGATGATTGGTTCTGACCACTCGATACCTTAGATCTCTGTTGATGATTGGTTCTGGCCACTCGATACCTTAGATCTCTGTTGATGATTGGTTCTGACCACTCGATACCTTAGATCTCTGTTGATGATTGGTTCTGACCACTCGATACCTTAGATCTCTGTTGATGATTGGTTCTGACCACTCGATACCTTAGATCTCTGTTGATGATTGGTTCTGACCACTCGATACCTTAGATCTCTGTTGATGATTGGTTCTGGCCACTCAATACCTTAGATCTCTGTTGATGATTGGTTCTGACCACTCGATACCTTAGATCTCTGTTGATGATTGGTTCTGACCACTCGATACCTTAGATCTCTGTTGATGATTGGTTCTGGCCACTCAATACTTAAGGTCTCTTTTGATGACTGGTTCTGACCACTCAATTCTTAGGTCTATGTTGATGATTGGTTCTGACCACTCGATACCTTAGATCTCTGTTGATGATTGGTTCTGACCACTCAATGCCATAGGTCTCTGTTGATGATTGGTTCTGACCACTCAATACTTTAGGTCTCTGTTGATGATTGGTTCTGACCACTCAATACTTTAGGTCTCTGTTGATGATTGGTTCTGACCACTCAATACCTTAGGTCACTGTTTATGATTAGTTCTGACCACTCAATACTTTAGGTCTCTGTTGATGATTGGTTCTGACCATTCAATTCCATAGATCTCTGTTGATGATTGGTTCTGACCACTCAATCCTCAGGTCTCTGTTGATTGGTTCTGACCACTCAATCCTCAGGTCTCTGTCGATGATTGGTTCTGACCACTCAATGCTCAGGTCTCTGTCGAAGATTGGTTCTGACCACTCAATGCCATAGATCTCTATTGATGATTGGTTCTGACCACTCAATCCTCAGGTCTCTGTTTGATGATTGGTTCTGACCACTCAATACATTAGGTCTCTGTTTGATGATTGATTCTGACCACTCAATACATCAGGTCTCTGTTTGATGATTGGTTCTGACCACTCAATACATCAGGTCTCTGTTGATGATTGGCTCTGACCACTCAATACCTTAGGTCTCTGTTGATGATAGGTTCTGACCACTCAATCATTCGGTCACTGTTGATGATTGGTTCTGACCACTCAATCATTAGGTCTATGTTGATGATTGGCTCTGACCACTCAATCATTAGGTCTTTGTTGATGATTGGTAATGACCACTCAATCCTCTGGTCTCTGTTGATGATTGGTTCTGACTACTCAATAACTTAGGTCTCTGTTGATAATTGGTTCTGACCACTCAATCATTAGGTCTTTGTTGATGATTGGCTCTGACCACTCAATCATTAGGTCTCTGTTGATGATTGGTTCTGACCACTCAATAACTTAGGTCTCTGTTGATGATTGGTTCTGACCACTCAATCATTCGGTCACTGTTGATGATTGGTTCTGACCACTCAATCATTAGGTCTATGTTGATGATTGGCTCTGACCACTCAATCATTAGGTCTTTGTTGATTATTGGTTCTGACCACTCAATACCTTAGGTCTCTGTTGATGATTGGTTCTGACCACTCAATATCTTAGGTCTCTGTTGATGATTGGTTCTGATCACTCAATGCAATAGATCTCTGTTGATGATTGGTTCTGATCACTCAATCCTCAGGTCTCTGTTGATGATTGGTTCTGACCACTCAATCATTAGGTCTCTGTTGATGATTGGTTCTGACCACTCAATCCTCTGGTCTCTGTTGATGATTGGTTCTGATCACTCAATAACTTAGATCTCTGTTGATGATTGTTTCTGACCACTCAATACATTAGGTCTCTGTTGATGATTGGTTCTGACCACTCAATCATTAGGTCTCTGTTGATGATTGGTTCTGACCCCTCAATCATTAGGTTTCTGTTGATGATTGGTTCTGACCACTCAATCATTAGGTTTCTGTTGATGATTGGTTCTGACCCCTCAATCATTAGGTCTCTGTTGATGATTGGCTCTGACCACACAATCATTAGGTCTCTGTTGATGATTGGCTCTGACCACACAATCATTAGGTCTCTGTTGATGATTGGTTCTGACCACTCAATCCTCTGGTCTCTGTTGATGATTGGTTCTGACCACTCAATAACTTAGGTCTCTATTGATGATTGGTCCTGACCACTCAATAATTAGGTCTCTGTTGATGATTGGCTCTGACCACTCAATCATTAGGTCTTTATAGATGATTGGTTCTGACCACTCAATCATTAGGTCTCTGTTGATGATTGGCTCTGACCACTCAATCATTAGGTCTTTATAGATGATTGGTTCTGACCACTCAATCATTAGGTCTCTGTTGATGATTGGCTCTGACCACTCAATCATTAGGTCTTTATAGATGATTGGTTCTGACCACTCAATCCTCAGGTCTCTGTTGATGATTGGTTCTGACCACTCAATCATTAGGTCTCTGTTGATGATTGGCTCTGACCACTCAATCATTAGGTCTTTATAGATGATTGGTTCTGACCACTCAATCCTCAGGTCTCTGTTGATGATTGGTTCTGACCACTCAATCATTAGGTCTCCGTTGCAGTGTTGTCAGACATGATAGAACAAACTTTGCTCCTTCGATAACCCATGTTGACGTATGCCAATCCAAAATGGTTCACTATCAGTAGGGAGTCCAACTTTCTTAAATGGGGATTCTTCTTTCAAGTCAATCAAAATAATTTGTCTTTATTGTTCATAGATATTGTTGATGTTGCTTTCTGTTAGGTGTAAGAAGGGTCAATTGGAAAATGTGACTCTCGAAGCTTGATTTTCAATAATCTTTTGAACGTAACTTTAATAGATTTTGACATATATTTCTTGCAGAAGAAATACCTAAACGCTATTTGACTGAGTGCCTCCTCTAGCACACACATACATCGTTCTTTCACATTTTGTATTTCTTTATAAACCACAGTGTTGTTTTATTTTTTTGCAGGAGTTTGCTACATTCTATTTAAAATGTGATACCAAAAACAACTTGATTTATATCTTGTTTATGCTCATTTGTATCATACAACTTATTCTGAAGACTTGCATTGTGTAAAAATAATTCTTGGCACAGTTCATGAGGATCAGCTTTGGTTTGTTGAAATAGATCATTGAGTCTTTCAAGTTCCTGCACAACTGGTGTTGCGAACACAAACCGCAAGTAATTTTTATAATCTAACATCATCTCCTTTAACAACCGTTAATAAATTTTGTGTCAAACGTTGACTGGGCTAATTCAGCACAAATGAAACAAGCCTTTAGTTCTTTCCAATTCATAAGAATATTAAACATAACTTTTTCTTGTACAGGCCAACGAGTAGCTGAGGTTTTCCAATGAGCAGTGGGGCGTTTCTTGTTGATTCATACTCTGTAGATGTATCTATCACTGTCAATAATTCTGTGTAGGCTTCTCGTCTTAAACTGTTTTGGGAAAACCATTTGGCTATTTCTGATAGCAAAAATCCTATATTTGATGGTAGCTCAGCTATTGCATAATAAATGCAAAGAATGACAAATACGTTCAGCTGTACACATGAAGGGGATAAATCATTGAGTCTAGACCACACTGAGTTGTTACAACCAACCATGTTTGATGCATCATCTGATACAAACCCAAAACAATTTGTAAGTCTAGACCACACTGAGCTGTTGCTCCCATGTTTGATGCATCATCTGATACAAACCCAAAACAATTTGTAAGTCTAGACCACACTGAGTTGTTACAACCAACCATGTTTGATGCACCATCTGATGCAAACCAAATACAATTTGTAAGTCTAGACCACACTGAGCTGTTGCTCCCATGTTTGATGCATCATCTGATGCAAACCAAATACAATTTGTAAGTCTCTGACCACATTTTTTAAATTTCACCGACAATCAAACTAAATATGTTTTCTGCTGTTGTTTCTTGCATTGGAATTAATCCAAGAATACCAGATACGATTTCTTCTTTTCTATCACGTAAATACTGAATTCTATCCATCCATCCATACGTCCGTCCGTTCGTCCGTCCGTCCGTCCATCCATCCATCCATCCATCCATCCATCCATCCATCCATCCATCCATCCATCCATCCATCCATCCATCCATCCATCCATACATCCATCCATCCATCCGTCCATCCGTCCGTTCGTCCGTCCGTCCGTCCGTTCGTCCGTTCGTCCGTCCGTCCGTCCGTCCGTCCGTCCGTTCGTCCGTCCGTCCGTCCGTCCGTCCGTCCGTCCGTCCGTCCGTCCATCCATCCATCCATCCGTCCGTCCACCCACCCACCCACCCATCCATCCATCCATCCACCCATCCATCCACCCACCCACCCACCCATCCATCCATCCATCCATCCATCCATCCATCCATCCATCCATCCATCCATCCATCCATCCATCTATCTATCTATATGTATTATTAAACATGAACATTTAGTCCTGTGCAACTTGATGCTTCCTAATATACTTCCCTGACTATTTGTTTTGATAATTTCTCTGAGATGACCATTTGTACGTATTGCACAGTGACAGGTCATGTTTACATCAATGTGTAGCTCTGCTGTTTTAACCTTACCATCATTTTGCCTTCGACTGTTACGTTAAGTTGTGTCTGACTATTCAACGGAGTTCTCATCATGTGCTTTGATGACTTTCCATGCTTTGATATGTTGCTACATTCTTGGTACGATATCACAGTGGCAGAGCTCTCTGCCTCTGATCCATCCGGAGCTTTTTTGAGCCAAGTTTATGTTTCTCCCATATACTCCTGTGGGAGCCGTGATAGCTCAGTGGTTAGTGAACTGGACTACAAAGGACAAAAGGTAGGGTTCGATCCCAACCGACGGGTTCCGGTTCACCCAGCCTTTAAAGGGTACCGGATTTTTTTTTCTGGGAATGTAAAGCGGCACGGGCGTAATACCGACCACATTACCCCAAAAATTTAAAAATCATGTGCCGAAGGTCTGCAAAATTTATGGTCACTAACACCATATTCATATTCTCTATATGCCTATACGGCACTTGGCGTGACCGGGGTACTTATAATATATGTACTCTTGTACTTACGATTGATTCCGTCAAAAGCTTTCCACTTCTTAGATGACGAAGCCATGTATGAACAAGTAAAGTATAATAAATACATAGTGTCGCCGTTTCAACAGTAAGTAAACTTTGTCAAGCTACGATACAGAAACTCTGGAATGTTTTAGGTCTTGACTATAACTGCTGAAATGAAACTGAAAGTGCGCCAAATTATTATTATATTCAGTTTCATCGATTTGCTGCGTTTTGGAGCAAATACATTTTATTTTTAAAGAAAACATTTCTCAAAAGGTGTCTAGTATTTGTGTGACTTATACATGTTTTTCTTTTAGAAGAAGCCAAGGAGCCAAATAAGTAAAAAATTTATGGTGCCATAGTAGCCTAAGTCAGTCATAGCTGACTATGGATTTTCCAGCGCCCCTAGAAGTTATTTTCTTTTCTTTCGCCGTGTATTCTCTTTTTTCTATGAATCTGCCTGCTTCTTGTTTGAGTTGCAGCTTTAGAGTGTGTTCCAAAAGATTGCGATCTGCAGCTATTTCTTCCCAGTGTGCAGGGTTTATATTCAGTGTTTTCATGTCACATTTACACTCGTCTACAAATCAAAGTTTTAGGCGTCCCCTAGTCCTTTTGCCATCTGACAGATGCCCGTAGAGTATATCTTTTGGTATGCGGCCATGTTTCATACGGTGAACGTGGTCAAGCAAGCGTAACCTACGCTGTTTAAGCAGCGTGTAAATGTTCGGGAACCCCGTGTGAGTCATGACCTCCACGTTTGTCACATTATCCTTCCAGATGATACCAAGAATGCAGCGCAGACATCGCATATGGAAGACCTTTAGCCTTCTCTCCTGCTTTGTATAAGTTGTTCAAGATTCGCTGCCATACAGGAAGATACTAATTATGCAGGCATTGTAAACTGCGGCAGTTGTAAGCTAGAGTGTCCTCTCCAGGGCGCGAGCTTGGCAGTAAAAGAAAGAGACAAGTTGTTGCCCATGCAACATGTTTCTTCTCTCCACACAGCCGAGCGATCCAAAGGTCTAGCAGGGCAAGAACAGTATGGTGCCAACCAAAGTAAACAAGAAAACCCAGATGTGTTCAATTTGGTGTCCAAGAGGCCAATCTGGCAACCCTGCTCTGTTACGCCCTGAGCCCAATCATCATTACCATCATCATCATCATCAAGTGCCATGCCTGCTGGCGTAGGTGGCCATGTCTCTCCGCAAATTTCGGTCTTGACAGTTATTTATCATTTCTGTTGTTGACCTTCTGCCAAGCCATTCTCCTAAGCTGTCTGATATCTTTTCTCTTTGCTTCCCTATATCTCTTTATCCCACAATTTTCCAGTTGTCACACTATATTCCAGCTGTTCCCATCTCATTGCATGGTCCAAAAATGATGATTGTTTCTTGCTAATTTTGGAAATTATCTCTCTTTTTGATTTGGCCTTTTTCATAACGTTTTCATTACTCTTCTTAGTTTTTTCTCCATGGTTTTTCAATATTCTTCTGTAAAGCCACATTTCTACAGCCTCCAGTGATTTCCCCAGTGATTCTGTTGTCCCATTGTCTATAATTCACATCCATACGTTAAGACTGCTCTACATAATATTTAAGAACTGTTTTTCTTGTTTTCTTGTTTTTTTTTTTTATTGTCGTCAAAAATGGATTGCATAGTATCTTCCTCATATTTTAGAAAACTGATTTTGCTGAGTCATTCTGCATATCACCCCTGTTGTACATCTACCATCTGAGGTTAACAAAGTTCCCAAATATTTAAATTCATTTACCTGTTTTAATATTGTTCCACTTGTCTTTATTTTGCACTGAGGTGATGTCTTTTTCTTTGTTGTTACCATCACTTCTGTCTTTTTGCTATTAAGGCTGAGTCCTTTATTTTTGTTTTCTCTCACTATAATGTCTAACATTTCTTGTAAATCATTTTCACTCTTAACGATTAAAACTGTATCATCAGCATACCTTAAATTATGTATATTATGACCTCCAATTCTTTTTCTACCCATGCCACCTATGGATCTTAAAATAATCTCACTATCATCATCATCATGTACCATGCCGGTTGGCGTAGGCGATCATGTCCCTCCACAATCTTCTATCTACAGTGCATCGTATCAGTTCTGTTGTTGACTGTTTTCCATGCCAAGACACCAAGCTATCCAGTATTTTCTCTCTTTGTCGTCCGCGATCTCTCTTTCCTTTTATTTTGCCAGTTATAACCAAGTATTCCAACTTTCTTCTTCTCATGATGGGCCCACAAAATGTTGATTGCTTCTTTCTGATGTTTTTTAAGAGTTCCCTTTTTGTATTGGTCTCTTTGATAATTTCTTCGTTGGTCTTTTTAGCTGTCCAGTGAACTTTCAACATTCTTCTGAGAAATCCCATCTCTGTGGCCTCTAATCGTCTTTTCAATTGTTTGTCTACTGTCCATGATTCGCTTCCATAAGTCAGAATTGGCTCTATATAGCACCGATGAACTCTCTCATTTCTATTGATATAGATTTGTTGCATAAGATATTTTTTATTTTCTGAAATGCTATTTTGGCCTGAGCTATTCTGCTTTTTATTTCTGTGGTGCATCTTCCATCTGATGTTATTATTGTGTCCAAGTATTTGAAACGTTGCACTTGTTTCAGATTTGTCCTGTTTATTTTTATGCTGCATGATGGTAATGATTGTTTCTTTGATATGATCATTACTTCTGTTTACTTACTATTCAGACTGAGACCCTTCTTGTTGCTTTTCTTTACTGTTATGTCTATTATTTCTTGTAGTTCGCTCTCTGTCTCTGCTATTAAGACTGTGTCATCCATCATCATCATCATTGAGTGTCGTCTCCGCATCGAATTGGCAACCATGGAGCTCTATTTCACCCTGTCTCTTGCTTTGATGGTGCAGATTGTCGTAGGTTGAATGGCCCATCTTTTGATGTTTCTCTTGCATGTTAGTCTTGGTCTGCCTCTGCCTCTTTTACCTTGTATTTTCCCTTCCAATATTACTTTTATTAGACTGTTGTGTCTTTTAACATAAAAAAGTAAAGTAAAGTACCCCCTGTCACGCCAAGTGGCGTATAGGGAAATATGGTGTTAGTGACCCTATATTTTACAGACCTTCAGCACATGATTTTTGGGGTAATGTGGTCGGTATTACGCCCGTGCTGTTTTACTTTCCCAGAAAAAATCCGGTACCCATTTAAGACTGGGTGAACCCGGAGCCGTCGGTTGGGATCGAACCCTACCCCTTGTCCGTAGTAGTCCAGTTCACTAACCACTGAGCTATCGCGGCTCCTACTAATTTTTAGGGAATTAGTAAAACCCAGGTGTCCTCGCCAGGGTACGAACCCCGGCTGTTGCCGTGGTAAGCCAACCGCCTATCGATTGCGCTTAAACCCACAAAATTCATTTGTCTTGTTCTAATTGTGTTTAGTAGTTCTATGCTGTGTCATCCGCATATTGCAAATCATTTATGTATCCCCTGTTAAAAAAACAACAAACTAAAATCTAAAATTCTATATATTAACATAGACTACAATATAAACAAATGCTGTAACTTATTTGGTCTAGGTCTACATCTGGTACTGATAAAAAAATAGTAACGACATTCTAAAGCAGGCCACAGCACGCATAAATCTATTACCAACATCAGCAGGAGATAAGCAACGTGTGTTGGTTGTGCAACAAAAGGGGAAGCAGCTGGTAGAAAACAAATGTAATGGGAAAAGACAGGGAAATAGGACACGTACCAGACAATTTAAGGTAATAGGGGAGCAGCTGCTGAAAACAAACGTAATGGGAAAAGACAGGGAAATAGGACACGTACCAGACAATTTAAGGGAATGGGGGAGCAGCTGCTGAAAACAAACGTAATGGGAAAAGACAAGGAAATAGGACACGTACCAGACAATTTAAGGGAGCAGCTGCTGAAAACAAACGTAATGGGAAAAGACAAGGAAATAGGACACGTACCAGACAATTTAAGGGAATGGGGGAGCAGCTGATGAAAACAAACGTAATGGGAAAAGACAAGGAAATAGGACACGTACCAGACAATTTAAGGGAATGGGGGAGCAGCTGCTGAAAACAAACGTAATGGGAAAAGACAGGGAAATAGGACACGTACCAGACAATTTAAGGGAATGGGGGAGCAGCTGCTGAAAACAAATGTAAAGAGAAAAGACAGGGAAATATGACAGGATATAAGACGGAAATGGGAGCCGCGATAGCTCAATGGTTAGTGAACTGGACTACAAAGGACAAGAGGTAGGGTTCGATCCCAACCGACGGCTTTCGGTTCACCCAGCCTTTAATGGGTACCAGATTTTTTCTGGGAAAGTAAAGCGGCACGGGCGTAATACCGACCACATTACCCCAAAAATCATGTGCGGAGGGTATGTAAAATGTATGGTCAGTAACACCATATTCCTTATACGCCACTTGGCGTGACGGGGGCTCTTTACTTTTACTTTACTATAAGACGGAAATAAGAGAGGGGAAAAAGACATATCAGACAATATAAGAGAACGGCTTGATGATAAGTTAACAACAGAGTTAATAATCCGCTATAGAGACAGAAGATATATGCGGGGAGACATTCACATACGTCAGCAGGTACAGTCAGACAAACTTAAAAGTCTTCTCTGGAGGAATGGTTGGTCCCGCGGCAAGACCCTGGTCTCGAGACAGAGAGGTTGTGAGTTCAACTCCCGGGTGCACCAGTTGGGATTATTATTTATAATTTGTGGTATAATTATACTAAAAATGAAAAGAGAACTACTAAACAATATTCAAACAAGACACATGCGATTTTTGGGCCGTGTTAAAAGACACAACAGCCTGCTAAAAGTAATCCTGGTGGGGAAATTACAAGGTAAAATAGGCAGAGGCAGACCAAGACTAACATGGACGAGTAACATCAAAAGATGGACAAACCAGCATATGACAAGCTGCACCATCAAAGCAAGAGACAGAGCAGAATGGCGCTCCATGGTAGCCAACCTTCGATGCGGAGATGGCACTCGATGATGCTGATGACGATATACTGTAATTATATATATATATATATATATATATATATATATATATATATATATATATAAATTTTATATTTATCAAGAGGGCAACCACCCCTGGTCGCAGCAGCGAGTCCCAGCTTGAAACGTCATTTACTCATCGGCGGAGTACCTTCGAAGTCGGAGTTATCTGTTTGTGCGGCAAGGGACCCCTGTGCACACGGCTGCAGTGGAAAAAACAGATTAACAAGCAAAATTCAGTTCCTACACTCTAGGGATTTCGCCTACAGTTGAAAGCTGATGAACGAAATTTAAAAAAAAAATGGTTCTCTACTCCGGGTTGTATCAAGTCTTTCTAACCCAAGATTTCTTCTCTACTCCAGGTTGTACAGTATCAAGTCTTTCTAACCCAAGATTTCTTCTCTACTCCAGGTTGTATCAAGTCTTTCTAACCCAAGATTTCTTCTCTACTCCAGGTTGTATCAAGTCTTTCTTACCCAAGATTTCTTCTCTACTCCAGGTTGTATCAAGTCTTTCTAACCCAAGATTTCTTCTCTACTCCAGGTTGTATCAAGTCTTTCTAACCCAAGATTTGTTCTCTACTCCAGGTTGTATCAAGTCTTTCTAACCCAAGATTTCTTCTCTACTCCAGGTTGTATCAAGTCTTTCTTACCCAAGATTTGTATCCAGTCTTTCTTACTTCAGGTTTGTATCAAGACTTTCTTACCTCAGATATGTACCAAGTCTTCTCTACTGCAGGTTTCTATCAAGTTTTCCTTAATCCAAGCTTGTATCAAGTCTTTCTTACTCAAGATTTATACCACGTCTTCTCTACCCTAGGTTTGTATCAAGTCTTTCTTACACCAGGTTTGTATTAAGTGTTCTCTGCCCTAGTTTTATATTGTCTTTCTTACTCCAGGTTTGTATCGAGTCTTTCTTACTTTAGATATGTATCAAGCATTCCCTACCCCAGGTTTCTATCAATTCTTATTTACCCCAGATTTATATCAAGTCTTTCCTACCCCAAGTTTGATTCAAATTTTCCCTACCCCAGGGCTGTATCAAGTCTTTCTTACCCCAGGTTTGTATCGAGTCTTTCTTACCTTAGACATGTATCAATTATTCCCTATCCCAGGGCTGTATCAAGACTTTCTTACACCAGGTTTGTATCGAGTCTTTCTTGCCTTAGACATGTATTAATTATTCCCTATCCCAGGGCTGTATCAAGACTTTCTTACCCCAGGTTTGTATCGAGTCTTTCTTACCTTAGACATGTATCAATTATTCCCTATCCCAGGGCTGTATCAAGACTTTCTTACACCAGGTTTGTATCGAGTCTTTCTTGCCTTAGACATGTATTAATTATTCCCTTTCCCAGGGCTGTATCAAGACTTTCTTACACCAGGTTTGTATCGAGTCTTTCTTGACTTAGACATGTATTAATTATTCCCTTTCCCAGGGCTGTATCAAGACTTTCTTACACCAGGTTTGTATCGAGTCTTTCTTGCCTTAGACATGTATTAATTATTCCCTATCCCAGGGCTGTATCAAGACTTTCTTACACCAGGTTTGTATCGAGTCTTTCTTGCCTTAGACATGTATTAATTATTCCCTTTCCCAGGGCTGTATCAAGACTTTCTTACCCCAGGGTTGTATCAAGTCTTTCTTACCCCAGGGCTGTATCAAGTCTTTCTTACCCCAGGGCTGTATCAAGACTTTCTTACCCCAGGGTTGTATCAAGTCTTTCTTACCCCAGGGCTGTATCAAGTCTTTCTTACCCCAGGGCTGTATCAAGACTTTCTTACCCCAGGGTTGTATCAAGTCTTTCTTACCCCAGGGCTGTATCAAGACTTTCTTACCCCAGGTTTGTATTGAGTCTTTCTTATCTTAGACATGTATCAATGATTCCCTATCCCAGGGCTGTATCAAGACTTTCTTACCCCAGGGCTGTATCAAGTCTTCGCTACCGTAGGATTGCATCAGATATTCTCTACCCCAGGGTTGCATCTTTCAAGTCTTTCCAACACCCACCATGTTTCTACTAAGTCTTTTGCTTAAAAATTAATAACTCCAGTGTGTTGGTTTCACTGTTAAATAAAGTATTTCTTCTTGAAAATAACCACTTCTAATTTTTACATTTCTTATCTTGCAGAACAAAAATTAATTCACATTAATCTTATTATAATATATAAAACTCGGATACAAAAGCATGATAAGTGGAGTGGGGCATAGAACTAGTTATCCAACATCGTGATAAAAATATGAACCCTGCTACAAAATAGGGTTATCAGACTCCAAGATTTAACCGGCCGTCCTGCCTTTAAGGTATGCCAGGCATTTACATTGTTAATTTTTTTTTTTTTCAACAAAATTATCTTCGCGCCACGCCCCTGCTCTCCTTGTTATATATAAGTATTGAAAATAAGCCACATTATAAATGCCTTGCTGTGTATGTGTGTGTGTGTGTGAATGTGCATACGTGTATGTGTGTGAAACAATCCCTTTTTCAGATAAAATGTGTTTCTCTCACACTTTAAAAAAAAATATAATAATCTTGTAACCGTAGCTACGAAAGCATAAAAAAGAGACAGAGCAGGCCAGAACGCATCAGAGAGCTCTTACAGCGTTTTATACACTACGTGAGAGTTTTAAAAGGCAATAATATAATAGACATATCGATAAACATTTCAAAACAATATTCAGGCAAAACTTAACTTTACACACATAACTTACTTCATTACCATGCGGGTTTTTTTTTTTTTTTTTTTTTTTTTTTTTTGGGTCTCATTCTATGTTCTAAAAGTTACATAAACGTTATACCACTATTTATAAACAGGAATGTGTGTGATAAAACTGTATGGTGTGAGTGTGGGTGTGTGTTTTGGCGTATGGACGTGATCATGGGAACGCCTTCGTGTAAGACACTGCTCACAATAGCTAATTTTTTTAATTAGCTGAGTGGCTGTGTACCAAGCGTTCGGCTTCTCGTGGCAAGGCGCAGTGCCATGGAGTACGGGTTCGATCTTGCTTCGGACCATATATTGTTCTTTGTTTTTTTTCTGTTGTTTATTTGTCATTTTTTCCGAGCGCTAACACATACCTTTTCCTTCTATTATTCCCTATTATCGCTTCGGAATTTTCCCTATTTAATAATAATTATTTATTATTATTTGTCTCCTTATAAATAAATGTCCAGCTTCCGGGACAATCAATGTGTTCTCATATTTGATTTTTCCATGAATTTATGGCGCCTTTTATTGATTTAAATTGTTCTTTAAATATTAATAACGTACCATATCTATCTCTCTTTAGTTGTTGAGATTTGTGTAGTTGCAAACTCCTGCAGAATCTGGCATATGAGGTTTCATTGATTGCCTTATCTCATGCAAGATTAACAGTTTACGGCACTGTTCAACGAATGTAAATAGTTCACTTGTTGTCAAGCATTGAATTGGCGTCCGAGGCGCACACACTTATCTTGAAATATTTCAGCTCATTACACAGCTTCGTATTTTTATCTTAAAGTGGTGCAACATAAAGGATAAAACTGTCGTGAGCATACTGTATCTCACGTATTCTTAAATTTGGTATTTCGTGCAAGTGGTTTCATTCGGTGACCACACACAAAATGTAAAGTGTTTGGTTGAAGCAGATATTTATACATGAATGATATTTTAGTAGTTGATGCTAATATAAGAGTGATCATAGAGTGTCAAATCTGAGAGTTTCGGGTGATGCAATATGTCATTTTTAACCACAAATTTTGTTTTAAGATACAACTTCTTCTAACAAATTTGAATATATTATAGAATAGGCATGTGTGTTTATCTTACTGAAACCATCATCGTCATCATCGAGTGCCATCTCCGCAACGAAGGTTGGCTACCATATATCTTGCTTTGATGGTGCAGGTTGTCATAGGCTGGTTTGTCCATCTTTTGATGTTACTTCGTCCATGTTAGTCTTGGTCTGCCTCTGCCTCTCTTACGTTGTATTTTCCCCTCCGGGATTAATTTTAATAGGCTGTTGTGTCTTTTAACATGACTATGTATTTGTCTTGTTTGAATTGTGTTTAGTAGTTCTATTTTCATTTTTAGTAGTTTTAAGACTTCATCGTTTGTTTTCTTTTCCTTCCATCCAATTCTACCTATTCTTCTATATATCCATATTTCAAAGGCTTTAATTCTCTGTTCTGTTTTCTTGTCTAATGTCCATGTTTCTGCACCATATAGGAATATTATGAAGACATAACATTTTTGCTATTCTCAGTTTTAGCCCTGGTATTATTTGTTTTGATGTTAGTATGTTCTTCATGACATTAAAATTACTTTTTGCCACTCCTATTCTTATGTTTATTTCAATTGTACATTTTCCATCACTAATTATACTGAACTAGTAGTGAAACGATACAAGTGGACAAATCAACTAAAGTATCAATGACAAACAACTGTGACCACCAATCAATAGCTGTGTTGTTGTTATAGGAGCACAACTGTATTAAGACATCAATCTATATATTCTAGAGCTCTGTGCTTCCTTTCACATGTCTTCGTCATCGAGACTTATGCTAATTAGAGAAAATCGAAACAAACTATGATAAAATATGTTCCTTTTTGTAATTGTTTCGTCTTTCAAGTGTTGATTTAAGTTGTCTTGTTTTTAGTTATTAATTTTTAAACTGCTTAAAACAAAGATTAAAATTGAAACAAAATCCTTGATTGTTTTATGGGACAAACGCTGGCATGTCGAGTTGTTTTTATCGTGGGCGATTTTACCAGTTTTTGGATGACAGGCCCATGGTAAAATGTACAAGACATATTTATGTTGTAAGTTTAATATACTTAATCTTGCTGAAAGTGTCTTCTAATTTTTATGCATTTCAAATAAGAAAGTTTAGTCACGTCTTTAGATTTATTGCCCATGTGTAAGAGCTTAATAGGGGCCAAGAAGTCCTTATGTCATTGAGATGACATACTCTCCTTTAGGACTCTTCTCGACCAATGCTAGCGTGTTGATTGAAAGAAAGGGACCAATCAAAAGCCATTCCCAAATAATAAATAGTTAGACTCTTCACAGTGGTTACACCATTGCAGTTTATTACCGGGAGGGTGTCTTTAGCTGTTCTTCTGTTCAGGGAACATCACATTACTGAAGACTTGTTTGGGTTAATGAGTGCTTTCTAGTTATTGCAATAAGTTGTTACCTGGTCCACACTTTCTTGCAACTGCCTAGCCATGTTTTCTCTATCGCGACTGTGTACATACGCCATAATATCATCTGCAAAGGCGAGAGTGCGACACGATCCGAAATTCTTCAATGGCAGTGAAGATATTGAACAAAGCAGGTGATAACGGCGATTCTTGAGGTAACCCTGGCGATATATATCTCGGCTAAGATGTCCAGGTACCGAAATGCAGCATCACTTTCCCTCGCTACTGATGCCACCCAGCGCATAAGACGTATGTCCCGTCTCACTGAGTAGGTGAATGCTTACTTCAGTATTGACTCCTCTTTCTTTTTAAAGGTTTCGTAAGCGTCTTATGCAAGGATGACATTAGGAGCAGCATCCCTGTTCGCCCTATAGACATCTAGTGTGTTTGGCAACAATCCTTTGATCACAAGATGACATTTTGGACATAACTTTTTGAGAACTTTTCCACATACATTCTGCATAGTAATAATGCGATATCCGCTCAGTGTGGAATTATCTTTGTTTGTTTAGGGAGCGGAACCAGAGAGCTATGTAACCATTCTTCTGGGACATTCCCGGACCTGATGCTGTGACTGAAGTCTGCAGTAATGTTCATTACAATGCTAGTTTCTGCCTCCTTAAAAAAGACTCTTTCTTAAACCGGGGAACGGGCATATAAATGAAGTGCTGCGGTAAAGCTGGTAGCAAGGAGCCAGTAGTGGGGTGTAACATACACTCCTACAAGGTAAGGTGACATCTTTACAAAAAAGGAACACAACAAAAAACTGACTACTTGCGGCCTTCGTTAGAAGACGAGGACAACGATAACAAAAGATGAAGCACAGGTAAATGCTACTACATCTAGGATGATAAGGACTGGTAAGTGAAGGAGAAGTGGACAGAGATATAAGAGATGAGATGATGATACGAGAGAGAGATGTGTTACATGTTGGAGGATAGGTAAAACATGGAAATATAAAAGTATTAGTAAAAAATGATTATATATGAAAATATACTTATTTGGTAGAATCCGTCCGCTCACAATGATGGAAGGCTATCAAATTCCAGCTGGGCAGTCAGATTTTGTGGTTAGACCGGAAATCACACGCGTAGTAAGATAGTCAAGCGTGACACTGGTAAAGACTCTGAAAGTGTGAAAGTAAGCAAAATCAGCAGACAATCTATGTGTACTCTCTTGATGTTTGTGGCGTAATGCAAGTCAAGTACTGATAGGAGATATTGAGGAGTGTTAAAGCGAGCGAACCAGCAAGACATACCGCACAAAACGTAGCAATAAGTGAGATATGATAAAGGATATTCAAGATATGTAGTACAGATATTGCCCCAGGGAGCCAATGTCAGAGCAGGGTAGGGAGCAACGAAAGGGGGAGGGGGGAAGGGAGTGTAAGAAGAAAAAGAGAGATGGTAGGAGAGGAGTTACCGTAAGACAGGGATACATTGATGCTCCGTGGGGCGAGGCAATCCATACGGGCGATAAGACGATTCTCTAAAGTGAATCAGCTACAGCTGTCAGAGAAACATGACACCAGGCCAGTGACTTGGACATCCACCTTACCCTGATGGACCTGAGAGTTGAAGTGGGACGCCACAGGGGTGCCTGCATACCGATGTATGATGTATGGTACCGAGTGATGTCATACAGATGTTCCCGGCATCTAACCCGTGACGACGCCCTGATTCGCCTATGTAGGTCATCTCACATCACTTACATACGATGGCACATATAACGTTACGCGATGGCACATATAACGTTACGCGATGGCACATATAACGTTAAGCGATGGCACATATAACGTTACGCGATGGCACATACAACGTTAAGCGATGGCACATATAACGTTACACGATGGCACATATAACGTTAAGCGATGGCACATATAACGTTAAGCGATGGCACATATAACGTTACACGATGGCACATATAACGTTACGCGATGGCACATATAACGTTACGCGATGGCACATATAACGTTACGCGATGGCACATATAACGTTACGCGATGTACAAGTGAATCCCTCTCTGATCTCAAAAGGGCCATTAGGGAAGAGAACCGTATTTGTCCGTAGGACGTGGTTGTAAGTGTTACATGAATTACGGTTATAATGGATCGTACCCCGATGGCTCGGTGGGGGGCGGGGGGGTTAGCAGGAGGGTGGCCCCTGACAAGCATGTCACGGAGGTTACGATTACGCTTAAAGGCTTATCTTGTATCTTAAACCATCCGGCCCTGGGGCGATGTCTGTGTCATTCCAAATCGTGCGAACTATATCCTCAAAACTGTTTGGGTCCTTGGAGTGTACTTGTCCCAATGACGTTGAAAGTGTGTTTCTAACGCGCGAATCCATATCTCCATGATCTGTTTGTGTAACGTGCATATCTCCAGCATGACCCTGCCTATTCGCTAATCTATATGTACCATTCTGGTCTCATTGTTCTTGATAACATTGTTCCCTCCAGGGCAGGTTGTTTTATTCAAACATGCATTGACGGGACCATAACTTATACAGTTCTTTGTCTACTGCCTTCATGAACAAGATCAAGCTGTTCAAGCATAACTGGTTGTGAACCTGACATATTTAATTTGCCTAATTTTCACTTTATTATTTCAATTTTTAGAACGGAGGCTATGGAATTAGTATACTGTGGACTCGATGTCCGATCTATTTCCCCTACCGACTGGTTTTTTTATGCTATCCTTGTCACATAGATGAATACTGAGATCACGCATCTTTGATATTTTTGTTACCTGCATTAAATACTAAAATATCATTCATAGATAAATATTTGCTTTAGCTGACATTTTATCTTTTGTGTGTGTGGTGTCACAGATTGAAACCACATCTATGAAATATCAGCTTCAAGATTGTTCTAGACTCAGGTCATCTTCATCGATAAATGCTGTAAAATTTCCTAGATTAAAACTAAAATGCAACTCTTGGATGAAAACAAGCAGCTGTGAGATGATTTTCTTGAACAGATACACAGATGTTGTTTTATCCAAACCTGCTGATAGTATAAAACATGGGAAAAAAAGTATCGACACTAACACGACATTGCCTGTATGCACTCCTGGAGGCTTGACGGGGATCTTTCTTTCATCTATTGTCCTGGCTTCAATTCAATTTACATCCCTCTAAAATTGCTTCTTGTCACGAGTGGTTAAACTGTGACTAGAACAATTAAGTGCTAGTGAACTTAAGTAAAACTGGAAAACATTTGCTCGTTCGCTTCGAGAATTGCATTGTTTTTTTTTATGTTTTGCACACATATGCCAGCGTAACCGTATCTAGGGGATCGATGTAGCCTTCATAATACAGTGCTAATCTCACATTCTTAGGTACTAGAATTAAATCTATCGGAAATCGATCCAACATTAATTTCTGTAAATCCTAGAGCTCAAGTTACACCAGATTGAATGCCTAGTACTATCGGAAGCTGAGATAATACTAAGATTTTCTATTCAAAGTTGATCGCATAAAAAAACAAATGATGGTCGGGGAAAAAACTCTAAATAATTAATATGTGAGTCATCGGCACATCCTTTATGGGAGCGCGGTCAGTGCTCTCTCCCCCAAATGACCTTATATGACTAACAGCCAGATTGACTGGCGGAGACTAGGGTATATATATATTCGTGTTTTAAAGAAAATATTGACCATGTTATAACAAAAAGCTAGCAGGGGATAATCGACGATGAGATCGTGGCAGTTGACGGCATCGAATAATGGTTGCTGGTAGTTTTGTATTGTAGACTAGGCCTTTTGTCCATTGAGTACACCATGGCCATCCTGACTGTTATTGCAATTCACATCGACAGACCCGAAAGAGTGCAAAACGGATTTATTTGGATGCACGAATGATAGATCGTGTCTAGCAATACGATTGTTAATCGATTTTTCTTTGCCGGAGAACAGACTCATTTTATGAAGAGCGTGAGCCTCGGTGGTTGGTATGGTTGGTGTGCTCACTTCCTGTTCTCAAGGGTCCAGATTTGATCCTCAGAAGTGGCAGATTTTTTTATTTATCGACAAGGCTACGGAGTTCACCCAAACTCTAAAAATGGGTACCAGAGATTTTTTTTCCAAAAGTAAGTGAAGTAAAAGTAGTCTGGCGCGGTACCGAACACATCATCCAAAAGTAAGTGAAGTAAAAGTAGTCCGGCGTGGTACCGAACACATCATCCAAAAGTGAAGTAAAAGTAAGAACACATCATCCAAAAGTAAGTGAAGGTAGTCTGGCGCGTACCGAACACATCATCCAAAAGTAAGTGAAGTAAAAGTAGTCTGGCGCGATACCGAACACATCATCCAAAAGTAAGTGAAGTAAAAGTAGTCTGGCGCGGTACCGAACACATCATCCAAAAGTAAGTGAAGTAAAAGTAGTCTGGCGCGGTACCGAACACATCATCCAAAAGTAAGTGAACCGTAAAAGTAGTCCGGCGCGGTACCGAACACATCATCCAAAAGTAAGTGAAGTAAAAGTAGTCTGGCGCGGTACCGAACACATCATCCAAAAGTAAGTGAAGTAAAAGTAGTCTGGCGCGGTACCGAACACATCATCCAAAAGTAAGTGAAGTAAAAGTAGTCTGGCGCGGTACCGAACACATCATCCAAAAGTAAGTGAAGTAAAAGTAGTCTGGCGCGGTACCGAACACATCATCCAAAAGTAAGTGAAGTAAAAGTAGTCTGGCGCGGTACCGAAACACATCATCCAAAAGTAAGTGAAGTAAAAGTAGTCTGGCGCGGTACCGAACACATCATCCAAAAGTAAGTGAAGTAAAAGTAGTCTGGCGCGGTACCGAACACATCATCCAAAAGTAAGTGAAGTAAAACACATCATCCAAAAGTAAGTGAAGTAAAAGTAGTCTGGCGCGGTACCGAACACATCATCCAAAAGTAAGTGAAGTAAAAGTAGTCTGGCGTGTTACCGAACACATCATCCAAAAGTAAGTGAAGTAAAAGTAGTCTGGCGCGGTACCGAACACATCATCCAAAAATGTGCCGTGATTATGGAAAAATATAGTCTTTCTTTTCTCTTTTTCACTGATACCGAAAATGTGTCGTGGTTATATCATTTGTCGTTCTTGAGCTGCTCGAATTGTCTGAATTAGTGATTTTCCTTTGTTGTTACATGTCTCTATCACTGATACCGAAAATGTGTCGCGGTTATATCATTTGTCGTTCTTGAGCTGCTCGAATTGTCTGAATTAGTGATTTTCCTTTGTTGTTACATGTCTCTATCACTGATACCGAAAATGTGTCGTGGTTATATCATTTGTCGTTCTTGAGCTGCTCGAATTGTCTGAATTAGTGATTTTCCTTTGTTGTTACATGTCTCTATCACTGATACCGAAAATGTGTCGTGGTTATATCATTTGTCGTTCTTGAGCTGCTGGAACTGTCTGAATTAGTGATTTTCCTTTGTTGTTACATGTCTCTGTCACTGCATCTATCCATCTTCTTCTAGGTCCGTTCGAAATCACACACACGAAAACTTGAATTTCTTTCTACTACGGGCAATGAAAACATTCATTTATAATTTAAATTTGACTCCCTTCGCAAAAAATGCGTCGTATTGCCAGCACAGTCACGCACCGGAAGTCACTAACATCATATTCACCCTACGTCAAGCAAGATGTAGAAGGAATCTGTGTTTTACTGGGTTTTTTTTTATATTATACGCGCAAATCTAAAGATTAGTGCCGACCATGAACATCCGTTATATAAGAGAATCCGACTGAAGCTAAAATAAAATAAATTAACCAGATGTAAATTAAGAATAGATAGGACTGAAGATTCTGTTAAATTAGTGTTGGGACTATTTTACATTAACCCTAATGGAGTGAATGGGTACCTGAGCCTCTAGGATTCGATATTACCTTTCTATCATCGCAGCATTAGATAGTAGGCGCACTGCTGCGATTCATATTCTCATCTGCGAAAATTCTAATGAACACTGACGCACTGGTATACACAGATGGAGCAATGACAAAACTAGAAACAATGGTATAATTAAACCTTCACGTAATTAATGGACGACATAAATTTGAACGACGTTTCGGCTCAATAAGCTGTCATCAGGAACACAAAAAGCAACACATAACACAAGTAAGTAAGTGAATAAAATTAGCCATGCATAGCTAACTAATAATGAAGTATCTAAAACAAAATAATCTCGAACTAGAATAGAGAAACTAAAATGTCTTCCCTGCGTAATGTGCGCTGAATAGGAGCAAAATTAACGGTATGCGCTGGCTAGTTCATACAAGATATCCAGTGTAGCTGGCTAGTTCATGCAAAATATCCAGTGTAGTTGCTTAGTTCATGCAAGATATCCAGTGTAGCTGGCTAGTTCATGCAAAATATCCAGTGTAGTTGGTTAGTTCATGCAAGATATCCAGTGTAGCTGGCCAGCTAACTGGGAGGGCCAAAACACAGGTGGAAGGATTCTAAAAATATGTGGAATGGGGATATTGCATAGGTTACCTCAACTATAGCGCTACCGGCAATGTCTATATTTATCTACGTGTATACAACCGTGCGAGAGCAGACCTATATATATATATATATATATATATATATATATATACAGCTACACCTATAGTGTGTGTACACACATATGTAAAAAAGTACGCATACTGCATACATATCCAAAAGTGTCAACACCTAGGTCAGTGTGTGTACACAGAGCACAAAGAATAGTCCAGAAGAATACAGGGTACCCGAAAGGAAGAAAGAGTGAGCTGTCTCATAGGTAAGGTACCGTGTAGTGCAGATGGAAAGGGCATCGCCTTGCACAAAAGTAAGTAGCCCAGACACAAGAGATATAGGAGACCACCGGAATATCGCAGTGAAATCTAGTAGCAGAGAATAGCATAACAGGTGCATATACTAATGTACTCATACATGAGCATAAGAGTAATATGTGAAATAGGGAACTAGCAACGTCAAGGAAAATATGTTTTTGAGTGTGGTACATTTATGCCTCGTGGAGTCAGCTAACCCAATTGTGGACCATCAGGCGATTCTCCAGGGAGAACCGGCTGCGGTCGCCGAAGTGGCAAAGGATAATACCAGTGATACGAATATCAAGTTTGCTTTGTGGTCTGAGGAATTTAAATGGGACGCCACTGGAGTGCTAGTATTCTGTTGGATATCCCGAATGCGTTCTTACAATCTGTCAACTAAACGTCCCAGAGACTCGTCAAAATATGTCATGTGACATCGTTGGCATGTGATGGCATAGATGATATTGCGAGAGATACATGTAAAACGATCCTTGATCTCAATATATATATACAAGAGAGAGACATTCAAGTCTCTGACAGCTGAGAGCTGTCTCACTCTCTTCGACCGTAAACACTTGAGTAATGATCCACCGTGGACGTGACACTATTACCTGTATTTATGTGCTCCGATTCGACTCTGTCTTATTTCGTAACGGACGATTTGAGAATAAGGATAGTTTCACATTTATGTCCCGCATTATCTTTTATGCCATCATATGCCAACGATGTCACATGACATATTTTGGCGAGTCTCTGAGACGCTTAGTGGACAGATTTTGTGTACACCTTCGGGATGTCCAACATAATACATGTGTGTGTGAGTGTGTGTGTGTGTATGTTTGTATTCGATATTTATATGTATCACCTGCTGGTGTAGGTGATCATGTCTCTCACAACCTTCGATCTCCACAGTTATTTATCATTGCTGTTGTTGACCTTCTGCCAAGCCATTCTCTTAAGCTGTCTGGTAATTTTTTCTCTTTGCTTCCCTCTATCTCTTCGTCCCTCAATTTTCCCAGTTGTTACAATATATTCCAGTTGTTTTCTTCTCATTATATGGCCAAAAAATGATGATTGTTTCTTCCTAATATTGGAAATTAGCTCTCTTTTTGCTTTGACCTCTTTCATAACATTTTCATTACTCTTCTTAGCTGTACATGGTATTCTCAATATTCTTCTGTAAAACCACATTTCTACAGACTCCAGTGATTTTCTTGTCTGTTGTCCTATTGTCCTTGATTCACATCCATATGTTAAGACTGGCTCTACATAAAATTTAAGAACTCTTTTTCTTGTTTCTATTGTCAAAATTGAATTGCATAATATCTTCCTCATTTTTTGGAAAGCTGCTTTTGTCTGAGCCATTCTGCATCTCACCTCTTTTGTACATCTTCCGTCTGAGGTTAACAAAGTTCCCAAATATTTAAATTCATTTACTTCTTCTTCTTCTTTTACCTTTTAGCTCCTGGTGGAGCATAGGTCTTCAACAAACACTTTCCAAGTCGTTCTGTTTTTTGCCATTCTTTTAAGATCATTCCATGTCTTCCCCATCATCTTCATCTCTGCTTCTATCTGTCTTCTCCAAGAATTCCTTGGTCTTCCTCTTTGTCTTTTCCCTGGGGATTCCAAAAAAGGGCCTGTTGTGTAATACTCTCAGTTGGCTTCAGTAGTGTGTGTCCTATCCATCGCCATCGTCTTCGCTGTATCTCTTTATCCACTGGTATTTGACCGGTACATTTCCATAATTCCACGTTAGTGACTTTGTCCTGCCATTTCCATCCCTTTATTCTGCGCAAGCATCCATTAATGAAAGTCTGTACTTTCGTGATTGTCAATTTTGTCATTCTCCATGTTTCACAGCCATATAATAGGACCGACTTAACATTTGAGTTGAAAATTTTTATTTTTGTATTTAGCCTAATTTCTTTGGATTTCCATATGTTTCCCAGTGCAATGAAAGCTCCTCTTGCTTTTGATATCCTTATTTTGGTATCATTTTCTGTTCCTCCCTCTTTATCTATATTACTGCCCAGATATATATAAGATTGTACGTCTAGTAGAGGTATTTCTCCTAGTTTTATATGGTTATTGCCAACTGCATTATATGGCCCTTTTCGTCTTGTCAGACGGTCTAGTGGAGGCTATTGCGTATTTTTTTGAGGTATTGTTTTTGCCGAACAGCTTCTCTCGTGGCTAATTCTACCAATGTTTGACAAACACACGCGGTCACATAATGAACAGGTCAGGCTCGCTGGTCCACAGGGTTTACCATCCTTTTTCATGAGTCTCTTCTCTTCTAAGTCCTGTCTTAGAACAGTCTCAAATGTTGTTATACCGTTCCTTATACGTGCTCTCCATGATGTGCGATCACTTGCCAGATGTTGCCAGTCGTTTTCACAGATGGAGAAGTCTTTCAGAGATGATTTGCAGATATCTCTATATCGTAGTTTAGGTCTGCCGATTTGTCGTTTTCCGTGTTTTAGCTCGCCATATAGTATTTGCCTAGGAATGCGTTTTTCTTCCATCCGTTGGACATGCCCCAGCCATCTTAGCCTTCGACTTCTGAGCATCGACATGATTGTTAGGGTCTTAGCACGTTGCAGGACAGTTAAGTTGGTTATTTTGTCCTGCCATTTGATGTGCATTATTTTGCGGAGACATCGCATGTGGAAGACATTTAGTCTTTTTTCCTGGTTTGAGTATGTTGTCCAGGTTTCGGATCCATATAGTAGTGTGCTAAGCACACAAGTTTGATATATTAAGAGTTTAGTCTTTTGAGTTAGTTTCGTGTTGTTCCATGCCCTTTTTGTGAGTTTGCCGAAGGTCGTAGCTGCCTTACCAATTCGACAGTTTATTTCTTCATCAAGAGAGATGGTTTGCGTAACTGTGGATCCAAGATATGTAAATTTCTGTACTGATTCTAGTGGGCAGTCTTTTAGAGTAATAGATATAGGTTTGAAGTCACCTTGATTTAGTATTACTGTCTTCTGAACATTAATTGACAGTGAAAAAAGGTCGCATGCTTTATCCAGGTTGTTGATCAGCGACTGTAGGGTGGCCTCACTATGAGCGACTAGGGCTGCATCGTCAGCAAATAAAAATTCTTTAAGTAGGGCAACATTTGTTTTGGTTTTTGCTCTTAGTCGTGCTAGGTTGAACAGTGAGCCATCTGGTCTTGTGCGAATGTAAATATCTCCTGAGCTGTTTTCGAAGGTGTAATTTAGGAGGGCAGCAAAAAATATACCAAAAAGGGTGGGGGCGAGGACACATCCCTGTTTCACTCCTTTGTTGACATTGAAATTCTCTGATGGATTCCCATCAAAATGGACTTGGCCATTCATGTCTTCATGGAAGGAAATTATCAGCCTAAGTAATTTAGGAGGCTGCATTAATTCTCATAATATTGGTCTTATCTCTATTAATCTTTAGTCCTAGCTGTTGTGATCTCTCATCTAATATACTCATTTTATCCTGCATCTGTTGATGGCTGTGTGATAGGAGAGCTATGTCATCAGCAAAGTCTAAATCATCAAGTTGTTTGGTCAGTGACCACTGGATCCCATTTCTGTTGTTTTGAGTTATTTTCATAATCCAATCTATGGCCAGTAGAAAGAGAAATGGAGACAGGAGGCATCCTTGCCTTACTCCTGTTCTTATTTCAAATGCTTCTGTAAGCTGTCCTTCATGCACCACACTACATTTTGTTCCTTCATACATTGTTTTTATCAGGTTAATAAACTTTATGGGGATTCCGTAATGACTCAGCAACTTCCAAAGCATTCTTCTGTCTAAACTATCAAATGCCTTTTCGTAATCTATGAATCCAATATATAGTGGGGATTTTAGTTCTAAACTTTGTTCAACTATTATACGTAGGGTAGTTATTTGATCAGCACATGATCTGTTCTTCCTAAAACCTGCTTGTTCATCTCTCAAGTGTTTCTCTATAGCCTCTTTTAGTCTCTCCAGAATGATTCTGCCTAATATTTTTCCTGGCACTGATAGTAGCATAATTCCCCTATAATTTGTGCACTCCTGTAAACTTCCTTTCTTTGGTAGTTTGATCATATAACCTTCTCTCCAGTCTTTAGGTATTTCTTCCCTCTCCCAAAATTTATCCAATAGAATTTAAATTCATTTACTTGTTTTAATAATTTTCCTCTTGTCTTTATTTTGCACCAAGGTGATGTCTTTTTCTTTATTGTTACCATTACTTCTGTCTTTTTGCTATTAAGGCTGAGTCCTTTATTTTTGCTTTCTTTCACTATAATGACCAACATTTCTTGTATTCATTTTCACTCTTAGTGATTAAGACTGTATCATCAGCATACCTTAGACTATTTATATTATATTATATATATATATATATATATATATATATATATATATATTCGTCATAGAAATAGGTAATTGCAAAAGTGCTTGTACAATAACAGTTAGCTTTTGCTTTGTGATGAACTCTTCATAAGTTTAAAAATCAAGTAGTCACTTCACAATAGCTTACAAATTATCACATGTAAAGGAATATACATTAATAGTAAATATTTTGTCAAAGTACGCCTCTGGACGTATTTAACAAGAAATCGGAAATGTCAAAAGTGGCGCGTCTTTCAAAGTCACGTTCAATAAGTGCGAGCAAGTGCCAAGATTGTGTGGATAAACACGTGACATTTTGTCTTTTTAAATGACAATGTTGATGACAACAAATATGGGTATTGTAAACACATAAAAATTAGGACAAGCAATAAAAACACTGAGCAAATCTTTAAAAACATCACAGACATGACAGGCCTACAAATCAATGGAAAGATAATCAATAACCTAAGATATGCTGATAATACTGTACTACTAGCAGAAAATCCTAAAGATCTACAACAATTACTTAAAGAAATGGTTATGGTTATGGAAGGCCCCAGTATCACTGCAAACGAATTAAAATCCATAATTGCTCAACCGCCCGTGCAAGTGGAATCATCCGAATTACTATTTAATCTCCCAAGCCAAGAAAGGTAGCTGTAGCCTCCATCATAGCAGTCTCAGCACACGCCAAAAGACATAAGGCGAAACCGCACAGAAACTGAACACACACATCTGTTCTCCATCATACGATTTCATCATTCATCGTAAACAATCGAAAAATCGAAACACGATCAAAACAGATGAAACGCACAGCTCACAGTGTGCACAGAGCACTTAACGTAGTAGCTCCTGCAACAAGCCGGACTTGGAACATGAGGAAACTGCAACAAGGAACACTTTTCCGACATTGCCTTCAACGGTTTCTGCTGTCTATCCACCATATTGACCTGAAGTTATAATATAACATAATATAGTATACATATCTTTGTTAGTAGTATGCTGCTTTCACTAAAGTAATCAGAAATCTAAAGGGAGCGAAATTGTGTGTACAACATTGTTGTGTGCTACGTCATCGTAATGGTTCATCGTACATCCCTAGACCGGCCGTACGCTAATCTTACGGTCTGTTATTTGATGTGCGACAGGGATAATCTGACGACTAACTGTGTGGTTATATGTTCGGAATTGGGGTCAACAACGATTGCCTAACATCATCAAGCGCTATATGTTTTTAAAAAAAATACGACGATCATCATTTTCAAGAGGACATGAAATTTCGGTATATGGTGGACAGGCGGCGGGAACAATTGAAGGCTATGCATGAAAAGTGTTCCTTGTTGCAGTTTCCTCATATTCCAAGTCCGGCTTGTTGCAGGAGCTACTGAGTTAAGTGCTCTGTGCACACCGTGAGCTGTGTGTCTCATCAGTTTTTATCATGTTTCGATGTTCCAATTGTTTACGATGAATGATGATATCGTATGACAGGGAACAGTTGACTGTGTTCACTTTCTGCGCGCCTTATGTCTTTTGGCGTGTGCTCAGACTTCTACGATGGGGGCTACAGTTACCTTTCTTTGTTTGGGAGATGAGATTCGGATGATTACGCTGGCACGAGCGGTTGAGCAATTATGGATTTTAATTCGTTTGCAGTGATACCCGGGGCCTTCCATAACCAAATTATACATGTATACGTATAACACACATATTGTGTGTCTGTGCACGAGTGCGCATGTGTATGTGCGCTCGGATGCATATATGTGGTGGCATTTACAAAACAGGGCGCACACATAAAATATGCACGCCAAGAACTGTATTCAAGCCCTTAGTCATAACGGGAATTCTCATTTTATTTATATCTACTCAATTATAACGTCACAAAAAAAACCCACAAATGTGTGCATTTCGCACTGGTAACGTCACTGTACTAATTCTCCTGGAACTATAACCTTTCGTGCAGCTTCTACTGCGGGATTTAACGGCAATTAACAAGAAACGATTGTAACGGACTTCTATTAAAGGTAACATAATTAACTTGTCATTTTAATCCCCTATGTCACTCTATAGCGGACTATCTCTAAAACGTTTCTCTGGCATTATCTATTTCTATACGGATGTATTTACTGATCGAATAAAAATTTGCACATAGATTGCATCATACGATTAATGCCTGTTTCATGTTCTGTTCATTGTGCTTAAACTGCCATATCAACCCAACTTTGATAGAGAACAATGACAGCGTGGTTATCGTTGACTCATTTGTCTTTGCACAGCTGTAATAATAGTACGTAAATAAATGTTTATATATGATGAAACACCTCAATATTTTGTTTGACTGTCAAAATCAGATGTTATTGAATGTCTTAAAGAAAGACCAACTGCCTGTACGAAGTACGAAGAAGCACGTCACGGGAGGCATTGTATTATATTTAACATTTCAAATACGTAGATATCCAGTCTTCGATTGAACGACATAAACCAGCCGTTGCATAACAAATATAATAATCATATAATAAACATCAGATATGACAAGTATAATAAGTATCAAGTATAAGAAAAAGAATCGAAAATAAAGTCTCTTTACATAGCGTTTCCTGCTTATATTGCCAGCGTGGCTACTGACGTCCTGATATTGATTAGGGGAGAAAAGAAAAGAGCCAATGTCAGCTGTCACATATGTCTTAAGATGGCGAATAAGGAGGCTGAGGTTAAGGTCTTTGCTGGTCCACGGAGTTCTTGCATCTGGGTTGAAGCCATCTTCAGTGCTTTCGCTAGTGTGTGACGGACGAGCTTCATATTGGAGAACGTGCTGAGGAAGCGACCTGATCACTCTAGAGTTGTCCTTTGTGAAATGAAAATGATATGTCGATTTAACGAAACTATTAAGAATGATTGCTAACAAAATTTAAATAATACAGTGAAGAGCGAGACGAAGACGCTCTATAAGATATAATGACAAAAAAAAAGCGTATCACAAACATCAAGAGGAAACATTCATTTGTGCAAGATTAAAGAAAAAGGGTGGGATAATCCCCATCACTGAATACGTACAGACATAAAAGTTGGAATGTTTTGGGCATGTGATAAGACAGAAAGATCAAAATATAACACAATGAGTCATCAATAAACGGTACGAGAACACCAGATATAAGGACCGGCACGAAATAAAATTGATTAATGAAGCATCATGTTTATTACATACATGGACTATATATGCAGGGTAGCCAACAAATAAGAGACAGAGGAGATCAACGAGTATTTATTTGCAGACGATCAGACAATAATATATGGAAAAATAGAAGACCTACAAAAACACTTAAATAGACTCAACCACATAGGCACAAAATACAACATGAAAATCAACATCAACAAAATAGAAGTTATGAATATCGCAAAAGAGAAACAGAACATCAACATAACTATAGAAGGCAGGCAACTAAAACAAGTAGAAGAATTTAAATACCTAGGAAGTATAGTGACAACAACCAATTTACAAACAGCAGAGATAGACTCAAGATGCAACAAAGCTTGTCAAATCAATGGACAGCTATCACCACTATTGTCCAACAAGGTAACAAATCTAGAGACAAAGAGCACTCTCTACAACACAATCTCCATCCCAACGTTGTGCTACCAATGCCAGTCCTGGTCCCTAGATGCAAGAAAAGACAGGGAAAATAACCTCTCTTCTTCTTCTACCTTTTTAGCTCCCAGTGGAGCATATGTCTTCAATAAACACTTTCCAAGTCGTTCTGTTTTTTGCCATTCTTTTAAGATCATTCCATGTCTTCCCCATCATCTTCATCTCTGTCTTCTCCAAGAATTCCTTGGTCTTCCTCTTTGTCTATTCCCCTGGGGATTCCAAAAGAGGGCATGTTGTGTAATACTCTCAGTTGGCTTCCGTAGTGTATGTCCTATCCAGCGCCATCGTCTTCGCTGTATCTCTTTATCCACTGGTATTTGACTGGTACATTTCCATAATTCTATGTTAGTGATTTTGTCCTGCCATTTCCATCCTTTTATTCTGCGTAAGCATCCATTAATGAAAGTCTGTATCTTCGTGAAATAAAAATTTTCAGCTCAAATGTTAAGTCGGTCCTATTATATGGCTGTGAAACATGGAGAACAACAAAATTGACAATTACGAAAATAACCTCTACATAGATTAAATGTGTTAGACGAATGATAGGAAACAGACTGAGAGACAAGATCAGGAATTAAGAACTGAGAAAAAAGCTAGGAATAGCTCCGCCATAGTATATATAAAGAAACAACAGATAGCGTGGTCTGGCCACGTGACAAGGCAGAGTGATCAAAACACAACACAACGAGCCTTGCCTTCAGTAAACGTTGCGTGGACACCAGACCCAAAGGCCGACAATGAAACAAAATGGATTGACTGAATATTAGAAACACAAGGAAACCTAACAGCAGCAGAGGCGAACAGAAGAGCAAAAGACCGCAAATTCTACCTCCGCTCGACGTTGGAAAGCAAATGAGGAAGTAAAGAAGAAGAAGAAGAGGATGGAATGACACTAGACAACATAACAGCAGAGACAAACAAAATTACTAAATGCCGAAACCGCAAACTATTTATATTTCACCTCGGTGCTGAAAGACAACGGGGAAGGAAAAAGAAAGAAGAAGAAGAAAAGGCGCAAGAAGAAAAAGACTGAAACCCTTAGTGAATGTATATTACTGAAGATACATATTTATAATATCTTTTTTCATGACATTCAGTGGTTAGTGAACTGGACTACAAAGGACAAGCGGTAGTGTTCGATCCCAACCCACGGCTTCCGGGTTCACCCAGCCTTAAATGGGTACTGGATTTTTTCGGGGAAAGTAAAGTGGCACGGGCGTAGTACCAACCACATTACCCCAAAACCATGTGCTGAAGGTCTGTAAAATGTATGGTCACTAACACCATATTCCCTATACGCGACTTGGCGTGACGGGGGTACTTTACTCTTTTTTTACTTTACTTTTCATGGCATATTTTCACTTGTGACTACGTGTTGCAAATTTAATTTTAAATATCTGTTATTCTTCATTTTCTATTATGCCATGCACGTGTCAATATGTTTACAAATGACTGTTCTATCAGCTTACAATTGTATAAATCGATTTGTGGAACGTCACGTGACACTGTGTAGCGCGTTGCACACCGTTACAGCCCGAAACGCTAAACGAAGCGTGAAGTAAATTCAATCAGCCAATTCAACTTTACAATCACATCAATAGCACTAGGCTTTAATAAAACACAACTATGTTTAATTCGATTCGCATTAATTAAGGGATTTTACGCGACAATGTTACGTAAGGAAAACGTTCATGAAAAGAAAACTAAGATTCAGTCAAAAAATATCACTTAGCACTTTTTTATTTGTGGTATAAAAGATAAATTAGAATAAATTATAAATAAATGTTGGTTTTTCTGTTTGTTCATAAATCAATGTACTTGAGAGGTGACCTTCAGTGCTTCGATCTTTCTCCAGATCACGCATTAAATGTCTCATCCCTTTCGTCACGAACCTGGTAGCTACAACGAAGGTTCCTGGGTAAGAAAGTTGGTTAAAATCATATATAGTTCATGTGTACATATTCCGACGTGGTGGCAGCGATGTGGTTAATGCTATTGTCTATTAACCAGGATGGTCCGGTTTGAACTATAAGTAAACTAAAGCACCCCCGCCACGCCAAGTGGCGTATAGGGAATATGGTGTTAGTGACCATACATTTTGCAAACCCTCGGTACATGATTTTTGGGGTAATGTGGTCGGTATTACGCCCGTGCCGCTTTACCATTCTAGAAAAAAAATCCGGTACCCATTAAAGGCTGGGTGAACTGGGGGGCGTCGGTTGGGATCGAAACCTAACTCTTGTCATTTATAGTCCAGTTCACTAACCACTGAGCTATCACGGCTCCCGGTTTGAACTGTACCAGCGGCGAATTCATTTCCGACCACGGCTGTGAGGTCTATCTAGATTTTGACAATTGGTTCTAGAGATTTTCTCTCTCAAGTAGAGCGTGCTGTCGTGATACTGATCACATTGAGGGGGAATAGTTCATTTTGTCATTGAAAAATGTTCATATTGTCATAAAAAAATGTTCATATTGACATTGATTAATATGCTCACCAACATAATATTCCCCATACTTTATAACGCATAACGGATATTGTTATATTGTTATATATATATATATATAGTAAACCTGTATTTCCTATCAGCTAACACTGAGTCACAAACACACGAGAAAAGAAAACACAGAAAACAATCAGCAGCGCGAGTCAGGATTTGAACCTCAGCCAAACAACTACGCGTCTTGCCACTAGGAGAGACTTGCATTTCAGCACACTACCTTTACTCTCTTTAGTGACAACACTCGGAGACGATGGGCACAGGTCCAAATCCTGATTCGGGCTGTGTATTACATTCTGTTTTCTTTTCTTATTTATTTGTGGCTTTATTTGTATTAATGTTAAGTCAAATTTTCCCTACATTACCCCAAAAATCATGTGCTGAAGGTCTGTAAAATATAGGGTCACTAACACCATATTTCCCTATACGCCACTTGGCGTGACGGGGGGTACTTTACTTTTTTTTTACAAATTTTCCCTGCACTGATTGTTAGATCTGTAATCATGATCTGAATATTTGTGTAGTGAGAAAGGAGCCATCATATCATTGCAAAAGCCCGGGTCCTCAGACATTTATAAGAGACCACATAATTAATATTTTATTAGATCTTATAGTATTTCTCTTAGTCCAGTCAATGCGAAATGAAAATAGCAATAGAGTACATTCATATTTAAGTTCATTTGGGATCTTGAAGATCTATGTGAGAGTATTATCCTTTATCACCTGGGATTAGAGATCTTTGTGAGAGTAGTATCCTTTGTCACATGGGATGAAAAATCTCTGTGAGAGTATTATCCTTTGTCACATGGGATTAGAAATCTTTGTATAGTTTAAATAATATCCTCGATATACTGGAGAATGTCGCAGTATCTGAGTATTTTCAAGAGAAGATATCTACCAACGTTGAGGAGCATATCTTTTTAAAATCATGTTCGTGTAAAGAAGCGTGATTTTTAATTAAAATTAAAATTCTGACTAATGTAAATATATGGTCGAATATATGGTAAATATATGGAATATATAACCCACACTTGACTTTTATTTTTATCAGGTTATTTTTTTAATTATCATGGTCCATCATTTGTTGATGGTACCATCACTTACGTCAGCCCTTTGTTATCATTATGGTACAATTGTTTGATATTGTATCTACTGAAATGTAACGTAGCACCTTCGTAGCCAGTGTATAAACATAATTTATATTTGTGTCAGCTAGGCATTGACGTCAGTAATAATATACGACGACATAAGTAAAAGTAAAAAGTAAAGAACCCCGTCATGCCAAGTGGCGTATAAGGAATATGGTGTTAGTGACCATAAATTTTATAGACCTTCAGTACATGATTTTCGGGGTAATGTGGTCGGTATTACGCCCGCGCCGCTTTACATTCCCAGAAAAAATCCGTTACCCATTTAAGGTTGGGTAAACCCGGAAGCCGTCGGTTGGGATCGTACCCTACCCCTTGTCCTTTGTAGTCCAGTTCACTAACCACTGGGCTTTCGCGGCTCCCTACGATGACATAATATTGTATATTATATAACACTGACACACTAAACTAAGCTCCATATGTCCTTGATTAAGAGGCATTATATATCTCAGTTGTTATTTTCCGTGTACTGCTCCTTTTGACCAGAGCTTCGATTGTCCCATATATTCATCGTTGGGTGCCGTCTCCGCATCGAAATTGGCTACCATGGAGCGCCATTCTCTTCTGACTCTTGCTTTGATGTTGCAAGTTGTTATAGGCTGAATTGTCCATCTTTTCATGTTACTCGTCCTTGTAAGTCTTGGTCTGCTTCTGCCTCTTTTACCTTGTATTTTCACTTTCAAGATTACATTTAGTAGGCTGCTGTGTCTTTTAACGTGCCCCAAAAGTCTCATTTGTCTTGTTTGAATTGTGTTTAGTAATTCTCTTTTCATTGTTAGTTGTTTTAAGACTTCATCGTTTGTTTTCTTTCCTTTCCATCCAATTCTTCCTACTCTTCTATAAATCCACATTTCAAAGACTTTAATTTTCTGTCCTGTTTTCTTGTCTAATGTCCACAATTCGGCACCATACAGGAATGTTGAGAAGATATAACATTTTGCTATTCTTAGTTTTAGCCCTGGCGTTATTTGTTTTGATGTTAGTATATTTTTCATTGCATTAAAATTACTTTAAGCCATTCCTATTCTTTTGTTTATTTAAGTTTTACATTTTTCATCACTGGTTATAGTATGTCCAAGGTAGTTGTAGCTCTGAACTGTCTCCAACATTCCTTCAACTTTGATATCCACTTGTAGGTTTAAAGCGTTATCTTTGTTTATGATAATAATTTTAGTCTTTTTGATATTCATATCTAATCCATATTTTTGCCTGTCATGTTTATTAAATTAATAATGGATCTTTAGGATTTTCTGCTAGTAATACAGTATAGTATCATCAGCATATTGTAGGCTATTTATTATCTTTCCATTAATGTTTAGGCCTAGCACCTCTGTAATGTTTTTAAAGATTTGATCATTGTATACATGGAACAAGCTTTTGTGATATGATGTAACTGTTTCACCCATCTTTTTATGTCATTGGGCTTAGTTACCTTTATTATATTTTATTATTGCTGTTTGCTCCCAGTATAAATTACATATTAGTCGTATGTCTGTGTCATCTAGATGTATATATTTTAAGCAGTCTTTAATGTGTTTATGGTGGATTCTATTAAATGCTATGGTGTAATCTATGAAGCAGGCGTATCTTGGTTTGTTTACTTCTGTGTACTTTTAGATTAATGTCCTCATGCAAAATATGTCTTCTTTTGTAACATTCATCATCATCATCGAGTGCCTTCTCCGCAACGAAGGTTGGCTACCATGTAGCCCAATTCTGCTCTGTCTCTTGCTTTGATGGTGCTGGTTGTCATATGCTGATTTGTCCATCTTTTGATGTTACTCGTCCATGTTAGTCTTGGTCTGCCTCTGCTTCTTTTACCTTGTATTTTCCCCATCCAGGATTACTTTTAGTAGGCTGTTGTGTCTTTTAACATGGCCCAAAAATCGCATTTGTCTTGTTTGAATTGTGCTTAGTAGTTCTCTTTTCATTTTTACTTGTTTGTCCCATTGTTTTTCCTAAATCTAAATTGTTCTTCTAAGTCAATATTGATTTTATTATGAATTCTTCCTTGTATAACTTTTAGCCAGATTTTTACATTGTCTTACATTGTACTTGTTTTGTTGTATAAATCAATAACCCAAACCCTTTAAAAAAATGTATTCTTATATTTCCACCAGCTTTAGCGCAGCTCCTACTCGTAAGTTTATTCCTGCCCCCACTCAATATGCTTATGTTACGTATTTTATTTAATATCGATTTGTTTCGCTTAACTTAAGGGACATAAATCGTTCTATGAAGACGTAGTTTCTGTTCCCACTCAATATGCTTTTGTTACGTATTTTATTTAATATCGATTTGTTTCGCTTAAGGGACATAAATCGTTCTATGAAGACGTAGTTTCTGTTCCCCCACTCAATTTGTGTACTTACTTTAGAAATGTCTTCTTTTATTTAAAATATATCACGTGAGTTCTTAAATCTTATGTACATCAAGTCTTAACATGTGAATGTGAGTCGTGGACAACAGACAAGAAATTCACTGAAGGCTGTAAAATGTGGTTTCACTGAGAAGAAAGTTGAGAATATCATGGACAGCTAAGAAGAGTAATGAAAACGCCCTGAAAGAGGCCAGAGCAAAAATATAGAGCTAATGGATAAGCTGGTAATATTAGGAAGAAACAATCACAATTTTGTGGCCATGTAAGGGAACAGCTGGAATATATTGTAACAACTGGGAAAATTGAGGGCCGAAAAGATAGAGGAAAGCAAAGAGAAAAGATACCAGAGACCTTAACAGAATGGCAGAAGGTCAACAACAGAAATGATGAATAACTGTCGAGACCAAATGGAGTGGAGAGACATGATCACCTACGCCAGCAGCCATGGTACTTGATGATGATGGTACTGCGTGATCTTTTCTATGAGGGCAAATTTATGTTCCTACTCAATATGTTTATGTTTTGTGTATTTATCTTAATAATGTTTTGTTTCATTAAACACAGGTGGCATGATCTGTTCCATGAGGATATCATGAGGTTATTACCAGCTATGAGACCCTTTTCTCGTTTCTTGACATCGTCAAGAGGACTGATCTGTTTAGCTCAAGCATCTTCCATGCCTTGCTCAGCCAGAACGATCAGCTGTTTTTTGTCAACAACACTGCGACCTAGATCATTCCTTAGCGTGGATGGAGTTCATATGTTTAAAGCACAAATGTCTCTGTGTCGTCAGAACTACCCGGAAGAGTGTGAAACAGGAGTGAACCGTCAGATCAACTTGGAGCTGTATGCCAGCTATGTATACAGGTCAATGGTAGAGTGAAAATATACATATAAGTCCTAGTCCTTTCTCTTTACTGTTGGGGGAGTTGGGTCTTGGCCATTTTAGAGGTACTGTTGGGGGAGTTGGATCTTAGCCATTTTAGAGGTACTGTTGGGGGAGTTGGATCTTGGCCATTTTATAGGTGCTGTTGGGGGAGATGGGTCTTGGCCATTTTAGAGGTACTGTTGGGGGAGATGGATCTTGGCCATTTTAGAGGTACTGTTGGGGGAGATGGGTCTTGGCCATTTTAGAGGTACTGTTGGGGGAGATGAATCATGGCCATTTTAAAGGTACTGTTGGGGGAGTTGAATCTTGGCCATTTTAGAGGTACTGTTGGGGGAGATGGATCTTGGCCATTTTATAGGTACTGTTGGGGAGATGGATCTTGGCCATTTCAGAGGTACTGTTGGGGGAGTTGGATCTTGGCCATTTTAGAGGTACTGTTGGGGAAGATGGATCTTGGCCATTTTAGAGGTACTGTTGGGGGAGATGGATCTTAGCCATTTTAAAGGTATTGTTGGGAGAGATGAATCTTGGCCATTTTAGAGGTACTGTTGGGGGAGATGGATCTTGGCCATTTTAGAGGTACTGTTGGGGAAGATGGATCTTGGCCATTTTAGAGGTACTGTTGGGGAGTTGGATCTTAGCCATTTTAGAGGTACTGTTGGGGAAGATGGATCTTGGCCATTTTAGAGGTACTGTTGGGGGAGTTGGATCTTAGCCATTTTAAAGGTATTGTTGGGAGAGATGAATCTTGGCCATTTTAGAGGTACTGTTGGGGGAGATGGATCTTGGCCATTTTAAAGGTACTGTTGGGGAAGATGGATCTTGGCCATTTTAGAGTTACTGTTGCGGGAGTTGGATCTTGTCCATTTTAAAGGTACTGTTGGAGGAGATGGATCTTAGCCATTTTAAAGGTACTGTTGGGGAGATGGATCTTAGCCATTTTAGAGGCACTGTTAGGGGAGTTGGATCTTGAACATTTTAAATGTACTGTTGGGGGAAATGGATCTTGGCCATTTTAAAGGTATTGTTGAGGGAGTTGGATCTTAGCCATTTTAGAGGTACTGTTGGGGGAGTTGGATCTTGCACATTTTAAAGGTACTGTTGGGGGAGTTGGATCTTAGCCATTTTAAAGGTACTGTTGGGGGAGTTGGATCTTAGGCATTTTAAAGGTACTGTTTGGGAGAGATGAATCTTGGCCATTTTAGAGGAACTGTTTGGGAAAATTGATCTTAACGAACATTAGAAGATACCCATAGAAGAGCATGAAACCGCAAACCATATCTCCTCTCGACGCCGAAAGACAAATGAGGAAGAAAAGAAAGAAAGAGAAAGAAACCGTTCTTTAACTGACTATCACAAAATAATTTCTTCCGTTTTGTACATTAAGTGAAAACACTCAATTGCAGTACTGTTACATGGAATAGCGAAAAAACGGTCAAGTCCGTAATGAAATGTGTTTATTTGTCATACGTCCTAAATGTGTTTATTTGTCATACGTCTTTGATGACGGTTTCTGCTTACACTTGGTGTCATATGTGACGTCATATACTTCACTATTTGGACCCGTACAGTTTCATTAGCACTTTACATTTGCTATCATTAAAAAGACCATACCTGCCGTAGACATTATCATGCACGGCATTTACATATGGGCAAAATCAGGTCGCATACAAACATAAATTGAAAACGGTCCATTCCATTGACCATTTACGTCATAGTGTTGTTCCTATTCCCATCATGGCAACAGAAGAGCAGATCAAATTCACTTTTCAAAAGAATTGAACGCAGAAAAATCAAAGCTGATTCCCGCCATCGTGATCAGTGCAGCAGAACTGACACTTAAGTCCCATATCTCTTTTGAACTGAAACCTTGCTACATCAAAATATGGTCTATGATATACGAATATTTAGATTGACTAATTGCATAACTATCTCAACAGCAAACAAACTGAGAGCAATCTATCATGAAAAGGAAACAGAAAATTGGCTTATATTTACCGAGAGATATTTTAAAGAGAATATTAAAATTCCCCCAAAATATAATCTCGGGCTGGTGCGCGGTATCATGTCTTTTCCTAACTTTCTGTCTCTATAGCTGTTTACTTTTTATCAGTTCGGTTCGTGACTTCTTACCAAAACTTTTTCTTAACTGTCTTGACTTTCTTGTATGTTTCTAGAAACATGACAAGTGTATAAGAAACAGAAGACAACACAAACCGAACTTTGAGTAAAAGAATTGATTACAGAAAATCGAGAATAGATTCAACATTTAACTAAAGAAAAACCATGCTTTTGTTTCAGGCATTTCATTTTAACAGAGATGACGTTGCATTGCCAGGTTTCTATAAATTTTTCAAGAAAATGTCCGAGGAGGAATCAAAGCACGCAGAGATGCTGATGAGGTACCAGAACATGAGAGGTGGCAGAATCGTCTTGCAAGATATCAAGGTTGTTCAATGTTTCCAAACATTATTTGTTCATTAATGTTGCTTTAGAAATTAAAATATATACTGTCCGTTACACAGGGGCGATGGATTCAATCTTTCTCTGTAGCTAACATTCGCCGGATTTGATTTCCTCGATGAATGGACTACCAACCACCAATATCTTCAGTAATAAAGAAAAGACGATGGTCATATGTTGGACATGTGATGAGAAGAGATAATAACCGAATAGCAAAGTAAGCCCTCATGTGGGAAACAACAGGTAAGAGGAAAAGAGGAAGACCCAGAGAGACACTGAGAAGAACATTGATGAGAGAGGCAAGAACAGCAGGAATCGGCTCCCTCGATGAGATAGAGCTGCTTGCACAGAGCAGAAACAAATGGCGAGATTTGATAAAGTATCTTTAAAAGAATTGGAAACTGCTAGAACAAAAATTCAGATAAATGAGGGGGTATCTTATCTTGGTCTACGCCCTATCGGTCGGCTACGGCTCGAAAGGTCAATAGATAGATGAATGGACTACATTTCCTGAGAACTTGTTTTTCGTCCAGGATTAAGTCTCCTCAAAAGGCTGGCATCATTGACAGATACTTTGTGGATTCATTTTTTAAAAATGTATAACGAAACCATCTTTGCACCAGTCATACATTTCTATTTGCAGATATTCCATAAAACATCTCCACCTGCGTCGTCATTCTGTCGCTATGGTTACAGTGACACATGTGCACGCGCGAATTAATAGCCATGAATAACACGAATTGAAACAAGAGGTATCACTTTACGATCTGACATAGCTACTAGCATGTTCAGATTATTATGATTCACTACAACAAAGTGACATTGTCATCATTTATTTGAATCACCACTCATTATTATATAGTGCAGGGCTACTGTAGTTGAATTTATCATCATCATCATGTGCCATACCGGTTGACGTAAGCGATCGTGTCCTTCCACAATTTTCTATCTTAGTTTTTGAGTTATTTGCGGGTCATCATCATTGCACTCCGAACATGTCATATAGGTGGTCATATCCGCTCCTCAGCAAGTCCCGCAGTGTCCAGCGACTGACGACTCCAGTTCTATGTTGGTTTATAAGTCTTCTTACACAGCCACTAAGTTTCTCATTTCTTGCTGTGCCCATCCTAACTCCCATTTCCATCATCCGAAGAAGTGACGTGGATCAGTGTTTGTCCAAGTCCCATGCTCTTCCCACATCTCGGAGGGCATTGATGATGTCCGCCCGATCCATTGGTTGCCCTACAGTACATCGTATCAGTTCTGTTGTTGACTGTATTCCATGTCATGACACCAAGCTATCCAATATTTTTTTCTGTTTAGCGTCACTGTTTAGCAGGATGCTGGTTTTTACTCACTTTTTTTTCTGTGACACATGAACACACCTGGCCTTGGTGATTATTGGTTTGCTTGAGGTTTTCACTGAATCAAGACATAGGCTGTGATACCGTGAGCTGTGTGTTTCATCCATTTTGATAGTGTTTCGATATTCCGATTGTTTACGATGAGTGATGATATCGTATGACAGGGAACAATTGGCTGTGTCCACTTTCTGTGCGGTTTTGCCTTATGTCTTTTGGCATGTGCTGAGACTGCTATGATGGGGATTACAACTACCTTTCTTTGTTTGGGAGATGAGATGGTAATTCGGATGATTACGCTGGCACGGGCGATTGAGCAATTATGGATTTTAATTCTTTTGCAGCGATACCGGGGCCTTCCATAACCAAAGAACCAAACCAAATAGGCTGTGTTAAACAGTACTTCTGTTTTGCTTCATATGTCACAATAATAATGATAACGCCAACAATTAAAATAAATCAGTTCCTGCTACCTTTTTGCATTTTAAGATTTACTCTTTCAATTTTAGAAACCAGAGATAGGAGAATGGGGAAGCGGGTTGGAAGCCATGATGTCCGCTTTGAAACTTGAAAAGCATGTCAACCAATGTCTGCTAGATCTACACACCATTGCAGAAAACAAGAATGATGCACAGGCAAGATAAACTTATGTGTATTTATTTAGTTGCATTATATTACTATAGAACATCAGCGCAACTCTACTTCCTCAAAGGCCTGATAAATGGAACACCTTGTATGGAACAACAAGGGAACTCATTAATACCAGCAGATATCATTACATGGCATTGAGCTAAAGGGCGCCAGCTCACAGGTTTCTGAATTCCCAACAGCAACAACATATTATTACAGAAAGGTTTAACCATTTTGTTGGCAATGAAAAAGATAGAAGGAAAATGAAGAAGATGAAACCAGTGACGAATGATCTAGTATGGAATGACAAAGTGATTTGGAAAACAGAGATGAACATAAAGCTATGTATGGATGTGGTAAAGCTAGCAATATGGAAAGTAGAATTAGAAACTATGTGCATAGCAATATGATAAAAGCTTTATGTAAATAAAAAACACAAGAGATGATTCCATACTTTGCTGCTATATCTGCAGAGGTCTTTTCAGGAAAGGCAAACTTTTGAAACTAATAGAGATTCAGAGAAAAAAACCTTAGCTCAATGTGATCGATCCTGATAGTAAAGAAGGAATAGTTAGAAAAACAAGGAAAATTTGAAATATCAAAATATTCAAGAAGTAGCTTACTTCTCTACAATCTTTCTATATTTAGCACACTTTTTGTAATTTATGTTATGATAAAATAATCTTAATTCCAATTAATTTGAGTAATCGCAAACACAAGTTAATCCTCTACATAAAATAACAAAACCAAATACAGTGGAGCCTTACTATTTATATACATTTTATTTCAGAAATCTGTTTGAGTTGCAAGTTGTATAAAAAGCAAATTAGCAAGTTAGTTTGTATTAATCTGTTTCAGGCCACCAATAAAATGTTTATTTGAATCTCTATAATACACAATAATACATGACAATACTACTTATAGGGAGCCGCAATAACTCAGTGGTTAGTGAACCGGACTACAAAGGACAAGGGGTAGGGTTCTATCCCAACCGACGGCTTCCGGGTTCCCCCAGCCTTAAATGGGTAACGGATTTTTTTCTGGGAAAGTAAAGCAGCACGGGCGTAATACTGACCACATTACCCCAAAAATCATGTGCTGAAGGTCTGTAAAATATAGGGTCACTAACACCATATTTCCCTATACGCCACTTGGCGTGACGGAGGTACTTTACTTTTTACTACTTGTAGTAAAAACAATCAATCACTCCTTTCACCGCACTAGCCTGTTTTATCGTCTCATTTTTCAATGAACAATTCAGTATGGTATTGTATCTCTTCAAGTGTATTACAAATTTAAGTTGTCTTATTTGAGTTGTGTTATGTAGTTCTTTCTTAAATTTTAGTTGATTCAAAACTTTGCTGTTTGTCTTCTTTTTCTTCCACCCAATTCTTCTATAAATCAACATTCTAAAGACTTAGATTTTCTACTTTTTGAATTATTTAATGTCCATGTTTCTGCACCATACAGGAATTTTGAGTTGATATATCATCATCATTGAGTGCCGTCTCCGCATCGAAGGTTGGCTACCATGGAGCGCCATTCCACTCTATGTCTTGCTTTGATGGTGCAGATTGTCAAAGGCTGACTTGTCCATCTTTTGATGTTACTCGTCAATGTTAGTCTTGGTCTGCCTCTGCCTCTTTTACCTTGTATTTTTCCTTCAAATATAATTTTTATTAGACTGTTGTGTCTTTTAACATGACCAAAAATTCATTTGAGTAGATATAACATTTTACTATTTTAGTTTTAGATCTGGTGTTATTTGCTTTTATGTCAGTAATTTTTCATATTATTTTTAATTTCTTTTTATTATTTCTGTTCTTTCTATTATTCCTGTCTTACAGTTTCCATCAATTGTTATAACATGTCCAAGTTAGCTATGTTCCTGAACTCTTTTTAGGTTCCTGCCATCTACTTCAATACCCATTTTGTGTTTTCTCTCTGTTTATAATAATAGTTATAGTCTTATTAATATTTTTATTGAAACCATATCTTTTCCTTGTCTTGATTATGTTATTAACTTATCTTTGAAAGATTCTTTTCATTTAGTTTTATAAACATTCAATGCCTGCTAGTAATGTTTACAGATGTATAAACTCTTTGTATATGCTATGTTTAAGAGGGAAGAAACAAAACTTAGGCTATTCAAATCAAATGTACTATCAACCCTTACGTATGCGTGTGAAAGCTGGAAAACAACAAGAGATATAGAAACAAAGTTGAACGCATTCGAAAATAAATGTCTAAGGAAAATACTTGGTATAGCATGGAACAAATTCAAAACAAACGAGGAAATTAGAGAAATCACCAATCAACCACTAATATCTTCAGTAATAAAGAAAAGACGATGGTCATACGTTGGACATGTGATGAGAAGAGATAATAATCGAATAGCAAAGCAAGCCCTCATATGGGAAACAACAGGTAAAAGAAAAAGAGGAAGACCCAGGGAGACACTGAGAAGAACATTGATGAGAGAGACAAGAGCAGCAGGAGTCGGCTCCCTCAATGAGATAGAACTGCTTGCACAGAACAGAGACAGATGGCGAATTTTGATAAAATATCTTTAAAAGAAAACTGCTAGAACAAAAATTCATATAGGAGAAGGTGTATCTTGGTCTACGCCCTATGGGCCGGTTACAGCTCGAAAGGTCAATAGAAGAGGGAAGAGCAGAAAATGATACAAAAATAAGGATATCAAAAGCAAGAGGAGCTTTTGTTGCACTGGGAAACATATGGAAGTCCAAAGAAATTAGGTTATATACAAAAATAAAAATTTTCAACTCCAATGTTAAGTCAGTCCTATTATATGGCTGTGAAACATGGAGAACAACAAAATTGACAATCATGAAGATACAGACTTTCATTAATGGATGCTTAAGCAAAATAAAAGGATGAAAATGGCAGGACAAAATCACTAACATAAAATTATGGAAATGTACCAGTCAAATACCAGTGGATAAAGAGATACAGCGAAGACGATGGTGCTGGATAGGACACACACTGTGGAAGCTAAATGAGAGTATTACACAACAGGCCCTTTTTTGGAATCCCCAGGGGAAAAGACAAAGAGGAAGACCAAAGAATTCTTGGAGAAGACAGATAGAATAATCTTAAAAGAATGGCAAGAAACAGAACGACTTGGAAAGTGTTTGTCGAAGACCTATGCTCCACAGGGAGCTGAAAGGTAGAAGATATGTTATGTTTCTGTGGTCGTGGCAAGTGCAGTACTTTAAAAATATAACAGCTTATATACGTTTTCTATTTTCTAGTTTGGTGATTTCTTGGAGGACGAATTCCTTAAAGATCAAGTGGAATCTATTAAAGAGATTTCAGATTATGTGACACAGTTGAATCGTGTTGGGTCAGGTCTTGGGGAATACTTGTTTGATAAAATTACTTTGCAGGAGCTCGAGAAGATGAACCATTAGCAAGTAGTTATTGTTTGCTTTTATTGATCAATTTGTAAAATATTAAATATATTGTTAATAAATGAGTGATATAAAAATAAATAAAGATGTTTATATATATAAAATTTATTTGCTAATGTTTAAACAAAAAAATACATCAGAAAGATTCTGTATTTGTACACTAGAACGTGTTTCACACTGAGAATTTTAGTGCTCTATACTATGGTGTTACATATTTTTTAGAAGAAAGTGCTTACCCCACACTGAAACCTGTATTTCATACTGAGACATGTTGTATTTTACACTGAGACATTGTGTGGTTAACATTGAAACAGTGGAGTTGTAAGGTAGAGTAGGCATTTTAAAAATATAAAGACAATTTCGAATGACAAAATGACGAACGACAGGAAACAGTTTGAGAGATAAGATCAGAAATGAAGAACTGAGAAAAAAGCTAGGAATAGCCCCCGCCATAGAATATATAAGGAAACAACAGATAAAATGGTTTGGCCACGTGACAAGGCAGAAAGAACAAAACACAACACAACGAGCCTTCAACAAACGTTGTGAGAACACCAGACCCAAGGGTCGACCAAGAAAAAGATAGGTTGATGGAATATTAGAAGCACTAGGAAACATAACAGCAGCAGAGGCGAACAGAAGAGCAAAAGACCGCAAATTATATCTCCCCTCGACGCTGAAAGGCAGATGAGGAAGGAAAGAAGAAGAAAGACAATTTCTATTTCTTCTCCATCGATTGATATTGCTATGAGTTTAGACATTTAGACCAATATGATTAAGAAACAAGACGGTGCATCTGAGGTCTTCACCAGTTCCCCATAACTTGTCGTGCAGCATTGTTTTTGTGGGCCATATTTGTGTTTGAAGGGTGTTGAGAGTGCTGCAGTACTGTTGGATATGCACTGAAGTTTGTCTGGATGCTCCACAGTTGCCGGATACAAAATCACTGAGTCCTATCTTCTGTAGTTGTGCTCTGAGGTCACAGTGACCTGTTATGAGTCAGAATATCTTGGTCTGCTCATGTCTACTATGTTTGCTTATGCTGTTCTGGATCATATTTTCCAGATAACTCTCTCCAGTCTGTTTTCCTTGCTTTTGTTTCAGGATTGTCTTTATTTCCTTGAGGATCTGGGATTGTTTGGACAGTTGAAGATCCCCAATGGCTTTTGTAGGTTCATCAGCTTTCTTGTTTCCAAGGAATACAGACAATAATAATCCAAGTGGTATAACTCGGGTATATTCTAACAGCAAAGACGGTTATATAAGGATGTGAAAGCATTGAGTAATTGGCAATATTTCTAATAATATTAACTGATAATTTACTATACAATCCAGATGGATTAGGTTTTTAAAATTTCCTTTTTAGACATAAACCACATTTTAATAATTGACGAGTAAAAGAACAAATAATTTTTTTAAGGTAAATGAAAATATTAGATAAGAAAGAACATATGCTGGTGCCTTTCATTTTGTTCATTAGGGCCATTATAATTATTCATAAGGTAAAAATATGTTCAATTTCTTTTTACAATCTAGTTTTCATCTATTTTCAATTCTCATAAGAAGTTTCTGTTGGTTCTTCTATCTATCCACAATATTTGGAGGGGTCTTCTGCATTATTTAATCTAAAATGACGACATTGTCATTTCATCTGCCAGAGTCCAGGTCTTGTACCTCTAAGGTGAAATTGGAAAGATACAGGCCCTGTTTATCCTTAGATAATAGATGTCAAGACATTATTAGAAGAATGTTGAACAATACTTGGAGAGCTAAAAAAAACCAACGAGGAAATTCTCAAAGATGCCAACACAAAATGGAGATCATAAAAAACATCAGAAAGAAACAATCAACATTTTTCAGCCACAACATGAGAAGAGGAAGGTTTGAATATTTGGTTATAACTCAACTGATCAAATACAGGAAAAGAGAGATCGCAGATGACAAAGAGAGAAAAAACTAGATAACTTGGTGTCATTGCATGGAAAACAGTCAACAACAGAATTGATATCATGCACTGTGAATAGAAGATTGTGGAAGGACATACCGCCTATGCCATCCAGTATGACACATGATGATGATGACATTATTAATAAAATATGTTTTATCATTTAATATATTATCAGAACATATTACTAGATGCTTGAAGCGGCACTCTCCAAGTCTCTGAACACTTCTGAATTGTCGACCGAGCACATATGGGTGAAAACTTGTGTGCTAAGATGCCGACTCGTACTTTACCTTTACACTACAAGTCCATCTTAGCTCAAACTGTAGCATGAACAAGGCTTCCTGATCATATCTAATAATAGCAACATCTAGCAATAACTACCTAGCAGTCATATATGTTGAGAGTGGACATGTGTGTGATGGAATGAATGTTCTGACAAGGGATGACCTTTGAAAGACTTCCAACCTGCTGGAGTGATGATTACTTGCAGCAAGTTCGCTAGCTGCAATTCAAGCTAACAATTATTTGTACAATGATTGCCATAATTCAAGCTAACAATTATTTGTACAATGATTGCCATAATTCAAGCTAACAATTATTTGTACAATGATGGCAGGACTGTTACATTTTATAATGAAGCAGTTGCTTGTTGAAATTAATAACTTGATTCTGTCTTACATCATTCTAGTACTGCTGTTTGTCACACAGGACTTACAGTGTACCTTGCTTTAAGTTTCTATTCTGAGAGGCTTCTCAATGTCAGGAATGATAATGGAATTGATATCTGCTATCTTTGCCTCTCTTGTCAGTGTTTTTCCCTCTGTGCCTCTAAAGGTCACCCTATTTTTCTTTTTTCTTGTCAATTCCAATTTTATGGCTTGCTCCTCTAGTTATTTCTTATCATCACATGGCTGACATATGCCAACCTTCTTTTTCTGTTTAATAGATGAGACTTTGTTGCACATTCATTTCTCTTATTTTTGTACCAATCTTGAATTCATTCCATTATATACTAAATTGGATGTGAATCATGGACAATAGGACAACAGACAAGAAAATCACTGGAGTCTGTAGAAATGTGGTTTTACAGAAGAATGTTGAGAATACCATGGAAAGCTAAGAAGAGTAATGAAAATGTTCTGAAAGAGGTCAAAGCAAGAAGAGAGCTAATTTCCAATATTAGGAAGAAACAATCATCATTTTTTGGCCATGTAATGAGAAGAGAACAACTGGAATATATTGTAACAACTGGAAAAATTGAGGGATGAAGAGATAGAGGGAAGCAAAGAGAAAAAATACCAGACAGCTTAAGAGAATGGTTTGGCAGAAGGTCAACAACAGGAATGATAAATAGCTGTCGAGATCGAAAGTAGTGTAAAGACATGATCACCTATGCCAGTAGGCCTGGTACTTGATGATGATAATGTATACTAAATATTTTTCTTAGGTATTTCATAACTCAACAACACAACAATTATTTCTTTATATAAAAAAAGTAAAAACCTAAGATGAAAATAATTTCTTGTACAGTTTTTATTTGAAACTTAAACTTGTCAAAGGGAAAACAAATGTAATATGAATTAATAAAACCACATTCATATAATTGTTTGAGCATATGTTTTGTACTTTCTCTCTAATTAAGTACTAGATAATAGTAATACTAGTGGACAAAAAGATGAGACAAAGATGATGATTAAGGAAAAGGTAAGGTAAAGTATGAGACTTTCATCGACATCTTAGTACACAAGTTTTAACTCAAATGTGCTCGGCTGCTTATCCAGAAGTGTTTTGAGACTTCTGGATAGTGTCACTTCAAGCATCGAGTCTCCATTCACACCTTCCCAGAGTAATACCCTGGTACCCATTTCTGCCAACACCAGATTTGACTGCAGGGATATTTTTTTCCTTTCCACGAGTATAACTCACACTGCATACAGCGGGAATCAAACACAGGTTGTCCGAATGTTGGTAGCCCAGTCTGGTGGTTTTCCCAACTAGGCTACCAAGGTCCCCAGATTAGGACATACACTGCAAAAGTCAGTTGAGAGTTTTACCCAACAAGCCCTATTTTTACACTTCAGGAGAAGAAAGAAAGGGAGAGGCCAAAGTATACTTGGAGAAGACAGGAAGAAGTAAAAATGGGGAAGACATGGAGTGATCTTAAGAGAATGGCACAAAATAGGACAGACTGGAAAGTGTTTGTTTTTAAGACATACTCCACAGGGAGTGAAAGGTGGAAGAAGATTACTGGTAGTCAATAAATGAAATAAAAATCAATAATAATCTTGATGTGTATAGTATAGTATATTCTATTTATTCAAAATGATGTCTCCACATTCTCCACGTGCCAATGATACCCGTTACTGTTTTAGTTAAATAGAAGTAATGTAAATGATGCTGTTTTAATATATGTATATAAAATAACTGTAAGAATTTATATGACATACGTACTTTATGTATACTATACATATGATACATACATTAAAAGTCTGTCAGAAAGCAGTATCAGGCTAGAATTCATCTAGACTTCACGGGGAAAGAGAAAAAGGGTAAGACCTAAAAATACAGACACATTTTTGGGCGGTGAATTACACCAGGAGAAGACTAGAAGAGACAGCAAAGGAGAGAATAGATTGGAGAGCTATTACTGATGGCCTTTGTCTCAACTGATAGTTAAAATGAACAGAATAGTATTGAATAGAAAAGAAAGAACATAAATTTACATTGTCAGTCATTAATTTTTAGCATAGAAAAGAAATGCTTGCATTAGTTTGAGAGATCTCTTTACTACATTATTTCATTATTGTCCTTTGTTTATTTCATAAAATAGACCAACTTTTGTTTCTACTAATGTAAATAAGTTATCACAGTTTGATTCTAAAACTGCATAAATGATTATATATAAGAAAGTGAGAATAATATATATATATTTTAATTATAAACATTATCTAACAAACAAAAAAATCAGTATATTCACTGGTATTTGACTGCTAGTAAAGCAGTAAAAATAAGCAGTAAAAATAATCACTATTAAAACATGCAAGTTAAAAAATGTTAACAAATTATGTACGAAAGAAAATGTCAGGAATTGAGAGTAAAATAAAAGTAAATTCACTTGTATCAGAATATTTAAAAAAGTATTAAAAATGGCATATAGGGAATATGGTGTTAGTGACCATATTTTTTACAGACCTTCAGCCCATGATTTTTGGGGTAATGTGGTCGGTATTACACGGTGCCGCTCTACTTTCCCAGAAAAATTTCTGGTACTCATTTAAGGCTGGGCGAACCTGGAAGCCATCAATAAGGATCGAACCTGACCTCTTGTCCTTAGTAGTCAAGTTCACTAACCACTGAGCTATCGTGGCTCCCTGTTATCAGATTATGCTTTTCCATAATACAATATTATTATTTATCAATACATATATTATAAAGTTTTGATTTCCACAACTTTTCAAGGCTTCTGAAAGACATTGCTGCTTTAGCCAGTCTGATTCTAATTTCTTTGCTCGTATCCCCTTCTCGATCAATGTGACTTCCAAGATAGATGAAGTGATCGATCTCTTCTACTGGTTTGTTTTCCATGTATATTTTGTCACTTGTTGGAATTAAACTTTTCATGACTTTAGTCTTTTCATGATTGACCTCAAGCCCAATTTTGCTGGCTATTGATGATAGTTCATTTGTGTTTTCCTGCATCGTTTTTATCTGATTGCTGATGAGAACTATGTCATCAGCAAAGTCCAGGTCCTCCAAATGGTCTCCTTGTATCCATTCGATGCCTTTATTACCAGTGCAGCATTTCTTCATTATGAAGTCCATAACAATTCCAAATAACAAGGGCGATAAAATACATCCTTGTTTAACCCCAGTTTCTATTGGGAAACATTCGCTCAGTCCTTCCTCTGTTCGAACTGCACATGTGTAACCATCATACATGTCTTTGATAATATTTATGATTTTTGATGGTAAGCCATATTGCTTCAGAATTTTCCACAAAGAATCTCTATGAATACTATCAAATGCTTTTTTGAAGTCGATGAAGTTAAGTACAAAAGGTTTTGCTTTTCAATGTGTTCCTCCAATATAAGTCGTAGAGTGAAAATGTGGTCAAGACAGCTTCTCCCTTTTCTAAACCCAGCCTGTTCTTCACGCATTACTGTATCTATTGAATCCTTTATTCTATTTAGGATGATTTTACAGAATAATTTTGAGGCAACTGACAAAAGTGTCACGCCTCTCCAATTGTTACAATCTCTAAGATTGCCCTTTTTTGGGATCTTAACAATGATTCCTTTTTTCCATTTATGAGGCGTCTTCTCTGTTTTCCAAATGATGTTGAACATTTTTTGGAGATGTATTAAATTATGGCTATCAATTGCCTTGAGGATCTCAGCTGTTAACTTATCCTCTCCAGCAGCCTTGTTATTGGTCATTAGCTTTAAGGTGGTTTCTATTTCACTCAAGGTGAAGTCATCTAAATTTACATCTAATTCTGCTGCTGGTGTTTCAGCTTCAAAATCTATTAAACTGTGAGGTAGTGGACGGTTAAGAATTTCTTTGAAGTGTTCCGCCCAACGGGCTTTTATGTCTGCGCTTGTTGTTAGCATTAATCCAGATTTGTCTAGAATTGGTGTTCCACTGGATGTATAGGTGTTTGTCAGCATCTTTTGTACAGTATAAAGAGTTCTGCTGTCTCCTGTAATTGCAGCTGTCTCTGCTTTCTCTGCCAAGTTGTCTATATAAGCTCTTGTATCTCTTCTTGCCGAACTTTTCACTTTGTTGTCTAATTCTTTGTATGTTGCTTTTGCCAGAACCTTTCCAAGATCTGTCTTTACATTAGTCATGGCTCTCTTCGCTTCTCTTCTTTCTTTGATGTATTTCCATGTGGTGTCTGAGATCCAAGCTCGTTTTTCCATTTTCTTCAGACCAGCACTTGCTTCTGCTGCTGTCATTAGTATTTTGCTCTGTGAGTCCCACATTTCATTGATATCTAAGTCTATTTCACCAAGTGCTGAATAACAATTACTTAGCTCTATGTTAAACTTTTCCTTTATTGCTTCATCTTTCAGTTTATGACTATCAATTTTATGTGTAATTGACCTCTTCTGTTGGTTTCTAAATTTTAATCTTATTTTCCCAATGCACAGGTTGTGGTCACTATTAACATCAGCACCTCTGTATGCTCTTACATCTATTAATGATGATCTGAATTGTTGTTTAATACATAGGTGGTCAATTTGATTTGATGTTCTATCATCAGGAGATATCCATGTTGTTTTGTGGATATTTTTATGTGGAAATAATGTCCCACCTATAACTAAATTTTCTATTAAACATAATTCTATTAATCTTTCTCCATTCTGACTTGTTGTATTACAGCCTTCTCTCCCCATCACATGTTCCACTCCTGCTAACTCATTAACAAAACTCATTAGCACAAACACAAAACTTAGGCTATTCAAATCAAATGTACTATCAACCCTTACGTATGCGTGTGAAAGCTGGAAAACAACAAGAGATATAGAAACAAAGTTGAACGCATTCGAAAATAAATGTCTAAGGAAAATACTTGGTATAGAATGGAACGAATTCAAAACAAACGAGGAAATTAGAGAAATCGCCAATCAACCACTAATATCTTCAGTAATAAAGAAAAGACGATGGTCATACGTTGGACATGTGATGAGAAGAGATAATAATCGAATAGCAAAGCAAGCCCTCATATGGGAAACAACAGGTAAAAGAAAAAGAGGAAGACCCAGGGAGACACTGAGAAGAACATTGATGAGAGAGGCAAGAGCAGCAGGAATCGGCTCCCTCAATGAGATAGAACTGCTTGCACAGAACAGAGACAGATGGCGAGATTTGATAAAATATCTTTAAAAGAAAACTGCTAGAACAAAAATTCATATAGGAGAAGGTGTATCTTGGTCTACGCCCTATGGGCCGGTTACGGCTCGAAAGGTCAATAGATAGATAGATATTATAAAGGGGGCCACGACAGCTCAGTGGTTAGTGAACTGGACTACTAAGTTCAAGAGGTAGAGTTCGATCCCAACCGATGGCTTCCGGGTTCACCCAGCCTTAAATGGATACCAGATTTTTTCTGGGAAAGTAAAGTGGCATGGGCGTAATACCGACCACATTACCCCAAAAATCATGTGCTGAAGGTCTGTAAAATTTATGGTCACTAACACCATATTCCCTATATACTTCACTTGGCATGACGGGGGCTCTTTACTTCTTCTTTTTTTTTTTTACATATATTATAAGCAGTAATAAAATCGTTATATAGCATACAGTTAAAAAGCATATTTATATATTGTAATAAACATAAGAATATAAATGAAATGAGGTAAATAAATTCTTTTGTTTAAAATAACCATACGCTTACACATGCATAGATATCGTATATATATATATTTTTTTTTTTATGAAGTTAAATATTGTTTTTTTTTTTTAAAAAAAAAAGCCTTAAAATGGCACACTCTTGTTTATGTATATAAAGAATATAAATGAAGCAAATTGATACTTAGTTAAAATTACTATCACAAACATACAATATATCTGTATGTATCAAAATATAAATCTGAAGAATTAATGATTTTAAAAATCTTTAAAAATAGAATGATAAAAATGGTCATTTTGTGACTAACATATTACATATAAAAAAATATCATCTATTACGCAATTAAAAATTCTTGTTATAACAATGATTATTATATTATATTATATATACATAGGTCTTTCTGTTACAAAGTCGTATACTTTATTAAGAGATGACATTTTCCTCTTTGTCTTGGTACTCAGACACAAAATATGATCATTATGAGAAGAGGGACAATTGAACTAATTTCTCGTGATTGTTTTGGATCTATATTTAAAGCTTACATCAGAAAGGATATCTTCTTCCTAACTTTGTAGCTCTTCACTTTATTCATCTGTGTTGTGTCATTCCACTTGTAAACATTCTTTCATTGAAGTCCTTTCAAAGGAAAGAAAAATAGATATTGTGTTGTCATTAGCATGTTCATTTTTGCTTTGAATAAACCAAATTATGTATGTTTAGTAATTTCTGCTTTCTCCATCCTGGAGAGGGAGGGCTGTAATTATATCATCATCTTTTTCTTCTTCTACATATCAGTTCCCTGTGGAGCATAGGTCTTCCAAGCCGTTGTGCTTCTTGCCATTCTTTTAAGATCATTCATGTCTACCGCACCATTATTTTAATCTCTGCCTCCATCTGTCATCTCCAAGAATATTTTGGTCTTCCTCTTTGACTTTTTCCTTGGTGATTTCAGAAAAGAGCATGTTGTGTAACACTCTCAGTTGGCTTCCACAGTGTGTGTCCTATCCAATGCCATTGTCTTTGCTGTATCTCTTTATCCATTGGTATTTTGACTGGTACTTTTGCATAATTCTATGTTAGTTATTTTGTCCTGCCATTTCCATCCTTTTATTCTACGCAAGCATCCATTAATGAAGTTCTGTATCTTCATGATTGCTAAATTATATCATGTTTAGCTAAAATAGCAAGACAGTCAAATAAATCTAGTTTAATAGTTCAGACTATTACAGTGAACTTATCCTTAAGTATAAAGGTAGGGGTATGGCTAGACACCCAAAGCACTATAATAATTGGAACTCAGATCGTTTCATTATAGTTTTTAAAACATGTGGACATTTTAATTGTGTTTTATTTGGAGAACAAACACATTATTCCTGCTACTTTAGAAAATATACACATTCACCCTGATACTATAGATGGCAAACACATTCTCCGTGATACAAGAGACAATTAAAACATATTCTCTGTGATCTATCTATCTATCTATCTATTGACCTTTCGAGCTGTAACCGGCCCATAGGGCGTAGACCAAGATACACCTTCTCCTATATGAATTTTTGTTCTAGCAGTTTTCTTTTAAAGATATTTTATCAAAATTCGCCATCTGTCTCTGTTCTGTGCAAGCAGTTCTATCTCATTGAGGGAGCCGACTCCTGCTGCTCTTGTCTCTCTCATCAATGTTCTTCTCAGTGTCTCCCTGGGTCTTCCTCTTTTTCTTTTACCTGTTGTTTCCCATATGAGGGCTTGCTTTGCTATTCGATTATTATCTCTTCTCATCACATGTCCAACGTATGACCATCGTCTTTTCTTTATTACTGAAGATATTAGTGGTTGATTGGTGATTTCTCTAATTTCCTCGTTTGTTTTGAATTTGTTCCATGCTATACCAAGTATTTTCCTTAGACATTTATTTTCGAATGCGTTCAACTTTGTTTCTATATCTCTTGTTGTTTTCCAGCTTTCACACGCATACGTAAGGGTTGATAGTACATTTGATTTGAATAGCCTAAGTTTTGTGTTTGTGCTAATGAGTTTTGATTTCCACAACTTTTCAAGGCTTCTGAAAGACATTGCTGCTCTAGCCAGTCTGATTCTAATTTCTTTGCTCGTATCCCCTTCTCGATCAATGTGACTTCCAAGATAGATAAAGTGATCGATCTCTTCTACTGGTTTGTTTTCCATGTATATTTTGTCACTTGTTGGAATTAAACTTTTCATGACTTTAGTCTTTTCATGATTGACCTCAAGCCTAATTTTGCTGGCTATTGATGATAGTTCATTTGTGTTTTCCTGCATCGTTTTTATCTGACTGCTGATGAGAACTATGTCATCAGCAAAGTCGAGGTCCTCCAAATGGTCTCTTGTTGTTGTTTTAGGGCCGAAAAAACTATCACTACTATCTACTGCTAATTTACACATTCTGTATCAGGTCTACGTTTCATTAACAACATCGTTTTTACGATAGCGGCTTGTTAAACCTCTGATCAACGGTTCTATACCAAGTCGGAGAAAAATAATTCCTCCATTTTGGAAACAACCGGAAACCACCTTCTCTGTGATTCTATAGAAATAATAACACATTTCCACTCTCTGTGATACTTTAGACAACAAACACATTCTTCAAGATACTATGGACAAAAACATATTCTCTGTGATACCATTGACAATAAACACATTCTCCTGTGATACTAAAGACAATAAATGCATTCTCCGTGATACTATAGACAATAAAAACACATTCTCCGTGATACTATAAAAATAATAACACATTCCCATTCTCTGTGATACTTTAGACAACAAACATATTCTCCAAGATTCTATAGACAAAAAACACATTCTCTATAATACTATAGACAACAAATACATTTTCTATGAAACTATAGACAACAAACACATTCTCTATGAAACTATAGTCAACAAACACATTCTTTATGAAACTATAGACAACAAACACATTATCTATTTTACTATAGACAACAAACACATTATCTATGAAACTATAGACAACAAACACATTATCTATGAAACTATATACAACAAACACATTATCTATGAAACTATAGACAACAAACACATTATCTATGAAACTATAGACAACAAACACATTATCTATGAAACTACAGACAACAAACATAGTCTATATGAAACTATAGATAACAAACACATTCTGCATTTTGTTCTTGGTGATAAATGCCATAGAAAATTGTTGCTTTTTTAGCCTCAAAATGTATGGGGGATCATGGTATAAGTGCCCACATTTGTAAAGTCAAAGCAGCACATTTTATAGGTGATCAGGTTTGTACCGTGTCAGGGCCGCCCTACATTTCCAGGAAAAAAAATCGTTGGTTCCCAGTTTCAGAGGCTGGGACATTTACTACTGAAGAAAGGAAGAAGAAATTTGGTGGGACAAGGATTGATACATTGAAAGGCTGATGAGTTTAGGGATGAAATAGGGTCTGGCCAACCCTGTGTGATAGTAAGGAGAAGATGTGGCTACAATGAACATCAGACAAGGACAGTCAGAAGATGCTTCGAGAAATGTTGGGGCAGATGGCCAGCAACAGTCAAACTGATCCAAAAGATGAGTTAGTTATTTCATTCCTCTAGGGCTGAAGACAGGACAACAATCCTAAACTCTCCATTTATGATGATTCACTGTTAGACCTCTTGAATCTTGTTTTACTCTTAATCCCATAGTTAAACCCTCTCTATTAAATATTACTTTTAGACTTCTTTTTGGTCCTTCCTGTTTAACGTTGCCCTCAGTGTCCACATGAAGACATACAGCAAGTCTTTTTGTTGTCCATTCTGACCACATGGCCAATGCATTTTCAGCAATTGCTCCTTAATAAGTATTCTGGATAGAGGTTCTTCTCTCATAATTTAATTTAGTGCAATGTCTCTCCAATTTATGTTTAAGAATGTCCATTCTGAGATATTTATTTGCAATGGCAATTAGTCTCCTTTACAGAGTTTGAATGCATTTTCAGCTCTCACATCCATCTGCTAGCACGGGTTTCACACGAGTTGAACAGTTGTTTGCTTGCTAAGTAATTTTGATCTACAGTTACTTGTAAGGCACCTGATACCAACATGTCAGGGGTTATAATTTCAATTGTTGTGTTTCCAACTTGTGACATTTTGCTCTCAAGATATGTGAAAAGGATAACAGTTTGCAGGAGCTCTTTATGTCAACTCTTGAGTTTTATGTCATTGATTGTGTCTGTAAAATCCATGAGTTTTTTTCTGTGTTGATCTGGAGAATTATTTTCTCTTCAAAGAGATGGGGTTTATATTTAGTGTCTTGGACAATGGAGTGTATTTCAGGGATAGATAGACAATATAGGAGAGCATCAGCAGTGTAGTGGTAATGCATTGGCTTGGCAATAAGGTGAACATGGGTTTGATTGCATCTTGATGCACTTCAGTCAACCCAGATGAGAAAGGAAAGGCTACCCTGATCACTGTGTGTGTTTTCACCTCTCTTCTCCAAGATTATTTCATGTCTTCCCCATCATCTTCATCTCTGCTTTCACCTCTCTTCTCCAAGATTATTTCATGTCTTCCCCATCATCTCCATCTCTACTTTCACCTCTCTTCTCCAAGATTATTTCATGTCTTCCCCATCATCTCCATCTCTACTTTCACCTCTCTTCTCCAAGATTATTTCATGTCTTCCCCATCATCTTCATCTCTGCTTTCACCTCTCTTCTCCTAGATTATTTCATATCTTCCCCATCATCTTCATCTCTGCTTTCACCTCTCTTCTCCAAGATTATTTCAAGTCTTCCCCATCATCTTCATCTCTTGCTTTCTTTTCCAAGATTATTTTGGTCTTCATTTTGTATATCTTCTCCTGGGGATTCTAAAAAGAGGTCTGTTTGTTGTGTAATACTCTCTGTTGGCCTCTGCAATGTGTGTCCTATCCAGCGTCTTCGTCTTTGCTGTATTTGACTTGTACTTTCCCATATATTTACGTTGATGATTTTGTCCTGCCATTTCCATTCTCTTATTCTGCACAAGTATCCATTAATAAAGGTCTGTATCTTCGTGACTGTCATCGTTGTTTTCTCCATGTTTCACGGCCATATACTATAGGGCTGATTTAACATTGGAAAATGCTGTGACATAATATGGAAAAATTAAATAATTCATTCCCTTGTGACATTATGCATGTCACTGGACATTGGTATTTAGTAGACAATACACAACTTCAAAAGGTTCTTAAACTAAAGGGGAAAAAGCTACAAAAAAATAACAATAATGCAGCCTGCCTGCTTCCATTTATTCTATAATTAAAGCTATCAAAAAATGTGCACTTGAAAATGTCAGACCTCCCATAACCCTCCAAAAAAAACAGCATTGTGATCATGAAAATAAAAATATATAAAAAATAGAAGATTATACAATGAAAGACAATAATCGATAAGTTGAGGGAAAATTTGACAATGTGCAATGTGATCGTACATTCAGAAAAGATTTCCTCTAATTAGATTAAGTGCTCCAACATTAAAATTGCTGCCAATTTTTAGATTTCTTGTTAATTAAGAACAGAAACAATACATGACAGTGCAAAGAAGTGCACCTACCGAATCATCCATTATTTCTAATGTATCATCCTTCTCCCTCCTGTATGGTTCTATGTCTGATGACCCTGAAGATATTGTCAAAGAGTCTTCATAATTGGCCATCTGTGGCTCTTCAGGCACTAGTCCTTCCAAAGTATTTTCATCCATTTGCATATTCCTTAAGATAAGGTAAATCACACGAGCCCCTAACTCAGGCTGTAGAGAGTCATTTGGACAGCACACAAAAATAAGATTATGAATATTGGTTATTTCATCTTTGGAAGAGGGGAGGGGAGAGCGTGCCTCACACATACCATAAAAATGTTAAGTTGTAATAACAATAGTTTGTAAACAATGATTTAGTTGTTTCTTCTACCTTTTAGCTCCCAGTGGAGCATAGGTCTTCAACAAACACTTTCCAAGTCGTTCTGTTTTTTGCCATTATTTTAAGATCATTCCATGTCTTCCCCATCATCTTCATCTCTGCTTCGATCTGTCTTCTCCAAAAATTCCTTGGTCTTCCTCTTTGTCTTTTCCCCTGGGGATTCCAAAAAAGGGCCTGTTGTGTAATACTCTCAGTTGGCTTCCATAGTGTGTGTCCTATCCATCGCCTTCGCTGTATCTCTTTATCCACTGGTATTTGACCGGTACATTTCCATAATTCCACGTTAGTAACTTTGTCCTGCCATTTCCATCCCTTTATTCTGCGCAACCATGCATTAATGAAAGTCTGTACCTTCGTGATTGTCAATTTTGTTATTCTCCATGTTTCACAGCCATATAATAGGACCGACTTAACATTTGAGTTGAAAATTTTTATTTTTGTATTTAGCCTAATTTCTTTGGATTTCCATATGTTTCCCAGTGCAATGAAAGCTCCTCTTGCTTTTGATATCCTTATTTTGGTATCATTTTCTGTTCCTCCCTCTTTATCTATATTACTGCCCAGATATATGTAAGATTGTACGTCTAGTAGAGGTATTTCTCCTAGTTTTATTTGGCTATTGCCAACTGCATTAATTCTCATAATGTTGGTCTTATCTCTATTAATCTTTAGTCCTAGCTGTTGTGATCTCTCATCTAATATACTCATTTTATCCTGCATCTGTTGATGGCTGTGTGATAGGAGAGCTATGTCATCAGCAATGTCTAAATCATCAAGTTGTTTGGTCAGTGACCACTGGATCCCATTTCTGTTGTTTTGAGTTATTTTCATAATCCAATCTATGGCCAGTAGAAAGAGAAATGGAGACAGAAGGTATCCTTGCCTTACTCCTGTTCTTATTTCAAATGCTTCTGTAAGCTGTCCTTCATGCACCACACTACATTTTGTTCCTTCATACATTGTTTTTATCAGGTTAATAAACTTTATGGGGATTCCGTAATTTAGTTGTTTCACTCTGTTAATATTCCATAAATTGCATATATTTCTTAAAGGGTGTTTTCCTTAATTTGAACCCCATCATGTATTGCGCGTATAACACATAATGAATATAGTGTGAGTGTTCATATTTTTTTACCCCTCGCACATTGTTTACGTAACATGTTCAACAGTATAACCAGCAGGACCAGGATAAAGTCTAGGCTAAGTAAAATGCAGCTTAGTTCCTCACAATTCAGTTGGAGGAATGTCGCATCTCTTATTTTTTTATATCCTAATCTGTGATAGTAGACAAACAAATGAAAAGACAATTAGAGGCCACAGAGATGGGATTTCTCAGAAGAATGTTGAAAGTTCCCTGGACAGCTAAATAGACCAATGAGGAAGTTCTCAAAGAGGCCAACACAAAAAGGGAGCTCCTAAAAAACATCAGAAAGAAACAATCAACATTTTTCGGGCACATCATGAGAAGAGGAAAGTTGGAGTACTTGGTTACAACTGGCAAAATAAAAGGAAAGAAAGATCGCAGGTGACAAATAGAGAAAATACTAGATAGTTTGATGTCATGGCATGGAAAGCAGCCAAGAACAGAAATGATACGCTGCACTGTAGATAGAAGATTGTGGAAGGATATGATCGCCTACGCCAACCGGTATGGCACATGATGATGATGAATCTGTGATAGAGACCTTCAGGTGTTAATTTTTTAACAATGGGTTTCAAAGTTTCTTTTACTTTACAGCCCAGGGAGTCACAAAGTCTAAATCTGGACTTGTCACCAGTGTAATCTTTCTTTACCATACAAATCTCTGGTATAAAACTGGACGAAACTATAAACTGTCAGTTATGATCAATTTTGATCTCTTTCCACAACAGCAAATCAGATCAGCAACCACTGTTCTAAAAGGATTAATTAAAATTAAACAGGCGAGGAAAACAGTACTGAAATAAATTGTTTTAAACATTTGTATGAGATGTATCATTTGTTCCAGTAACAAATTCATTCACAAATTAATATTTTTTTTTTGGTAAGTTTCTAATATACTAAAATGTCACAAACCCAAAAAACAAATTGAACTTGTTGACATTTCAGTTCTTCTTACGACATTCACAATGTATTTTTGACGAGACAAAAAAAACAAAGAGCAAATATCCACAGAACTCATACATAAATGAAGCAGATAACAGCAGACCACTACCATTAGGTTCAGAACAGGGCACTGTAAACTAAACACCAATCTCTACAAACAGAAAGCAGCAGCAATCCTACAGTACAAAATCCAAGTGGATCCTAAAACTACAGAAGACATCTTACATGCCTACAAGCTAAATGTAATTGCGTGTATTACAAACATGCCCCAAAACAAAAAACACTGAAGGCAACAATATGAGGCAACTATGATAACATCCTGGAAACAATGAAATTCATAGGGGCAACTCGTCTCACTTTCTGTGTGTGTGTGTGTGTGCATGCTTGTGTGTATGTGTGTGTGCGTGCTTGTGTGTGTACCTTTCTGAGCATAGAAAATTGAATGAAGAAGATGAAGGAACTTGTGACTGTAAACGTCAACATTAAGTATCAATAATGAGGAATTTAATCAGCTTTCAGACGCAATGAAATAAAAAGGCTGTCCCATATATTAGACTTTTTGTTCATATTATTAACTCTTTGTGAACCTTCCATAAAAAACATTTATCATGAAAAAGAGATTATATATCATACAATACTTATTTTGAAAGAGGAGATGGAAGAGAAGCCCATGGCAGAACCGGAATACGATGGACTGACATCATCCGAGAAATACTACAACATCAACTGAGAATGACTGAGGCTGACAGAAGGGCATGAGTTAGAGCCTTGTATCTCCTTTGATACTCAAAGGGGTATAAGAGGAAGTGAATAGGGAATGAGAGAGAGAGAGAGAGAGAGAAAGAGAGAGAGATCATGAAAAAAAGTTAAGAATCATGAAAGAAAAAGATATTTAAACGTGATGATGTTTCTATTTCTCCTGGAGATGGCTTTTACTTGCATGGCTAATACGTTTTTGTTGATTTCATGGCTGTATACATGGACCAAGAAATCCTGATGTTTGTTGATTGCATGGCTGTATACATGGACCAAGAAATCCTAATGTTTGATGATTGCATGGCTGTAAACATGGACCAAGAAATCCTAATGTTTGATGATTGCATGGCTGTAAACATGGACCAAGAAATCCTAGTGTTTGTTTCTAGTTTAAACAACAATACAAATCTTTCCTTCCTCGTTTTCCTTTAAGCATCGAGGGGAGATATAATTTGCTGTATTTTGCTCTTTTGTTGGCCTCTGCTGTTATGTTTTTTAGTATTTCTAATATTCCACCAAAATATTTTTAAAAAAATACACATGTCCAAATTCATATTTTCTTAGCACATAAAAAAATGATCTGCAGTGACTGTTCTAGTTGATGTTAGGTCAGTGACGAGAGAGAGAGAGAGACTCAGAGAAAAAGTTGAGAATCAAGAGAGGAAAAGATATTTTAATGTGATAGTGTTTCTTTTCTTCTGAAAATAGCTGTCACTTACGTGGCTAATGAATTTTTGTTGATTACATGGCAGTATACATGGACCAACATAGCGGAGCTCAGTATAATACTGACTCACATACCCTAAAATAAGAAATAAAATCCCATGATCAGTCATGTTTCCCCATTTAATAGTGAAGTGAGAAACTTTCTTTGTACATTTGAATTTAATTACACTTTTATTTTGCTCATAGCGCATTTTTTTTTTAAAAGGGGGCCTCGGTAGCTTAGTTGGGAAAACCACCCATCTGGGTTACTGACATCTCAGACAACCCGTGTTCGATTCCTGCTGGAAGCGGTGTGAATTGAACTCGTGGTTGGAATACAAATACCCCCGCAACCCAGCCATTGGCAGAAATGGGTACCTTGGTACTACTCTGGGAAGATGAGGAATGCCGCCTTGCATCGTAAGTTTCGATGTTTGAAGCGACACTATCTAGAAGTCTCTGAACACTTTTAAATAGGAGGCCGATCACATATGGGTGAAAACTCGCGTGCTAAGACGTCGATTCAAGTCCCATACTTTACCTTATTTTTAAAAAATGGGGAAAGTAGCACAAGGGATTAAAAAGTTAAAAAAAAACCAGAGATACAAAAATAAGCGAGCAATTTCTAGTGAGCTATTTTTTTTAAGATTACAAATTTGTAAAACAAAAAAAAATGGAGAAGAAAAATTTTCTTACCAAATGTTCTGGATAATATTAATAAATATATAATTTGAGGTCATAATATAAATAATGTAAGGTATGCTGATGATACAGTCTTAATCGCTAAGAGTGAAAATGAGTTACAAGAAATGTTGGACATTATAGTGAAAGAAAGCAAAAATAAAGGACTCAGTCTTAATAGCAAAAAGACAGAAGTGATGGTAGCAACAAAGAAAAAGACATCACCTCAGTGCAAAATAAAGACAAGTTGAACAATATTAAAACAGGTAAATGAATTTAAATATTTGGGTACTTTGTTAACCTCAGACGGAAGATATACAAAAGAAGTGAGATGCAGAATGGCTCAGACAAAAGCAACTTTCCAAAAAATGAGGAAGATACTATGCAATCCATTTTTGACAATCATCATCATCATCATGTGCCATACCGGTTAGCGTTGGCGATCATGTCCTTCCACAATCTTCTATCTACAGTGCATCGTATGAGTTCTGATGTTGACTGTTTTCCATGCCATGACACCAAACTATCCAGTATTTTCTGTCTTTGTCATCCACGATCTCTCTTTCCTTTTATTTTGCCAGTTGTAACCAAGTATTCCAACTTTCCTCTTCTCATGATGTGCCTGAAAAATTTGATTGCTTCTTTCTGATGTTTTTTAAGAGCTCCCTTTTTGTGTTGGGCTCTTTGAGTACTTCCTCATTGGTCTTTTTAGCTGTCCAGGGAACTTTCAACACTCTTCTGAGAAATCCCATCTCTGTGGCCTCTAATCGTCTTTTCATTTGTTTATCTATTGTCCATGATTTGCTTCCACAGGTCAGAATTGGTTCTATATAGCATCGATGAATTCTCTTTCTCATTTCTATTGATTAAGATTTGTTGCATAAGATATTTTTCATTTTCTGAAATGCTATTTTGGTCTGAGCTATTCTGCTTTTTATTTCTGTGTTGCATCTTCCATCTGATGTTATCACTATGCCCAAGTATTTCAAACGTTGCACTTGTTTCAGATTTGTCTTGTTTATTTTTATGCTGCATGATGGTGATGATTGTTTCTTCGATATAACTATTACTTCTGTTTTCTTACTATTCAGACTGAGACCTTTCTTGTTGCTTTCTTTTACTATTATATTTATCATTTCTTGTAGCTCATTCTCTGTCTCTGCTATTAAGACTGTGTCATCCGCATATCGTAAATTATTTATGTTGTGACCGTAGACTTCAATTCCTTTTTTATCTACTATTGATCTCATAATATGTTCGCTGTAAAGTGAAAACAAATCCGGCGACAGAATACAGCCTTGTCTGTCTCCTTGTTTTATAAATTGAAATTGTCCTGTTTGGTTGTTAAATCGTATAGCTGTTGTTTGTTGCCAGTACATGTTTTATAGGATTCGCAGATCCTTGCCATCAATGTTTAATTTCTTCAGCATATTTATTATTTCCACGTGCTTTACTTTGTCAAATGCTTTCGTGTAGTTATAAAGCACATATATAGATCTTTCTTTACCTCTATAGGTCTTACTATCAATGCTCATAAGATATATATTGCATTATTGGTGCCCTTTCCTTCCACAAATCCACATTGTTCCTCACTTATTTCTGGTTTTATTTTGTTCCTTACACGTCTCATGATGATTCTTAGTAATATTTTAGTCATATGGCTCATGAGACTAATAGTGTGATGGTCTTCACAATCAGTGGCACCTGACATCTTCGGTATGGCTACAAAGATAGATTTGAGTAGATCTTCAGGTATGTGTCCAGTGTTATATATGTCATTGAGTAGTTTTGTTATGACTTGTACTCCCAGCTCTCCTAATGCATTTCCTAATTTTTGACAATAGAAACAAGAAAAAGAGTTCTTAAATGTTATGTAGAGCCAGTCTTAACATATGTATGTGAACCATGGAGAATAGGACAACATACAAGAAAATCACTGGAGTCTGTAGAAATGTGGTTTTACAGAAGAATGTTGAGAATACCATGGACAGCTAAGAAGAGTAATGAAAATGTTCTGAAAGAGGTCAAAGCAAAAAGAGAGCTAATTTCCAATATTAAGAAGAAACAATCATCATTTTTTGGCCATATAATGAGAAGAGAACAACTGGAATATATTGTAACAACTGGAAAAATTGAGGGACGAAGAGATAGAGGGAAGCAAAGAGAAAAAATACCAGACAGCTTAAGAGAATGGCTTGGCAGAAGGTCAACAACAGAAATGATAAATAACTGTCAAGATTGAAAGTTGTGGAGAGACATGAGCACCTACGCCAGCAGGCCCGGTACTTGATGACGATGAATATAAATAAATGGAAGCATCTGACGTTAACGTTTAGAATGAGAACTCAGAGCTTGTTGGTTCATTTGTGTAATCAACTCACTTCAGTTAATCATTTTTTTAAAAAATAATATCTGAATTACAGATTTAATTAAGCCAGTAAGTAGACTCAAGAAAATGTAGAAGATGACATTCCTCTGTTTCTTTAGTGACGTTTGCAATACCAGAGAACCCATCCAAATGTTTGTTTTTAGTTTAAACAGAAAAAGAAACAATCTTTTTCTTTCTTTCCTCATTTGGCTTTCAGCGTTGACATGAGATATAATTTGAGGTATTTTGCTCTTCTGGTGGCCTCTGTTGCTGGTACGTTTCTTAGTGTTTCAAATACTCCATGAAAATGTACAAAATACATACATGTCCAAATTGTGATTTTGTTTGCCCATAATAAAAATGATCTACATTGACAGTTCTAATTCATGTAAGGGCAGTGAAAAAAGACCATAGGCACATGAAAATGACCACTGTGGTCAAAAATTATATAACAAGATTTTTGAAAGAATATCATCATCAACATGTGCCATACCGGTTGGTGTAGGCGATAATGTCCTTCCACAATTCTCTATCCACAGCGCATCGTATCAATTCTGTTGTTTACTGTTTTCCATGCAATGACACTAAGCTATCCAGTATCTTCTCTTTTTCTCGTCTATGATCTTTCTTTTTCTGTATTTTGCCAGTTGTAACCAAGTATTCCAACTTTCCTCTTCTCGTGATATGCTCGAAAAATGTTGATTGTTTTTTTCTGATGTTTCTTAGAACCTCCATTTTTGTGTTGGTCTCTTTGAGAATGTCCTCGTTTTTTTTAGTTGTTCAGAGAACTCTCAACATTCTTCTGAGAAATCACATTTTTATGGCCTCTAATCGTTTTTTCAATTGTTTGTCTACTGTCCATAATTCACTTCCATAGGTCAGATCTGGCCCTATATAGTATCAATGAACCCTCTTTCTCACTTCTATTGACATAAATTTGTTGCACACGACATTTGTTTTTCATTTTCTGAAATGCTTTTTTGGCCTGAGCTATTCTGCTTTTTATTTCTGTTGTGCATTTTCCATCTGATGTTATTGTGCCCAAGTATTTGACTCTCTGCACTTATTTCAGATTTTTCCCATTTATTATTATGTTACATGGTGGTGATGATTGTTCCTTCAATATGGCAATTACTTCTATTTTCTTACTGTTCAGGTTGAGACCTTTCCTGCTGCTTTCTTTTTAAACGGTATGGAGACGATAAATTACTAACTAATCTGAACTTGCTAAAAATAAAAAGGTTTACCCTAACCATGTATGAGAATCACAGCAGACATCTCATTCGGTTGCACAGAAAGTACACGTATTGTATTTCCATCAACGATATAGGCTTCTGACATTTGACTGAAGATTGCCAACCTTTGTAAGTTCTGAGATTTAAAAAAAAAATATAAAGATTAGGAAAGAGCTATTAATGATATAATAGTACACAATGCTATGATTTTATCTAAAGTAAAATAGTTTTCTTTTGTCATCTTTCAATATAAAATAGGAAAACAAGACAGCTAGTTGTGACCATTGTATACCATAACTGCTGATGTAAGTGTTTAGATTCCTTCACAGCTTTTTGTTAATATTATTATTTCTACTTTATTGACTTTCTATCACACCATTTCCTGTGTGTTACCTGGGCCTCATTATGAGGGAAGTAAAGAATAGTGACACTGTGACCTTCCAGGCATGTCATAAGAGGCAACTAAGGAGGCTGATCGATGGCTTGACAAGTTGTCATTGTAAAAAGTATTGTTATGGAAACAGCGCCATATATTTTAGAGCAGTGATCTCTGCAATATGTGCCACTTTGGCACGCAAGGTTTCTGTTTTTGAGATTGTGGTTCTGCCCTATGTGCCGTCTTTGACTCGAAAGGACAATAGATCACACCATGCTCCAAAACTATTTAATATATGTTCTCTATGTCTATCTTTTCTTCCCTCAACTTTTCCACTTTTTATCGTATAATAACAACTGTTCTCTTCTTATTACATCATCCAACAACAAAATATTTGTGTTTCCTCTTGCTATCATGATAAACTTTCATTTTGCTTTGGCTTCTTTTAAAAAATCTTCATTACACTTTTTAGCTTCTCATGGTATTCAATGAAACCACATTTTTTTGGCCTTCAAAGACAACTAATTGTTGCAGGTGAAATAAAAAAAAAGAATAAATGTAAATCAGGTACAGATGGCAAACAGAAAACTGATTATAACTGCATGAAAAAAGGAAAGTAATCACTCATTTATATATTGACATAGAGAACCTGTGCTTACTTTACAATTTGTTTTGCTAGTTCTGCCCTGTTTGAATATTTTTTCTGCTTTTTATAAGTAAAACATAAAATGTTTAGTTTTTATGTCATGTTGTTATTTTTAAAAAGTTATTACAAAATAATGTGAAACTGAATCCATTAAAGAAAAGATAACAAATGATGAAGTTTTAAAACAACTGAAAATAAAAAGAGAACTACTAAATACAATTAAGACAAGACAAATGAAATTTTTGGGGCATGTTAAAAGACACAACAGCCTACTAAAAGTAATATTGGAAGGGAAAATACAAGGTAAAAGAGGCAGAGGCAGACCAAGACTAACATGGATGAGTAACATCAAAAGATGGACAAGTCAATCTATGACAGCCTGCACCATCAAAGCAAGAAACAGAGTAGAATGGCGATCCATGGTAGCCAACCTTCGTTGCGGAGAAGGCACTCGATGATGATGATGAATCCATTAAACACTTTATTGAAAAACAGCTTTCAGCTTAATTAATTAATTTTTCCCATTTTTAGTCCCTATGACGTAGGCCTATAGAATAAATTACATAGTAGGTTGGTTAATAGTTCGTAGTAGTTTGTTTAATATTTCATAGACAGTGACAATAAACATTTTATATAAATTATACATGAAAACACAATGATTATAATTGTTATAAAGAATTCAATTTGATTATTATTTGTGACAACACATCTGTCTTCTCTAACTCTCAATCTTTTGGCTTATTGGCACATCCTCTTGTGGGTTATCACTTTCTTCCATTTTTATACATCTATAAAGTCAAGCTTGTCCTCTTGTTTGAGCTGATTTTCTTTCTATCTCTATTTTTGTTTGCTATTTTTCTTTCACAGTTGGTTGACCACTTGAAGTTCTTTCTCTTTAGTTTTGTGGGGACTGTGTCTTTAATTTAGTGAAACATTTCAGGGTAAGAGGTATGTTTACAACACTCAGGAAAGTAAAATCACAAATATTCAACAGAAAAAAATAAAGAACAATAAACACCCCGAAGCAGGATCGAACCCGTATTGCGCGACGCAGCACCTCGCCACGAGAAACAAACTGTACAGCACACAACCAACGAAGCAACGTAAGTTTCCCTTGGAAGTCTCCTCCCATGATAATATTCTTTTATTATTATTTGTCTCTTTTTAAATTTAGGAGTTGGCTGAACAGTTAGACATGCAAAGTTTTTTACTGTGTCAGAACTTTATTTTCCATTTTATTAATGCATGGATCGTATCTTCGTGTGCCAGGAATCGTGCCCACGTGTGCCAGAGATTGTATCTTCGTGTTCCAGGGTTCGTGTGCCAGGGATCGTATCTTTGTGCAGCAGGGATCATATCTTCGTGTGCCAGGGATAGTATCTTCATGTGCCAGGGATCGTATCTTTGTGCACCAGGGTTTGTGTGCCAGGGATAGTATCTTCATGTGCCAGGGATCGTATCTTTGTGCACCAGGGATCAGATTTTCATGTGCCAAGAATTGCGTCTTGGTGTTTCTCTACGGCAGGGGTAGGCAGATAAGAGATATTAATAAGATCAGAAATGAAGAACTGAGATAAAGCATAGGAATAACCCCCGTTATGGAATATCATCATCATTGTTGAGTGTTGTCTCCGCAACGAAGGCTAGGTTGGCTACCATGGAGCGACACTCCACTCTTTGTCTCTTGCTTTGATGGTGCAGATTGTCATAGGTTGACTTGTCCATCTTTTAATGTTACTCTTTCATGTTAGTCTTGGTCTGCCTCTTTTACCTTGTATCTGCCTCTGCCTCTTTTACCTTGTATTTTCCCTTCCAATATTACTTTTATTAGGCTGTTGTGTCTTCTAACAAGTAGTTCTCTTTTCATGTTTAGTTGTTTTAAAACTTCATCGTTTGTTTTCTTTTCTATTACCATCCAATTCTACCTATTCTTCTATAAATCCACATTTCAAAGGCTTCAATTTTCTGTTCTGTTTTCTTATCTAATGTCCTTTCTCTCTCTCTCTGCGATCAAGACTCAATCAGAGTAGGATTCCAGACTCTCTCATGAAGTCAGCTGTCTGTTTAAGCGGATCGATTGCCCATATAGTTTTTATTCCAGGGAGGTGGGCGTGGACCACATTGCTCTTCTCAGGTCTGTGTACTGGGGGCAATCCTGTAGAACATGTTTTGTAGTCATATTGTCCAGTGTACAGTGGCATAGGCTGGTTGGACCTATTTTGAATTTGGTGAACATGTGATTTCTCATTCTATTGTGGCCAGTGCGTAGGCGAAGTATGATGACTTGATCCCTCCTTGATAGTTGGTGGTATCCGTTCCTCTCGTTATGCTTTGGTCGTTCTCATTTCCATTTTTCATGGAACTGACCATTGAGGATGGATTTGGCTTCATCATAACTGAGCGGATGGTTCTCTTGCGGTAATCTCCCTCCCTCTTTAGCTAATTTGTCTACGCGTTCGTTCCCGTGTATATTACAGTGTGATGGTATCCACTGAATGACTACTCTCTGGAAGTTATTGCATATTTGGTCCAGGGTTGTTCTCAAGTCATCTAATTCATTGTTCTTGGGGCTTTTTAGAGCTGACAATACTGACAGTACATCAGTCAGAATCACCAATTTATTGTGCATGTTATTTTTACGTTGCGTAGCCAGTGTTGCAGCATCTCTGATGGCCTCAGTTTCTGCTTTAAAGTTGTTTGAGAATTTTCCAGTAGCTATTGATTTGGTGATCTCGTCCTGATTATTCAGCATCAAGAACACACCTCCCCTTCCATTTCTGGTGGCATTTGTAGCAGAGCCATCTGTGTATATGTGGGACCAAGAGTCCTGTGGGTAGGTATCGTGTATGTGCTTTTCTGCTACGTGTTTTCTTTCTGTGTCTGATTGGATGCCTTTTTTCATGATTCCTGTTCTATTTTCTTTAAGTTCTGGTATTTTATGTTTTCCATGAGGAGACATATCAGATGGGCCCAAGGGTTTCGATACTGTTTGGGAAAGTACTGGGTCTCCAGTAGTTAGTTCATTGGCAATTGCAGTGAAGTTGCTCCTCTTTAGTCGTTAAATTCCGGAACCAGTTATTCTTTGGTGCATGGGGTGGCTAAGGAGCCTTCTATTTTTCTCTGCTTGTTGCAATACTTTAGTGACCCGTCTGTCATCTAAGGGTTGTAAACCTATTACTGTTTCTAGAGTCTTGATAGGTGTAGATTTCATAGCACCAGTGATGATACGGGCAGCTTGGTTCTGTGTTCTAAGTCTCTATCAGTAGATTTGATGCCCTTTTGCCTGTGAGGATGTTTTGATTGTGTGTAAATGATATTGGAGGTCGGCAGTTGTTTTCATCGCTCAGAGCTTTTGCAAGTTTCCATAGTTTATGACCATTTTTGTCTAGATTAAGGCTCTCTGTTTTGTCTATCCAGCTCTGTCTTACTGATATAATGACCTCACATCTGTATTTGGCCGAGGCTGCTTTGTAGGCAATGTTCCTCTCTGTGCTGTGTGATGTTTCAGCTAGTTCTCTGGCAGAGTCCAGTTCCTCTTCTAGTCTTTGTATTTCCTTGCTTCAGTATAGCTTGTAGTTTCAACAGGTGGAACTGTTGCATCAGTTTAAAAATGTTCCATATGTCCAAGGCGGGGTAATCCATGCGAGTGAGAGTCACATTCAAAGCTCTATATGTCCTACATAGTGGGGCAATCCATGCGAGTAAGTCACATTCAAAGCTCTATATGTCCTACATAGCGGGGTAATCCATGTGAGTAAGAGTCACATTCAAAGCTCTATAATATGTCCTACATAGCGGGGTAATCCATGTGAGTAAGTCACATTCAAAGCTCTATATGTCCTACATAGCGGGGTAATCCATGTGAGTAAGAGTCACATTCAAAGCTCTATACTATATGTCCTACATAGCGGGGTAATCCATGTGAGTAAGTCACATTCAAAGCTCTATATGTCCTACATAGCGGGGCAATCCATGCGAGTAAGTCACATTCAAAGCTCTATATGTCCTACATAGCGGGGCAATCCATGCGAGTAAGTCACATTCAAAGCTCTATATGTCCTACATAGCGGGGTAATCCATGCGAGTAAGTCACATTCAAAGCTCTATATGTCCTACATAGCGGGGTAATCCATGCGAGTAAGCCACATTCAAAGCTCTATATGTCCTACATAGCGGGGCAATCCATGCGAGTAAGTCACATTCAAAGCTCTATATGTCCTACATAGCGGGGTAATCCATGTGAGTAAGAGTCACATTCAAAGCTCTATAATATGTCCTACATAGCGGGGCAATCCATGCGAGTAAGTCACATTCAAAGCTCTATATGTCCTACATAGCGGGGTAATCCATGCGAGTAAGTCACATTCAAAGCTCTATATGTCCTACATAGCGGGGCAATCCATGCGAGTAAGTCACATTCAAAGCTCTATATGTCCTACATAGCGGGGCAATCCATGCGAGTAAGTCACATTCAAAGCTCTATATGTCCTACATAGCGGGGTAATCCATGCGAGTAAGAGTCACATTCAAAGCTCTATAATATGTCCTACATAGCGGGGCAATCCATGCGAGTAAGTCACATTCAAAGCTCTATATGTCCTACATAGCGGGGTAATCCATGCGAGTAAGTCACATTCAAAGCTCTATATGTCCTACATAGCGGGGCAATCCATGCGAGTAAGTCACATTCAAAGCTCTATATGTCCTACATAGCGGGGTAATCCATGCGAGTAAGCCACATTCAAAGCTCTATAATATGTCCTACATAGCGGGGCAATCCATGCGAGTAAGTCACATTCAAAGCTCTATATGTCCTACATAGCGGGGTAATCCATGTGAGTAAGTCACATTCAAAGCTCTATATGTCCTACATAGCGGGGTAATCCATGTGATTAAGAGTCGCATTCAAACCTCTATATGTCCTACATAGCGGGGTAATCCATGCGAGTAAGTCACATTCAAAGCTCTATATGTCCTACATAGCGGGGTAATCCATGCGAGTAAGTCACATTCAAAGCTCTATATGTCCTACATAGCGGGGCAATCCATGCGAGTAAGTCACATTCAAAGCTCTATATGTCCTACATAGCGGGGTAATCCATGCGAGTAAGTCACATTCAAAGCTCTATATGTCCTACATAGCGGGGCAATCCATGCGAGTAAGTCACATTCAAAGCTCTATATGTCCTACATAGCGGGGTAATCCATGCGAGTAAGCCACATTCAAAGCTCTATAATATGTCCTACATAGCGGGGCAATCCATGCGAGTAAGTCACATTCAAAGCTCTATATGTCCTACATAGCGGGGTAATCCATGTGAGTAAGTCACATTCAAAGCTCTATATGTCCTACATAGCGGGGTAATCCATGTGATTAAGAGTCGCATTCAAACCTCTATATGTCCTACATAGCGGGGTAATCCATGCGAGTAAGAGTCGCATTCAAACCTCTATATGTCCTACATAGCGGGGTAATCCATGTGAGTAAGAGTCACATTCAAAGCTCAATATGTCCTACATAGCGGGGTATGCCATATGAGTAAGACTCATGTTCAAAGCTCCATCCACAAGAAAAAGCATCCCGGAAAAGAAAACCGCTGCTTCCTAGCAGTTGCCATCGGAAGAAGGAAGGCTATGAGAGGACACCAAAGAAAGAAAACATGGGCCATGTGAGCTCAACAAGAATTCTTAATTACCTCCAATGGTATGACTAGTATAGCTTTGTTATTCTCTAATCCCTTCAGGGCCAAACTAATACACGTACAGGTATTTCTGTTGACCACATTTTCTTAAATGTAAGCTTTAAACTTAAATATTAAATGTGTGCAAACTTACAAGGCTAGAAGCTCCTTTGTGAATAATACGAACAGCCTGTCTTATTGCTACAGCCCTCCACATTTTCATCTCTAGCGGTTTCAGAGAAGCATAATGCTCAGTGGGTCTTTCACAAATTTCAGACAGGTCAACACTAGACACAAAATATGTCTGGAAATGAAGAAAGATAACATAAAAAATAAAACTGCTTCGGTTAAACAATTATTTTTGTGAAATTTATTTTTCTGATTATTAATTAATTTTTTTGTTGTTGCTTACTATAATTTTGTCTACAATGTGCATTTCAGTACATGCTCTCAGAACATTTGTAAACATGCTCTCAGAACATTTGTGAACATGCTCTCAGAACATTTGTGAACATGCTCTCAGAACATTTGTGAACATGCTCTCAGAACATTTGAGAACATGCTCTCAGAACATTTGAGAACATGCTCTCAGAACATTTGTGAACATACTCTCACAACATTTGTAAACATGCTCTCAGAACATTTGAGAACATGCTCTCAGAACATTTGAGAACATGCTCTCAGAACATTTGTAAACATGATCTCAGAACATTTGAGAACATGCTCTCAAAACATTAGAGAACATGCTCTCAGAACATTTCACAGTGCTCCATATGTAACACCTACTTACCAGACATGTGGCATCAACGTTTGCACTTTTCCTTAGCTTCCCCCCCCCCCCCCCACAGACAGACTAACCACAAAGCAGTCAGAGACTAGTACGACGCCTTTGCAGGGCAACAACAAAGTCCTATGTTAAATGGCCATCCTTTGTTAGGAGCCCCATGTCTGGTCCCCATTATTTTCCATCTGTGTTTCTATTTTCCTTCACAAGACCGTTATTTCACTTTCCCTCATAAGTCCAACGCATGTCCACATCATCAATAATTGTTTTCACGTTTCGTTTTCAATACGGTCAGATTTTCCAACAATTTGCACCCATGATACTTGGTACAGTTTAATTATTTGTTTTTTTTTCCCCCACTGTTGATGAAACAAACTGATTCTGTAGTTGTATGCAGTGTGAGTAGAATGAACCAAACAGTGTACACAATATTTCATTAAAAGAAATAAGTGTAATCAACAAAGTAAAAATACACTTTAAAATGGAAAAGTTTGGCAAAATAATGAAAAGGAAATATTAAACAACGACACAGTAGGGTTGAATAAAAATAAAATTATTGCTTGTACAAAAAAATTGACCATATTTTGGAAACCCTGATCCTAATCCGGGACGGATACATTTGACTTAAATTTTCCATCAATAAAATGACATTTCTTCCGTCATTTTCAAGTGAATAATAAACATATTTTAAAACTAATTAAACACCTAATAATAAAGGCTTACAAAACGTTATAAGGAGAAAAAAAAAACCATTAGTGATACTCACTTAAACGGAAGATGAAGCAGAGTTGCTACATTTTTCAATTTTCTGATCAGAGTTTCAGTGAACAAGATTTAAAACTTTGAGTACTTTTTACTGTTTCGCCAAATGAACAGCCAGTTCAACTTTTTAAACATTTTCTACACAACAACGGAATGAAGTCTATTTTTAAGTCGAAGAGACGTTTACCATTTTGGCAAAATAATTGATAAACGTCTGTGTCCCTAATGTATTTTAACAAATCCGGGACAAAAGCTACAAAATCGGAACAGTAACAAATCCGGGACAAATGTTGAAAAAAAAAAACAGTAACAAAACGGACTGTACCGGAAAAATCGGGACGTCTGGTCACCTTAGGACAAAGCAAATATATATAGGCCTATATATATTGACAGCTAGCAGATGGCAGAAGAATTAGGGGCGCCCAAAACTTCGATGATTTGTAGACGTGACATGAAGACTCTGAACATAGACCCTGCAGCCTAGGAAAAAAGAGCTGCAGACTGCAATTTTTGGAAACACGCTCTAAACCTCCAACACAAACTAGAACCTGACAGGTTCATAGAAAAACAGAATATACGGGGAAAGAAATGAAAAAAAATATTTCTAGGGGCCCTGGAATATCCATAGTGTGCTATGACTACTACTACTGCTACTACTGCTACTACTACTACTACTACTACTACTACTACTACTACTACTGCTACTGCTACTACTACTACTATTACTGCTGCTACTACTACTACTACTACTAATACTGCTACAACCACCACTACTGCTACTACTACTACTGCTACTATACTACTGATGCTACTATTACTACTGCTACTACTACTACTACTGCTACTACTACTGATGCTACTATTACTGCTGTTACTGCTACTGCTGCTCCTACTTCTACTACTATTGCTACTGCTGCTCCTACTTCTACTACTGCAACTTGTTTGCAATATAGTGATATTTTAGTACAGGATTATTGAGAAGATTTATTGCAAAGGAAGATGTTTAGCTAGATGTAGATATTTCGGATCTCATAAGAGATCAGTGCTTATGTTAATGAAATCAAGGTTAAGAATATACAGATTTCATAGAAGTAGTTGTTGATATCGATTCATAATTGTACAAAGAAATTACGACGGTGGTTTTCTGTTGCCTTCCGTCGGTTTGTTTACGGTTGGCTCCGCTAGCCTTTGACTAAAAAGTCTCACCCACAAGGCAGTGGAGTTGTTTTACTTCGGGGTACCCTCCCTTAGCCTTTTACTCTCCCGAGCTTACCTGCAAGGCAGCAGACAGCCACAGGTTGTACTGTTTACTGCATACAGTAGCATGTAATATTACCTAACCTGACCCAACTGGAAACTTTGTAACAACTGGAAAAATTGAGGGACGAAGAGATAGAGGGAAGCAAAGAGAGAAAAAATAACAGACAGCTTAAGAGAATGGCTTGGCAGAAGGTTAACAACAGAAATGATAAATAGCTGCCGAGATCGAAAGTTGTGGAGAGACATGATCACCTACGCCAGTAGGCCCGGTACTTGATGATGATGAGTTGTTGATATAATTTATGCATAGAAGTCATATTAGCATGTGTGTGTAATGTTATGCTAAGCACATGAAGTTATGTGGATGTAATTATAGAACCTTGGAGAGTGTCATGTAACAACGGCGGTAGCCAAGACACGAATACATATTTTCTACTAATGATATAATTTGATAGATGTTTGGACGGCCTTATCAAACATTATGTTTAACAATTGACTTGTATATGCAACTAATTAATGTACCCAGATGACTTGGGAAGTGTAACTCAAGAACTACGTGAATACACTTTTGTACGAGATATTGACGACGTATTGTGTCATTATATGAAGTGTCGAACACAAATGATGCTCAGAATATTTGAAGTTGCAATTTCTGTGCTGTGAATTAATAACGATGTGTTGAGCACGTGGGCAACTGAGAATTGTTTACATTATTAAGATTGTTTGGACTCACATATTCTCTATTCTTTGTGCATAATTAATCACATTGCAGTGTCACTGGTACAAGAAAACGTATTGTAATTAAATGAATGGCTTGTATAAATAACATATACAGCTACACGCTTTAAAAAAAAAAAATTAAAAAGCAATAGAAATGGATAATTTGTTGAATTTATATACACATAAGTTATATGTACCTCAACATATGTGGCGCATCTGTATGTTTTGTGACCAGGTCTTTCATTTAAAAAGGCCAGCTCGCCAATAATGTTGCCCCTGGTGCAGAAACCATGAAGTTCTAGTTTTTTTTGATAATTTGGACTATTTCCTGAAAGTTTCCTATTGTAGCTGCAGAAGTAAGGCACTAAATGTGCAGAGAAATGAGAAAAATAAAGCAAAAAAAAATAAATAAATAAATAAAATAGAAATAAATAACACGACTTTATTATGTATCCAAAAATAATTATAATATTCATCATCATCATCATCATCGAGTGCCGTCTCCGCAACGAAGGTTGGCTACCATGGATCGCCATTCTACTCTGTTTCTTGCCTTTATGGTGCAGGCTGTCATAGACTGACCTGTCCATCTTTTGATGTTACTCGTCCATGCTAGTCTTGGTCTGCCTCTTTTACCTTGTATTTTCCCTTCCAATATTACTTTGAGTAGGCTGCTGTGTCTTTTAACGTGCCCCAAAAATTTCATTTGTCTTGTTCTAATTGTGTTTAGTAGTTCTCTTTTTATTTTTAGTTGTTTTAAAACTTCATCGTTTGTTCTTTTCTTTCCATCCAATTCTACCAATTCTTCTATAAATCCACATTTCAAAGGCTTCAGTTTTCTGTTCTGTTTTCTTGTCTAATGTCCATGTTTCTGCACCATACAGGAATATTGAGAAAATGTAACATTTTTCTATTCTTAGTTTTAGCCCTGATGATATTTGTTTTGTTGTTCGTATATTTTTTATGGAATTAAAATTACTTTTTGCCATACTTATTCTTTTGTTTATTTCAATTTTACATTTTCCATCATAGGTTATAGTATGTCCAAGGTAGTTGTAGCTCTGAGCTGTCTCCGGATGTATTCCTTCAACTGTGATATTTATTTGTAGGTCTTGAGAATTTTCTTTGTTTATGATCATAGTTTTAGTCTTTTTGATATTCATATCGTCCATATTTTTTGCTTGTTATGTTTATCACATTAAGCAATTGTTGTAGATCTTTAGGATTTTCTGCTAGTAGAACAGTATCATCAGCATATCTTAGGTTATTGATTATCTTTCCATTAATCGCCAATAATGTTGTCCATTGCGCAGAAACCACGCAGTAATTATAATATTAGAACAATTTAATAATTAATTAAAAAGAGGTTTCATCTTCAATAATATATTAAATCTTCTGTTTTTCCTTTCCTTTTTTGACTTTCAGCGTCAGGGGAAGATATTATTTGCAGTATTTTTCTTTTCTGTTGACCTCTAGTCCTTTAATGTTTTCTATTATTTATTATATTCCATAAATCCTTTATTTTCGTGGTGGATCTCTGAGTATGATGTTCTCGTAGCATTTATTAAAGGCTCGTTGTGATATGTTTTGGTTTTCTATCTAATCACGTGACCAAACCATTTTATCTGTTGTTTCATTATGTATTCTATGATGGCAATTTTTCTAGCTTTTTCCTCAATTCTTTATTTGTGATCTTATTTATCGGGCTGCTTCCTTTTATTATTTTCTCGGTAGTGATTATTTTGCTTATTGTTCTTTAATCTAGAGTCCAGTATTGGTAGCATAATGTTGAGGTGAAGATTGTGTTGTAAAGTTCCCGTTTTGTCTCTAGTGTTAATTCCTTGATGACAGCAGTGATGGTAGTTGTCCGATGGTCTGACAAGCATTATTCCACCGGACTTCCGTTTCCCAAGATGGCGGATCTAGGTCACGTTCTCTCGATCGCAGCAGAAAGTGCATTCGGGGTCTGATTAATTTCTGTTCTCCAATGCACTTTTCTGCGTTAAAGTAAAAATGATGATCTACTTAGTACATCTGCGCCGCTAAAGCGAAATCGTACGCCGGCAACAGTCCCTTTTTGACAAATCAAGTGTTGTGAATGCGACCTTCCACCGTCTAGACTTGATCTGCGCTTTACGTCACATTGGTGCTGTTCATGACCGTTGTTGGAATTCCTTGACGCAAGTTATTTACATGTTATTCAATAACGTAAACTGTTTCGTCATTCGCAGTTTAATCTCTTTAGGGAATTTGCACCGTGTTTTGTTCGTCGTAGGCAGCTAAAGGGAGCGAAATTGTTGTGTGTACGATATTGTTGTGTGCTACGTCATCATAATGGTTCCTTGTATGTCCCTAGACCAGCCGTAAGCTAATCTTACAGTCTGTTGTTTGATGTGCGACGGAGATAATCTGGCGACTAACTGGGTGTCTATATGTTCGGCGTCAACAACGATGGCCTAACATCATCAAGCGGTATACATTGTTAAAGAATATGACGATCATCATTTTCAAGAGGACGTGAACTTCCGGTATATGGTGGATAGGCGGCGGGAACAATTGAAGGCTATACATGAAAAGTGTTTCTTGTTGCAGTTTCCTCATATTCCAAGTCGGGCTTGTTGCAGGAGCTACTGAGTTAAGTGTTCTGTGCACACCGTGAGCTATGTGTCACACCCGTTTTAATCATGTTTCGATATTCCAATTGTTTTCTATGAATGATGATATCGTATGGCAGGGAACCGTTGGCTGTGCTCACTTTCTGCGCGGTTTCGCCTTATGTCTTTTGGCGTGTGCTGAGACTGCTACGATGGGGTCTACAGTTATCTTTCTTTGTTTGGGAGATGAGATATTAATTCGGATGATTACGCTGATACGGGCGGTTCAGCAATTATGGATTTTAATTCGTTTGCAATGATACCGGGGCCATCCATAACCAAATAACCAAATTGTTCCATATTGAGTCTATTTCTGTTGCTTGTAAATAGTTGTTTGTCACCAGACTTTCCAGGTATTAAATTCCTTCACATGTTTAACTGTCTGCTGTCTATTATTAAGATGATGATCTGTTTTTCTTTTGCAGTGTTCATTACTTTTACCTTGCTGCTGTGGATTTATGTTATAGATGTAAATACAAATATTTAATAGACATTAACAAAAATATAGGTATATAATAACATAATAGACAACTTTCACTATAAAACGGAATGGCTTAACTGCATATTCACATGTCCGCCCATTCCAGCAACCAAGAAAGTGTTCATCCCAATCGCTCACACTGTTCTACAGGGCGTTCTGTGAATCATCATTATCATGTGTCATACCGGTTGCCGTAGGCGATCATGTCCTTCCACAATCTTCTATCCACAGTGCATCATATCAGTTCTGTTGTTGACTGTTTTCCATGCCATACACCAAGCTATCCAGTATTTTCTCTCTTTGTCGCCCGCGATCTCTCTTTCCTTTTATTTTGCCAGTTGTAACCAAGTATTCCAATTTTCCTCTTCTCATGATGTGCCAGAAAAGTGTTGATTGTTTCTTTCTGAAGTTTTTTAGGAGCTCCCTTTTTTGTTGGCTCTTTGAGAATTTCCTCATTGGTCTTTTTAGCTGTCCAGGGAACTTTCAACAAATATAAGAGTTTCAGCGGAATTAATATTCAATTTTTTTTAAAAAACCGCAAACGTTTCTAAATTTTGAGATGCTGCTACTTCTAGTCACTTTGAAAGTATAACAGAAGAAGCATGTTGTTGTTTTTTTTTTACCTTCATGGGAATGCAAAAAAGGAGTCAGTCAACGAAATTATCAACAACAAAGAAAACTGTGTGTGATGTATAGCCACAATGTAGCAAATACGATGTTATCGTTGAGCTTCTTTTGTTAATCAAAGCATTTTTAGATAATATGGCCTGCACAATAGGTGGCTATCTCTCTTTCCTATTAAAAAAAAAAAATAAAACCTCCTGGAACCTACTCACATATAAGGATGGATGAACATAGAGTCAGGACATAGTCACAGAGATAGTCTATTTTACCACACACACACACACGCACACAAACTAATGAATAAGACTGGTCCTAGCATAACACATATTTTTAATTTTTTATTTCAGTAGTTCTTATGTAAAACTGTTATTTTAAAAATAAATCAATTTTTCTATTTTATTTTCTGTTCATGTTATAGAATAGCAAAATGTTACATCTTCTCAATATTCCTTTATGGTGCAGAAACATGGACATTAGACAAGAAAACAGAACAGAAAATTGAGGCCTTTGAAATGTGGATTTATAGAAGAATTGGTAGAATTGGATGGAAAGAAAAGAAAACAAACGGTGAAGATTTAAAACAACTAAAAATAAAAAGAGAACTATTAAATACAATTAAGACAAGACAAAGGGAGCCGCGATAGCTCAGTGGTTAGTGAACTGGACTATAAAGGACAAGAGGTTGGGTTCGATCCCTACCGACAGCTTCCGGGTTCACCCAGCCTTTATTGGGTACCTGATTTTTTGTGTGGGAAAGTAAAGCGGCACGGGCGTAATGCCGACCACATTACCCCAAAAATCATGTGCAGAAGGTCTGTAAAATATATGGTCACTAACACCATATTCCTTATACGCCACTTGGCGTGACGGGGCACTTTACTTTTTTTTTAAGACAAGACAAATGAAATTTTTTGGGTACGTTAAAAGATCCTACTAAAAGTAATATTGGAAGGGAAAATGCAAGGTAAAAGAGACAGAGGCAGACCAAGACTAACATGGACGAGTAACATCAAAAGATAGACAAGTCAATCTATGACAACCTGCACAATCAAAGCATGAAACAGAGTGGAATGGCGATCCATGGTAGGTAACCTTCGTTGCGGGGACGGCACCCGATGATGATGATGATTTTATACTACATTCAAATATTTAAAACCTGAAACGGACCAGTAGTACCTTTTTCTAGATTGTCCAGTGTATCCTGGTCCCGCACACTTTCTACCTGATGCATAAGAAATAGAAATGTAAATTGGTGCAGATAAATAATACAAACACTGCTTGGTGCACATAAATAACAAAACACACACTACTTGGTGCACATACGTAACCAAACACATACAACTTAGTGCACCAAAAAGATAAAACACACAAACATTGATGCACATACATAACAAAAACATCAACTTGATGCACATAAATAACAGTACATGTGAACTTCTATCTATCTATCTATTGACCTTTCGAGCCGTAGCCGGCCCATAGGGCGTAGACCAAAATACACCTTCTCCTATCTGAATTTTTGTTCTAGCAGTTTTCTTTTAAAGATATTTTATCAAATCTCGCCATCAGTCTCTGTTCTGTGCAAGCAGCTCTATCTCATTGAGATGCTGAATCCTGCTGCTCTTGTCTCTCGCATCAATGTTCTTCTCAGTGTCTCCCTGGGTCTTCCTCTTTTTCTCTTACTTGTTGTTTCCCATATGAGGGCTTGCTTTGCTATTCGGTTATTTTCTCTTCTCATCACATGTCCAACATATGACCATCGTCTTTTCTTTATTACTGAAGATATTAGTGGTTGATTGGCGATTTCTCTAATTTCTTCGTTTGTTTTGAATTCGTTCCATGCTATACCAAATATTTTCCTTAGACATTTATTTTCGAATGCGTTCAACTTTGTTTCTATATCTCTTGTTGTTTTCCAGCTTTCACACGCATATGTAAGGGTTGATAGTACATTTGATTTGAATAGCCTAAGTTTTGTGTTTGTGCTGATGATTTTTGATTTCCACAACTTTTCAAGGCTTCTGAAAGACATTGCTGCTTTAGCTATTCTGATTCTAATTTCTTTACTTGTATTCCCTTCTCGAACACGTGAACTTGGTGGACATAAATAACAAAACACACACACACAACTTTGTGCACATACATAACGAAATACATTAACTTGGTGCACATAATAACAAAACACACACACAACCTATGCACATAAATAGCAACACAAATTGGTGCACATACATAACGAAACACATCAACTTGGTGCACATAAATGATAAACACACACAACTGGGTGCACACATATAACAAAATATATATAACTTTGTGTACATGCATAACAAAACACACAGAACTTGGTGCATATAAATAATAAAAAATACAAAACTTGGTGCACATAAATAACAAAACACACACAATTTGGTGCACATAAATAATAAAACACACACAACTTGGTGCACATAAATACAAAAATATACTCAACTATTAAATAATGACAATTCATATTGAGGCAAGGTGAAAGACAGCGACAGAACTAGAAGCTGTCATCGTTTCATAGCAAATGGCTCTTGCTAGGATCGGTGAACTAGAAGCATCCAGATCCTGCTCCACCTCTCCGAGGTGCCTCTAGAAACAAGACTAACCAATCTAGTCTGGCCCAGAGCGTTAGGATCGTAGAAAAAAAGGCAACCCGCTACCCAAAAATAACATGCTGAAGTCAGATGTGTTGGGCCGAAAGGCGCAAATTTCATTATGCTCCTGCAAATCACAGCATATCTACACCCACTTAACGTTCTTTTAAGAAAGGATGATAAAGAGGTCAATCAATTCTTTTAGTAGTCATAGAGTGAAAGGCAGAAAGAAATAGATAATTTAAACATAACTTCGATCCATTTATAGCAACACATTCATTCATTGAGTGCCGGCTCCGCATCGAAGGTTGGCTACCATGGAGCTTCATTCTGCTGTCTCTTACTTTGATGGTGCAGGTAATAAGCCCACTCGTCTAGTTGTTGATTTTACTCGTTCATGTTAGTCCTGGCCTTCCTCTATTACCTTTTATTTTCCCTTCAAAGATTACTTTTAGTAGGCTGCCGTGTCTTTTAACATGTCTCGACAATTTCATTTGTCTTGTTCTAATTGTGTTTAGTAGTTCTCTTTTCATTTTTAGTTCTTTTAAAACTTCATAATTTGTTTTCTTTCCTTTCCGTCCAATTCTTCCTATTCTACAAATATACATTTCGAAGACTTCAATTTTCTGTTCTGTTTTCTTGTCTAATGCCCATGTTTCTACACCATACAGGAATATTGACAAGATATAACATTTTTCTCTTCTTAGTTTTAGTCCTGGTATTATTTGTCTTGATGTTAGTATACATTTCATGGCATTAAAATTACTTTTTGCCATTTATATTCTTTTGTTTATTTCAATTTTACATTTTCTATCATTGGTTATAGTATGTCCAAGGCAGTTGTAGCTCTGAACTATCTCCAGGTCTATTTGTAAAAATTAGTCAGATAAAAACGATGCAGGAAAACACAAATGAACTATCATCAATAGCCAGCAAAATTGGGCTTTATATCAATCATGAAAAGACTAAAGTCATGAAAAGCTTAATTTCAACAGACGACAAAGTATACATGGAAAACAAACCATGTGATGAGAAGAGATAATAACCGTATAGCAAAACAAGCCCTCATGTGGGAAACAACAGGTAACAGGAAAAGAGAAAGACCCAGAGAGACACCGAGAAGAACATTGATGAGAGAGACAAGAGCAGCAGGAATCGGCTCCCTCAATTAAATAGAGCTGCTTACAAAGAACAGAAACAAATGACGAGATTTGATAAAATATCTTTAAAAGAATTGAAAACTGACAGAATAAAAATTTAGATAAGAGGAGTATCTTGATCTACGCCCTATGGGCCGGCTACGGCTCGAAAGATCAATAGATAGATAGATTTATTTGTAGGTTTTGAGTATTTTCTTTGCTTACGATCATAGTTTTAGTCTTTCTTAAATTCATATCTAACCCATATTTTTTGCTTGCCATGTTTATTTTATTAAGTAATTATTGTAGATCTTTAGGATTTTCTGCTAGTTATACAGCATCATCAGCATATCTTAGGTTATTATACCAAGACAACAAAAATATAATACATTATTGGCGTGAGGCAGGTGATGGTAAGTTTAGGAGAGAAAAAAACATACTGGAGCGGATTATTTTTTTTAACAAATGGATTCAGCAACTTCCGAGCACTAAACATTAATGTGGCATGTTAGCAATCATAAAATGAGAATATTAGAGAAGTCAGATGTCTAGTTGTAATATTAAATTATCCTGATAGACACAAGTAGCATATGCTACAGGCAATCAGTGCAAGAGATAGTTCAGTGGTTAGTGAACTGGACTACAAAGGACAAGGGGTAGGGTTCGATCCCAACCAAAGGCTTCCGGGTTCACCCAGCCTTTAATGGGTACCGGATTTTTTGTCTGGGAAAGTAAACCGGCACGGGCGTAATACTGACCACATTACCCCAAAAATCATGGGCCGAAGGTCTGTAAAATTTATGTTCACTAACACCATATTCCCTATACGCCACTTGGCGTGACGGGGGTACTTTCCTTTTTTTTTTTTTTTTTTTTTTTGTTTACAAGAGTCATAAATCCAGTGCTAATTTTTTTTATATGCAGTCTTCCTATCTTCCTTTGTGGATTGAAGCTTTAAAGACAAGAAATTATGATACTAACATTGTGTTCACATTTTGATTATATAACATTGTACGTAAACTGGATAAGTAAAATAACGGATATTCCCAAAATATAGTTTCTAAATATGTAGACTCATTCTTACATTGCAGAATCTTTTATTTATGTAAGTATATTATAACAGTTGGTAAACCATTCTACAATGAATTTAACATTGTACATTTATATATTACCAATGCTGTATCTAGTCTTTTGATTGGAAATATATTACACCTATTTGTAATGTTACACATTAGTATAAGATATGATTTAACAAATGTTTCAAATTATGCATCAATATTTAGGAATGATCCATCTGCGTAAATCAACTGTTAATTACACAATAAACAAAGTTGGATTAATTATAAACATCAACAAGAAAGAAGTCACCAAACACAAAGAGTTGAATTTCAACACTGACAAAATGGATCTTATTACTGACCCTGATTACTCCATGCAGGATAATGAAAATGCCACCTGGCAAGTAGCCTTGTCTTACAATTATATCATTTGCATAGAATTTGACAATGTGGGCAACACTCTGGGGACATACATTTTAAAATATAAATATGCTGGAAGTATCTTAGACAACTTCAGCAAATAAATAGTGCATTCAGAAAATAATGTACCACATCGGTCTTCTCGGGAACCCCTAATTGAAAAAGTATGAAATTTTTACACCGTATATATGGATATGTCATGTAAAATATCAATATCTTTCAACATAATCCACGTCTACTTGTACAGCTTTACGCCAGCGCGCCACAAGTGCATGTATTCCTAGCTTTTACCAGTATTTCTTTTGATCGTGTAGACATTTCTTCGCCGCATGAATCACTCCTTGTCATCTTCAAATCCAGTTTCACGGAGGACATCTTTAAGTGGACCAAATAGATGGAAATCAAAGGAAATGATGCCAACAGAGGATAATGGTGAATGGAGGAGTACAGCCCAACCCAATCTGGTGAGTACTTCCCTTGTTGCCAGACTTGTATGAGGGCGAGCGTTGTCGTGAAGGAGAAGAAGGTCTGCTGGATTCTTGTGTGGTCGAACTCTGCGAAAACGTTGATTGAGTTTTTTCAATGTCTTTATGTAAGCTTGCGAACTGATTGTCTCTACTCTTGGCATAACTTCCAAAGAATCACACCTTCAGTGTCCCAAAAGACAGTGACACGGACCTTTTCAGATGAAGCAGATGTTTTGAATTTTTTTCTTCGTGGTGAGTGCGGATGATGCTACTCCATTGACTGTCTTTTTGTCTCAAGTTCAAAATGATGTGCCCAAGTTTCATCACCTAAACAATCTTAGCCAAAAAGTTCTCTCCATCATCATTGAAAGGCTCCAACAATTCAAAAGAAAATGCTTTTCTTTTCCATCGGTGCTAATTTGTGAGATTTCATGGAACCCATCTTGCACAAACCTTAGAGAATCTGACAGTTTTTATAATTGCATTTGCACGACCGATGCTGACTGACAACTTTAAGGCCAATTGTTGAGTAGAGATGCACCTATCAGTAAGAATAGTGCTATCAACGCCTTTCAACAACTATGCATTGGTAGCTGTGGCAGACCATCCACAGTGCGGCCGATCTAGAAGCTTTGTATCTCCGCATTTCGATTCTTTTATTCTCTGAACCTTGTTACTTACTGTGCTCCTATCAACTACAAAGCTTCCATACCCATCACATGTGTGCTTGTGAATGTTCACAACAGTTTCCTTCTCTAAAACGAGAAATTCTATCATAATTCGCTGCTTAAGTTGCTAACATGCTCCATTTCAATGGTTTAGTGCACTCGTTTTATTTTTCGATTGCAGTACAATTGTATGCACACAATTGACACGTGCCATATTTAAAGTGTGCAAAGGTTCATGCCTCTCTGTTTATTATTAGCTGAGAAAATCGATGTGGTGCATTACCTTTTGGACGCTCCTCGTATCTACTTCTCTATCTTCATTGCTAATATTTTTTTACTTCATTCTGACTCCAACCTATTTACTTTACACATTTAATGTTGTTAGTGTCTATCGTTTTAACTGTTTATGTTGTTTAAGTCTGAGAGTTGATTCTGTGTAAGAAATTATGCTTTACCTCAATTCCCCATTGCCGGGGAATGGGAAAAAAGGGGAGGGGTGGGGGACTTATAGAAACGGAGAAATAAGGCAGCATGTCAAAGCAGTCGCCGCGCTGTGTTCGTGTCGGGAGTTTTTATTTCATTCTGTGATTGAAAAACCCTTTGACCCTGCCGGGATTCGATCCAAGTTCTTCTGTTTTGAAGCTCGACAAATTATCGATTTAGCCACCCACTCATATACAAGAATTTTCTCCAACAATTTATAACAAAAATATTGAAATAAAGATTTAACCATTGAAAGCTCCTTTTTGCCTATATCATGACATCACACTATATTGGACAGTAATAGTGCCATGTGTTCAATACTCTTGTGTACTTTGCTGAATCTTGAGTCTATTTTTACAACTTAACGGACAAAGATATTTTTTTTAAAGTCATAATATAAAACATTAGCAAAGAACTGTATAAAATGCTATGTAGAAATAGTGTTGGCCAAATATACAGCACAGCTTATGTAACAAATAAAGGTGCATTATTATCCATTTTTGTCTTGTAACTACCTCTCCTTCTAATTAACTCCCACTCACAAAGGACAACATATATCACATTTAATTTCAAAGCTTATACTTGCCTCAAGTTTCTGTATAAGTTCAGTATCTCCATCTATCCACGGGATATTCAGAAGCACCGAATGTATAGAACTTGGGTTGATGACATACGGAAAATTCTGTACTGCAACCATCCTAGTTAATATATCCTAGCATGACACAGAATGTTTACCTAGTTAATATATCCTAGCATGACACAGAATGTTTACCTAGTTAATATATCCTAGCATGACACAGAATGTTTACATTGAGTGTAATTATTTTCAAATGACTTTTGTTATAATAAATACAAATTCATCATTGGTATTATAAGATCACTTATGAGGGGAAAATAAATTTAACAAAAAACACCAACAATAAGATTAATCCTGTGTTCAAGTTAAAGCATATAACAAGGCCGTCGATATTTAAAAATTGAAAAGAGCAAGTACGTTCTTGGCATAGAACAAGGGTACTAAAGACTGTTTAGGAGTGCAGGGGACTGAGTTGATAGAAACATGTCATTCTCCAATTAAAGTGAACACTGATTTATATTGCTGTTAAGGTTGAAAATTTTTTAGTTTTGTTTTATGTAATATCAGGGTTGAAATACAAACTGGCCTGAACACTTTGCAGTGGGTGCATTGAGTTTGTGATCTTTATTCTCCTGTCCCACAGATATCCCCGGCCAATCCCGAAATGGAGTTGAGACCCACAACGGTAGTTGGTTGAGATTGTTTGCTCGCGCTTGTTTTTAATTGTTGAAATCATATTAACCGGAGGCAAGGCGCAAGACAGCAGCAGAGCTGGAAGCTGTAAGCGACTCATAACTGATGGCTTGAGCCAGAATCGGTGAAACACAACCATCCAGAATCTACTCCACCTCTTCGCGGTGCCTCTAAAAATAAACTAACCAGCATGGCCTGGCCAAGCGAGGAGGGATCGAAGGAAGGCAACCCCTACCCAAAAAATGTGGTCAATTCGAATGTGTTGGGTGCAAAAAGGCCTGTCACGGTTCTACTGCAAAACTGAACACAGCGCAACCATGCTCATTTAAAGCCCTTTTAAGGGCACATGACAATAACAACAATCAACTCTGTTAGTAGTCATCGAGTGACGAAGAGGTCAATCATTTCCTTTAGTAGTCATCAAGGGATGAAGAGGTCAATCATTTCCTTTAGCAGTCATCAAATGACGAAGAGGTCAATCATTTCCTTTAGTAGTCATTGAGTGACGAAGAGGTCAATCATTTCCTTTAGCAGTCATCAAGTGACGAAGAGGTCAATCAATTCCTTTAGTAGTCATCAAGTGACGAAGAGGTCAATCAATTCCTTTAGTAGTCATCAAGTGACGAAGAGGTCAATCAATTCCTTTAGTAGTCATCAAGTGACGAAGAGGTCAATCAATTCCTTTACCCAGTCATCAAATGACGAAGAGGTCAATCAATTCCTTTAGCAGTCATCAAGTGACGAAGAGGTCAATCAATTCCTTTAGTAGTCATCAAGTGACGAAGAGGTCAATCAATTCCTTTAGCAGTCATCAAGTGGCGAAGAGGTCAATCAATTACTTTAGTAGTCATCAAGTGACGAAGAGGTCAATCATTTCCTTTAGTAGTCATCAAGTGACGAAGAGGTCACTCATTTCCTTTAGCAGTCATCAAGTGAGGAAGAGGTCAATCAATTCCTTTAGTAGTCATCAAGTGACGAAGAGGTCAATCATTTCCTTTAGCAGTCATTAAGTGGCGAAGAGGTCAATCATTTCCTTTAGTAGTCATCGGTTGAACGCCATATATAAAGACCCATGTTAACCACATTTTAAAATTATGTTGCAAGGTTTGTTGCCAGTGCTACTGAATTCATGAACTGAACAAAGTCCCGTAAGAGTAAAATGAGTGGAATAATAATGGGCACTGTTCAAGTAAATTATTGCGATTTTGTTGACAAGAACGAGAAAAGCAGTAGGAAAATTGTAGCCAAAAAGTTGTAATTTTTCTAAGATAACTAGGCCAGCATTACAAATGAGTCCACGTTCTTTCAACCCACAATGAAAAAGTAACAAAGAAAAATAAAATCAATAAATACGCGGGGAGATGAGTTTGAAATTACATGATAAAAATTATAGGGAGGAGACAGGTAGAAAGAGAATGTTAAGCTAATACAAGATCAAATAAAATGTGTTACCCAATTCATGAAGACATAACAATGAAGGTGGTTTGAAAGTCAACCGAGCTGTAAATAAACCTGGCTTGCAGGTAAGGGGAGGTAATAAATGCGCAAAAATAGTTGGTCCCTTAACCTGTAAATCCAGCAGGTTTAAATTCTGGTTTAGTCTGTGTCACTGTGTATTTGTATGCATTTATTTCTCCTCCGAACAATGGTTAACTACTTCAGTCGACTAACTTCGAAGCAAATTCACTTTAGAGAATCGGAATCGTTTGATCGCCCGTATGGATTGCCTCACTCCACGGGGCATCAATGTATCCCTTTTTCATGGGTAATCTATCACCCCCACCCCCCCACCCCCTTCTGTCTCTCTCTCCTTACCTTCCCCCTTATTTTCCTTCTTACACTCCCATCTTCCCTCGTTTCCCGCTCTCTTTTCGACCTCCATACCCTGATCTCTCCAGTCGATATTCAGGGTCTATATTATATCATCCTCCACCGCCAGTCCTTGATAATCCCTTTATTACGCCTCACTTATCGCTAGGAATAATGTCTGGATTTATTTGCTTGTCTGTCTCTAATGATTACCTGTCTTATGTTTGACTGCACCTCATTCTAGTACCTGTTGATCTCGTCCAATCACGTGACTGATTTTCACACCCCCCCCCTTTTTTTCTCTCCCCCCCCCCCCACTAACTTTCTGCGTCCCATCTAAGTAAAAATGTAAAGTACCCCCGTCACGCCAAGTGACGTATAGGGCATATGGTGTTAGTGACCATAAAATTTACAGACTTTCAGCACATTATTTTTGCTGTACTGTGGTCGGTATTACGCCCCTGCCGCTCTACTTTCCCAGAAAAAAATCCGGTATCAATTTAAGGCTGGGTGAACTCGTAAGCCGTCGGTTGGGATCGAACCCTACACCTTGTCCTTAGTAGTCCAGTTCACTAACCACTGAGCTATCTCGGCTCCCTGCGTCCCATGTGATTGACAATAATCTACTCGCTGGATACGGTTGGACGGTGAATCTTAAGTTAAGTTACGATTTCATTTTACATATATTTTAGCGTACTAACTTTAACATTTTAACAATTTTCATCCTCCGACACATCTCTCTTTCGTTCCACCATTTCATCTCTTATCCCTCTGTTTATTTCTCTTTGTTTTACTTGTCCCTCTCTTCATAGATGTAGTAAAGATTTACTTTAGTTCGTTGTTCGTTTATTTTGTTCTCGTTCTCTGAGGAAGGCCGCATATAGGCCGAAACGTCAGTATTTTGTTGTGTCCCTTTTTTGTAAAGCTGTCACCACACCTTGTAGGAGTGTACGTTACACCTCACCACTTGCTTCGACTAATTTCGAACAGTACAAGTGTATCTATTGCTCCTAGCATTTGTCACGTTTCAGTAATTGTTTTAACCGGTGACGTATACTGGTTTGGGGATCTGGGCGACCGCTGACATAATAAATAAAAACATACATTATATTCAGTAGGCTAACATGAAGTAATATTTGCTAATGACATTATTATATTTTAAATTACTTATTTATTTGTAAACTCTATCCGTCTTGTTTGGGACGAAAATGTCTCGATGACTTTGTCATTAAAAGTACTGTTGGGTTGGTTTCTAAGTTTCTGAAGGAATGATTTCTCAATGGACATTATTACCAAACGAGATAAGCGTTCTTGTGTCTGAGTTGAGCGACAATAAGATTTGATTCTCTTGAGAGCAGAAAAAGTTATTTCTACAGATGTTGATGCGCATAACGTAGTTATAAATAGGTTAGGAAGTTCCGGTAACAGACATAGTTTCACTTCCACTTTGTGACGATTCTGATTGGCTAGAGCTAAAAATAATCCATGAAACCGCATTTTGTATAGGTATCTCTCGCCATATAATTTTGGCGGGAATTTTTTAATGTCAAGGTCATTAATTCTAAGTCGGAGAGAAGAGAACTGTAAGTAGTGGGAGGTGGACACAATGCTCCTGGTTTTTTAGTTGACCAAAGAGTAGGAGGAAGGAGGAAAGATTTCCTCCTTCAAGTACAAGAGTTATATAGTAGGATACCACCACTTTCCCATGGTGGAAGGTGGTGGTGGTGGTGGAGCTTCTGTCATGATATATATGTATATATGAATAGGGCTTGTATAGTGCATGAAGGGGTGGGTTGTTGATTACTGACTCATGTATTGGACATCAGTTTTTCCCGCCAAAGTGACTTCCAATAGGAGCTAGTGTGTGTGTGTGTGTTGTCCGGCTATAGACCACGCCCACTCCGGAAGTGAAACTACCATATAAGGGAGTAGTGATACGTTAGTTATTTCATAGTTATGGTGAGTATATATACATATAATAGTAATAAGTTAATAGTTATTATATCTACGTTGACGTAAATGGGCCCCGTATTTAAGATATGGACCATAAGTAGGTATATATACATACATATATTGGCAAATCTTGCTGGCGGTATTAACGAACAGTCATTTTCTCCTACCGTGGCAGCTCAATATCTCCCACCGTTGCCGCTCTCGCGTGAGTTTATTGATTATTGTCTCCAGCGAGCGCGAAACGCAACAAGTAGTTATGTAAAAAAAGGCGCGTACACGATTTAATATATGCATTCGACCAACGTCGGTCACTTAGTCAACCACAGTGTTAACACTGCTAGATAGGGTCCATATCTGTAAAGTATTAACAGATTCCGTGAACACTCTCAACGTTTCTATTTAGCGAGCTGAGCCTGGAGAATACTCGCCCGCATCTAGGACAATTGTATTAATTACCAGCCAGCGTTGTTCCTTTAGGCTACCTCTCCAAAAGAGAGAGGAAAAATATATATATAAGCTAACTAGCTAGAATAACTCAAACCAATACGCTAATTGGGAAGAGCGCTATGGATATTAGTGAGCAGAGTATTTTACAAAAAACCGACCGCAAGGTTAGCATGTCTTATCTTATTCTCTCTTCATCGCTTATTTTTTTTTTTTTTTTTTTTTTTTTAGGCTATTTTTAAAATACTCTAACTTTTTAATATTTCAAATTACTTTAGGTGACTTTTGCCGAAGAGTTGGTGACAATCCATCATTTGGATGATCTTACAGAGGATAGACGCTCAACGTGGATGCAGGTTGCCTGTGACAGGCACAGATTTGCGAGAAGAATAGCAACAACGGCATTAGTTATAGAGCCTATTCTTCAACCGCCAACGTCAAAAGCAGGATAAATAGCGTCTCTTCCAAAACTCGAGAAGGAAACAAGCGCCATAATTAGAGATGTAATAAGTAAAACGAACAAAAACCGCAACTTCTAAAACTATCAAATGTGCGATAAACCTAATACCCAACAAGCCCATGCTGCAATTGACAAACTACCAGTCATACACAACGCGTTTTTTTTAAATAATTTTTTCACCTAGCGAAAAACCTACGATCCTCCCTTTACGATTCTGACGTGAACGCTAGACTCGCGATATAACAGTTTGCAACCGATGCCTCCAACTACACATCGTAGAAAAACTACAATATGGATATTCTCACATGGCGGAGTTCTATTAAAATATTTGCAAAACATATATATTAAAATATAAATTTAAAATGTTGGTTTTTATAAAGAAAAGAGCGTCTGTTTTTTTTTGTGTGTGTTATTCATTATTCTTATCAGGTTAATAAACTTTGTGGGAATCCATAGTGACTCACCAACGTCCAAACCATTCCTCTGTCTAAACTAGCAAATACCGTTTCGTAATCTTTGTTCAATTGTTATACGTAGAGTAGTTATGTGATCAACACATGAGCTGTTCTTCCTAAAAAATACGTGTGCGTCTCTCAAATGTTTCTCTGTGACCTTTTTTTAGTCTCTCCAAAATAAATCTACTTAATTTTTTTATTCATCCTGGCACTGATAGCAGCATAATTCCCATATAATATGTACACCCCTGTAAACTTCCTTTCTAATGGTAGTTGATCATATAACCTTCTTCCGTCTCCCAAATGTTATCTAATAGAGTATGTAACATCATGGTAGAGGTGTTAATACTCCGAAGGAATTTCATCTGGCCCTATGGCTTTACCATTTTTTTTAATAACTTCTACTGGTAGTATATCTTGAGGATTATTTGAGCCGGGTCTGTTCCAAAAGTTCTTCAAAGTGCTATTTCCATCTCGCTAGGTGTTCCCTTATAGTACTAGGCAGATTTCCTGTCTTATCTCTAATAAAGGCAGCAATCTGTTTGCATTTTCCACACAATTTTCTGTGTACGGTTGTACAGTGCTTTATAATTCCTTTTATTTGCTGCTTCCTCTGCCTCTTTAGCTAGATCATCTATATATTTCCGCTGGCCACTTTTACTCTCTCCAGAACGATTCTGCGTAATATATTTCTTGACACTGATAACGGCTACCATGGAGCGTCATTCCGCTCTGTCTCTTGCTTTAATGGTGCACGTTGTCATAGGCTGACGTGTTCATCTTTTGATGTTACTCGTCCATGTTAGTCGTGGTCTGCCTCTCCCTCTTTTACTTTGTATTTTCCCCTCCAGGATTACTTTTAGTAGACTGTTGTGTCTTTTAACATGGCCCAACAATCGCATTTGTCTTGTTTGAATTGTGCTTAGTAGTTCTCTTTTCGTTGTTAGTTGTTTTAAGACTTCATCGTTGTTTTCTTTTCCATCCATCCAATTCTACCTATTCTTCTATATACCACATATCAAAGGCTTCAGTTGTCTGTTCAGTTTTCTTGTCTAACGTCCCTGTTTATGCACCATTTAGGAATGTTGAGAAGACAACATTTTGCTATTCTTAGTTTTAGCACTGATCTTATTTGCTTTGATGTTAGTATATTTTTCATGGCATTAACGTTATTTTTCACCATTCATATTCTTTTGCTTATTTCAATGTTACATTTTCCATTACTGGTTATAGTATGTCCAAGGTAGTTGTAGCTCTGAACTATCTCCAAGTCTATTCCTTCAATTTTGATATCCACTTGCTGGTTTTGAATATTTTCTTTGTTTATTGTCATAGTTTTACTTTCTTTTGATATTCATATCTAATCCATATTTATTTATTTATTTTTTGCTTGTCATGTTTAATTCATTAAGTAATGTTGTAGATCTTTATGATTTTCTGGTACTAATACAGTATCATCAGCATATTTTAGGTTAATGATCATCTCTCCATTAATGTTTAGGTATGGCATTTATGTGATGTTTTAAAGATTTTCTCGATGTATATACTGCACAAGCATGTTTACTCCTCTTTTTATAAAATAGGTATCGAGTTCTCTTTGTTATATTTTATTATCGCTGTTTGCCCGCGGTATAAATTATTTATCTCAGTCATCCTTCAAAACTGGGAACTATTGATATGGTGATACGAGGGATCAACAACAATATATTTTTCTGACACCGTAATCTCTGATAAACTCACAGACAGCGTTACGAGTGACGTCGATAATTTTTTTTTTTGTTTGGAAAAGTTGAGATAGTTTAACATCTGTTGAACGTGTTCTTTTCAATATTGGATATTCAGATGAGACCAAAATCAAAGCAGAATCCATAATTACCGAGCTAGGCGAAACACTGGGATGTGCTGTTGGTGACGCATGCGAAAAAGATGATGGTGTTATTGTCGAAACACCATGATGGTTGAGTGAACATGTTGTTGACATGACAGATACGGTTGTCGTTATTGTTGCTGACAACAACCATTTTTTTTTTAATTTGGTGATGAGTATGTGAAGGATCGTGATGTCATTTGTATCCTAGATGTGTTGAAGCGAAGAGATTTCTATCTTGCAGATACACCTGCAAATGTTCGCCTTTTCCAGCAAAGATCCTACACAAGGGAGAAGGCTAATGGGTCTGTAATTCTTGGAGATCAATTTTATTTGTGACTTTTCCGAGTCAAGGAATGGTATGTTGAGATCTCCTCCCACACAGATGATGCTTGTCCTAAGTGTCAAATATTGTTAACGAGCCTGAAAAACCAGTCATCGAGGTGGTATTGTCGGCAGGTTTGAAGAAATCAATGTCGAACTCTGATATTGACAAATACATATCTCTCCCCAATTATCATTATAGATCTGTCTGACATCATATGGAAGAATATCTAAAGCGTCATCGTCAACTGTTAGTTTTCTTCTTTTCGCAGAACATCCAGTTTCCACTCGATGTGATAGCTCGTTTGTGTGACGCCGATGAAGAAGTAGAAGGAGTCTGTATGGGGAACGATGAATACTGCTGTAGTTCGTATGTAAATTGTCGCTACTATTAAACGACGAACTGTAAAGAGGCTGTATGGGTGAGTGGTAGCGATACAGGTAGTGATATTGCATTTTTGGTTTTCTAGATGTTTTTTCTTTAGATTGTTGAGGTGCATTTGCACACGAAATATCACCAATAGATTTGTTTTCACTAGCAGAAAATCACCATAGACTTTTTTCTCCCACAGATCCTCATTTCTTATCTTATATCCGAACTTATCTTGGAACTAGTTTCCTGACGTATTTGTGACACAGGTGACTTCCTACCGCTGAGAGTTATTTTCACGATGCATCGTTTAAGAGCTGTTGAACTGGGCTCTTTTCGATATTGGATATTCAGATGAGTCCAGAATCAGGAAGAATCCATAATGACTGAGCTACTCGAAACACTGAGATGTGCTGTTGGTGACACATGTGAAAAAAGATGATGGCGTTGTTGTCGAAACATCATGATGGCTGAGTGAACATGTTGTTGACATGACAGATACTGTTGTCGTTATTGATGCTGACAACACAGTTGTTTTTTTTCGGTGATGAGCATGTGAAATGTTGTATCTCCCCATCAACTGACAACATGGTAAAAACTTGTAGTCGGTGGCTCTGGTGTACGACTCGTTATGACAGAGGCTGACACACTCACAGAGTTTGTAGTGTCAACATAAGAACATACCCAGATTTGTCGACGCATCAGAGATTGTAGGATCAGCACAGTTGACATGCTCACGTGCCTCAACACACACTCGATTGTAATGTCTCTGCTCTACATGTATTATCGATGTTCTTGTAGTCGACACTGTCGCGGTGTGATCGTTCAAGATGTCATAGATGTCGACACACTAGGCTGTAATGTCGGTGATATATGTGATGGTATTGGTGTCGGGAGAATACAATTTGTAATGTCAACACCCCACATTCTCTCTTATTAACAACTAGTCGAGTCACCTTTCATGATAAGCGTGGTCGGTGACGCACACATTTCGATGTTGTTTTAATGGTATCGAGCAAAATTTAATATCAAAATATATCAAAAATGTTCAAACTTTTTTTTTTGTTTTTATGTTGATGTAGTTGTAGTCTTGCGCGCATCAGAATAACGAGATCGCCATCACTGAGACCGGTGTCGACACGCTCTCTGTTTTGTGTGAGATATGTCAACTGAACGTATGTTTTGTTTCTACCCTAGCTGTGTTCGAGTAAGTTGGTTTTTGTGTACCAGATCAACCTTTTATTCATCATCTTCCACAGCAACTTTCCTACATAAGGGAGCAGGCAGATGGGTCTGTAATTCTTGGAGATAATTTGTGTGTGTGTGTGACTTTTCTGAGTCAAGGTATGGTATGTAGAGATCTCCTCCCAAGCAGACGATACGTGTCCTAAGTGTCAAATATTGTTAACGATCATGAAAAAAAACCAGTCATCGAGGTGGCATTGTCGACAGGCTTGAAGAAATCAATGTCGAAATTTGACATTGACAAATACCTGAACACTGTCCTTCACCCTCATTGTAATGTTTAAGTAAGATTTCCTGGAATGAAATTCGACATCTAGGTGAGCATCGCGTCAAACATATCCTAGGCTGTGATTGAGCTCGATGTTTTACATCCCCTTTGACTGGAGGATGATGAGCCTGTAAAGCACGGAAGCCGTGTTGTCATCGAACGGTCTAGGTATGGTATGTAGAGATCTCCTTCCAGGTAGATAATACATGTCTTGAGTGTCAAATTCGGTTAACGATCCTGAAAAAAGACATGATGACGGAATCCTCGAGGTGTGAGCAATATTGTTATAAGACCATGATTACCATGTACCATACCAACGGACGTAGACAATCATCATACCCGACCATATTTGTCTGTCCACACGGCAACTTATCAGTTCAGTTGTTGAGTGTTTTCCATCTTCTCTCTTTATCGGACACGATCTTTCATTCTTTTTTTTATTTTGCCACTTGTAACCAAGTATTCGAACTTTACTTTTTTTCATGATGTGCCTGTAAAATATCGATTGTTACTTTCGACTGTTGATTAAGAGCTCTCTTTTTGTGTTGGACTGTTTTCAAATATTCAGGGAACGCTCAAATTCTTCTGAGAAAGGCCACATATGCGGTCTCTAAGCGGCTTTTCATTTGGTTGTCTGCTGACCAGCGATGTCACCACCACCTCATGTATACTTGACTCTGACAGGCGATTTGCGAAAAAAATAAGAGGGAAGCAAGTAGGTATGAACGCCGTATACAAACAAGACATGAGAATCTGTGGCAAAATCAATCTAGCCAGGGGTCTGATGGTGACATATATCGAATGATTTGACATGAACCCTCTACTTTTCAACATCTTCACTTTTAAAAGTAACAGGTGAATCGACTAAGGTATAGATAGCATACTACCCAAAACCGGCGCTTTTTATTCTGCTGCGAAGATAGAGATAGTGGACACGATGTACGTACACGATCAGTAGACTGAACTTACCCAATTGATCAAAAGACTTGAGCAATTGAGTGAGAATCGAACACTGGTGAACCAGACAAAGACGACTTCAAATTTGTGTCTCTCCGATCAAAGAGATTGTGAACACACTTTCAAAACTTCCACAAGTTGATTCAGAAACTATCGCGATGACCCGCGAAACACGGGTGAGTCGAAAAAAAAAAAAAAAACACGAGCCATATTACGACCACCAATCAATTCAACCATTCCAACAAAACTAGCATCTGTCATTTTCCCGTTACAACCGAATGTCTGGTGACGAAGCGCAAACATATATTTACAACACCGCTAGGCCAGCGTCATTACCGAACAACAAGTGTCCTTCAACCAAGAAAAAATGTCTCATTTGATCATGTTGATGTCGCATGTAACCACTACACGACGACTGCGACATCAACATGATCAAATGAGACATTTTTTCTTGGTTGAAGGACACTTGTTGTTCGGTAATGACGCTGGCCTAGCGGTGTTGTAAATATATGTTTGCGCTTCGTCACCAGACATTCGGTTGTAACGGGAAAATGACAGATGCTAGTTTTGTTGGAATGGTTGAATTGATTGGTGGTCGTAATATGGCTCGTGTTTTTTTTTTTTTTCGACTCACCCGTGTTTCGCGGGTCATCGCGATAGTTTCTGAATCAACTTGTGGAAGTTTTGAAAGTGTGTTCACAATCTCTTTGATCGGAGAGACACAAATTTGAAGTCGTCTTTGTCTGGTTCACCAGTGTTCGATTCTCACTCAATTGCTCAAGTCTTTTGAACAATTGGGTAAGTTCAGTCTACTGATCGTGTACGTACATCGTGTCCACTATCTCTATCTTCGCAGCAGAATAAAAAGCGCCGGTTTTGGGTAGTATGCTATCTATACCTTAGTCGATTCACCTGTTACTTTTAAAAGTGAAGATGTTGAAAAGTAGAGGGTTCATGTCAAATCATTCGATATATGTCACCATCAGACCCCTGGCTAGATTGATTTTGCCACAGATTCTCATGTCTTGTTTGTATACGGCGTTCATACCTACTTGCTTCCCTCTTATTTTTTTCGCAAATCGCCTGTCAGAGTCAAGTATACATGAGGTGGTGGTGACATCGCTGGTCAGCAGACAACCAAATGAAAAGCCGCTTAGAGACCGCATATGTGGCCTTTCTCAGAAGAATTTGAGCGTTCCCTGAATATTTGAAAACAGTCCAACACAAAAAGAGAGCTCTTAATCAACAGTCGAAAGTAACAATCGATATTTTACAGGCACATCATGAAAAAAAGTAAAGTTCGAATACTTGGTTACAAGTGGCAAAATAAAAAAAAGAATGAAAGATCGTGTCCGATAAAGAGAGAAGATGGAAAACACTCAACAACTGAACTGATAAGTTGCCGTGTGGACAGACAAATATGGTCGGGTATGATGATTGTCTACGTCCGTTGGTATGGTACATGGTAATCATGGTCTTATAACAATATTGCTCACACCTCGAGGATTCCGTCATCATGTCTTTTTTCAGGATCGTTAACCGAATTTGACACTCAAGACATGTATTATCTACCTGGAAGGAGATCTCTACATACCATACCTAGACCGTTCGATGACAACACGGCTTCCGTGCTTTACAGGCTCATCATCCTCCAGTCAAAGGGGATGTAAAACATCGAGCTCAATCACAGCCTAGGATATGTTTGACGCGATGCTCACCTAGATGTCGAATTTCATTCCAGGAAATCTTACTTAAACATTACAATGAGGGTGAAGGACAGTGTTCAGGTATTTGTCAATGTCAAATTTCGACATTGATTTCTTCAAGCCTGTCGACAATGCCACCTCGATGACTGGTTTTTTTTCATGATCGTTAACAATATTTGACACTTAGGACACGTATCGTCTGCTTGGGAGGAGATCTCTACATACCATACCTTGACTCAGAAAAGTCACACACACACACAAATTATCTCCAAGAATTACAGACCCATCTGCCTGCTCCCTTATGTAGGAAAGTTGCTGTGGAAGATGATGAATAAAAGGTTGATCTGGTACACAAAAACCAACTTACTCGAACACAGCTAGGGTAGAAACAAAACATACGTTCAGTTGACATATCTCACACAAAACAGAGAGCGTGTCGACACCGGTCTCAGTGATGGCGATCTCGTTATTCTGATGCGCGCAAGACTACAACTACATCAACATAAAAACAAAAAAAAAAGTTTGAACATTTTTGATATATTTTGATATTAAATTTTGCTCGATACCATTAAAACAACATCGAAATGTGTGCGTCACCGACCACGCTTATCATGAAAGGTGACTCGACTAGTTGTTAATAAGAGAGAATGTGGGGTGTTGACATTACAAATTGTATTCTCCCGACACCAATACCATCACATATATCACCGACATTACAGCCTAGTGTGTCGACATCTATGACATCTTGAACGATCACACCGCGACAGTGTCGACTACAAGAACATCGATAATACATGTAGAGCAGAGACATTACAATCGAGTGTGTGTTGAGGCACGTGAGCATGTCAACTGTGCTGATCCTACAATCTCTGATGCGTCGACAAATCTGGGTATGTTCTTATGTTGACACTACAAACTCTGTGAGTGTGTCAGCCTCTGTCATAACGAGTCGTACACCAGAGCCACCGACTACAAGTTTTTACCATGTTGTCAGTTGATGGGGAGATACAACATTTCACATGCTCATCACCGAAAAAAAACAACTGTGTTGTCAGCATCAATAACGACAACAGTATCTGTCATGTCAACAACATGTTCACTCAGCCATCATGATGTTTCGACAACAACGCCATCATCTTTTTTCACATGTGTCACCAACAGCACATCTCAGTGTTTCGAGTAGCTCAGTCATTATGGATTCTTCCTGATTCTGGACTCATCTGAATATCCAATATCGAAAAGAACCCAGTTCAACAGCTCTTAAACGATGCATCGTGAAAATAACTCTCAGCGGTAGGAAGTCACCTGTGTCACAAATACGTCAGGAAACTAGTTCCAAGATAAGTTCGGATATAAGATAAGAAATGAGGATCTGTGGGAGAAAAAAGTCTATGGTGATTTTCTGCTAGTGAAAACAAATCTATTGGTGATATTTCGTGTGCAAATGCACCTCAACAATCTAAAGAAAAAACATCTAGAAAACCAAAAATGCAATATCACTACCTGTATCGCTACCACTCACCCATACAGCCTCTTTACAGTTCGTCGTTTAATAGTAGCGACAATTTACATACGAACTACAGCAGTATTCATCGTTCCCCATACAGACTCCTTCTACTTCTTCATCGGCGTCACACAAACGAGCTATCACATCGAGTGGAAACTGGATGTTCTGCGAAAAGAAGAAAACTAACAGTTGACGATGACGCTTTAGATATTCTTCCATATGATGTCAGACAGATCTATAATGATAATTGGGGAGAGATATGTATTTGTCAATATCAGAGTTCGACATTGATTTCTTCAAACCTGCCGACAATACCACCTCGATGACTGGTTTTTCAGGCTCGTTAACAATATTTGACACTTAGGACAAGCATCATCTGTGTGGGAGGAGATCTCAACATACCATTCCTTGACTCGGAAAAGTCACAAATAAAATTGATCTCCAAGAATTACAGACCCATTAGCCTTCTCCCTTGTGTAGGATCTTTGCTGGAAAAGGCGAACATTTGCAGGTGTATCTGCAAGATAGAAATCTCTTCGCTTCAACACATCTAGGATACAAATGACATCACGATCCTTCACATACTCATCACCAAATTAAAAAAAAAAATGGTTGTTGTCAGCAACAATAACGACAACCGTATCTGTCATGTCAACAACATGTTCACTCAACCATCATGGTGTTTCGACAATAACACCATCATCTTTTTCGCATGCGTCACCAACAGCACATCCCAGTGTTTCGCCTAGCTCGGTAATTATGGATTCTGCTTTGATTTTGGTCTCATCTGAATATCCAATATTGAAAAGAACACGTTCAACAGATGTTAAACTATCTCAACTTTTCCAAACAAAAAAAAAATTATCGACGTCACTCGTAACGCTGTCTGTGAGTTTATCAGAGATTACGGTGTCAGAAAAATATATTGTTGTTGATCCCTCGTATCACCATATCAATAGTTCCCAGTTTTGAAGGATGACTGAGATAAATAATTTATACCGCGGGCAAACAGCGATAATAAAATATAACAAAGAGAACTCGATACCTATTTTATAAAAAGAGGAGTAAAACATGCTTGTGCAGTATATACATCGAGAAAATCTTTAAAACATCACATAAATGCCATACCTAAACATTAATGGAGAGATGATCATTAACCTAAAATATGCTGATGATACTGTATTAGTACCAGAAAATCATAAAGATCTACAACATTACTTAATGAATTAAACATGACAAGCAAAAAATAAATAAATAAATATGGATTAGATATGAATATCAAAAGAAAGTAAAACTATGACAATAAACAAAGAAAATATTCAAAACCAGCAAGTGGATATCAAAATTGAAGGAATAGACTTGGAGATAGTTCAGAGCTACAACTACCTTGGACATACTATAACCAGTAATGGAAAATGTAACATTGAAATAAGCAAAAGAATATGAATGGTGAAAAATAACGTTAATGCCATGAAAAATATACTAACATCAAAGCAAATAAGATCAGTGCTAAAACTAAGAATAGCAAAATGTTGTCTTCTCAACATTCCTAAATGGTGCATAAACAGGGACGTTAGACAAGAAAACTGAACAGACAACTGAAGCCTTTGATATGTGGTATATAGAAGAATAGGTAGAATTGGATGGATGGAAAAGAAAACAACGATGAAGTCTTAAAACAACTAACAACGAAAAGAGAACTACTAAGCACAATTCAAACAAGACAAATGCGATTGTTGGGCCATGTTAAAAGACACAACAGTCTACTAAAAGTAATCCTGGAGGGGAAAATACAAAGTAAAAGAGGGAGAGGCAGACCACGACTAACATGGACGAGTAACATCAAAAGATGAACACGTCAGCCTATGACAACGTGCACCATTAAAGCAAGAGACAGAGCGGAATGACGCTCCATGGTAGCCGTTATCAGTGTCAAGAAATATATTACGCAGAATCGTTCTGGAGAGAGTAAAAGTGGCCAGCGGAAATATATAGATGATCTAGCTAAAGAGGCAGAGGAAGCAGCAAATAAAAGGAATTATAAAGCACTGTACAACCGTACACAGAAAATTGTGTGGAAAATGCAAACAGATTGCTGCCTTTATTAGAGATAAGACAGGAAATCTGCCTAGTACTATAAGGGAACACCTAGCGAGATGGAAATAGCACTTTGAAGAACTTTTGGAACAGACCCGGCTCAAATAATCCTCAAGATATACTACCAGTAGAAGTTATTAAAAAAATGGTAAAGCCATAGGGCCAGATGAAATTCCTTCGGAGTATTAACACCTCTACCATGATGTTACATACTCTATTAGATAACATTTGGGAGACGGAAGAAGGTTATATGATCAACTACCATTAGAAAGGAAGTTTACAGGGGTGTACATATTATATGGGAATTATGCTGCTATCAGTGCCAGGATGAATAAAAAAATTAAGTAGATTTATTTTGGAGAGACTAAAAAAAAGGTCACAGAGAAACATTTGAGAGACGCACACGTATTTTTTAGGAAGAACAGCTCATGTGTTGATCACATAACTACTCTACGTATAACAATTGAACAAAGATTACGAAACGGTATTTGCTAGTTTAGACAGAGGAATGGTTTGGACGTTGGTGAGTCACTATGGATTCCCACAAAGTTTATTAACCTGATAAGAATAATGAATAACACACACAAAAAAAAACAGACGCTCTTTTCTTTATAAAAACAACATTTTAAATTTATATTTTAATATATATGTTTTGCAAATATTTTAATAGAACTCCGCCATGTGAGAATATCCATATTGTAGTTTTTTCTACGATGTGTAGTTGGAGGCATCGGTTGCAAACTGTTATATCGCGAGTCTAGCGTTCACGTCAGAATCGTAAAGGGAGGATCGTAGGTTTTTCGCTAGGTGAAAAAATTATTTAAAAAAAACGCGTTGTGTATGACTGGTAGTTTGTCAATTGCAGCATGGGCTTGTTGGGTATTAGGTTTATCGCACATTTGATAGTTTTAGAAGTTGCGGTTTTTGTTCGTTTTACTTATTACATCTCTAATTATGGCGCTTGTTTCCTTCTCGAGTTTTGGAAGAGACGCTATTTATCCTGCTTTTGACGTTGGCGGTTGAAGAATAGGCTCTATAACTAATGCCGTTGTTGCTATTCTTCTCGCAAATCTGTGCCTGTCACAGGCAACCTGCATCCACGTTGAGCGTCTATCCTCTGTAAGATCATCCAAATGATGGATTGTCACCAACTCTTCGGCAAAAGTCACCTAAAGTAATTTGAAATATTAAAAAGTTAGAGTATTTTAAAAATAGCCTAAAAAAAAAAAAAAAAAAAATAAGCGATGAAGAGAGAATAAGATAAGACATGCTAACCTTGCGGTCGGTTTTTTGTAAAATACTCTGCTCACTAATATCCATAGCGCTCTTCCCAATTAGCGTATTGGTTTGAGTTATTCTAGCTAGTTAGTTTATATATATATTTTTCCTCTCTCTTTTGGAGAGGTAGCCTAAAGGAACAACGCTGGCTGGTAATTAATACAATTGTCCTAGATGCGGGCGAGTATTCTCCAGGCTCAGCTCGCTAAATAGAAACGTTGAGAGTGTTCACGGAATCTGTTAATACTTTACAGATATGGACCCTATCTAGCAGTGTTAACACTGTGGTTGACTAAGTGACCGACGTTGGTCGAATGCATATATTAAATCGTGTACGCGCCTTTTTTTACATAACTACTTGTTGCGTTTCGCGCTCGCTGGAGACAATAATCAATAAACTCACGCGAGAGCGGCAACGGTGGGAGATATTGAGCTGCCACGGTAGGAGAAAATGACTGTTCGTTAATACCGCCAGCAAGATTTGCCAATATATGTATGTATATATACCTACTTATGGTCCATATCTTAAATACGGGGCCCATTTACGTCAACGTAGATATAATAACTATTAACTTATTACTATTATATGTATATATACTCACCATAACTATGAAATAACTAATGTATCACTACTCCCTTATATGGTAGTTTCACTTCCGGAGTGGGCGTGGTCTATAGCCGGACAACACACACACACACACTAGCTCCTATTGGAAGTCACTTTGGCGGGAAAAACTGATGTCCAATACATGAGTCAGTAATCAACAACCCACCCCTTCATGCACTATACAAGCCCTATTCATATATACATATATATCATGACAGAAGCTCCACCACCACCACCACCTTCCACCATGGGAAAGTGGTGGTATCCTACTATATAACTCTTGTACTTGAAGGAGGAAATCTTTCCTCCTTCCTCCTACTCTTTGGTCAACTAAAAAACCAGGAGCATTGTGTCCACCTCCCACTACTACTGTACCGCTGCTTGTTAGCGGTTTCATGTACTATTTTAGTTTCGGTTTCATTCACAAACATTATAGTGACCATAGGAAAACCTTGCTTTAATAAATGCAAATGAAAGCAAAAAAATCATATTGGCCTACGAAATATGTAATAGAATATTCTAAAAATTTGTAATATAATTCTGAGGAAAAAAAATATATACAAAATTATCATTTCCTTTTGTATTTCGTTAATATGTTCAGACTATCGGCGGTAGCAGCGGTAGCATAGAGAATACGCCACTGGTTTTAACCTACTTTATGAATGAGATCAGAATCCATTTCTTCAAGCACACCCATTTCCTTTAACTCAATCAATGAACGTTCCTCGGCATTTAACGTCAGCCTCATGGCATTCTTTGTCTTTAGTGCTGCCATCACATTGGGATGTTGCAACTGAGTCAAACCTTAGTAATAAGGAACAAAGTATTACTGATATCTGCAATTCAGAAGAATCTATCTTACCAAGGTAACCACTAAAAAACACTTAACAAAATTATTACTAAATTTTATCAAAAATACAAACAAATTATTAACTCTATATATTACATTATCTTTAAGCAAAAAACATGTTGAGATTGCATGAACATCTTAAATTTAGCAATCAAGACACTATTACTATTGGTCACTATTACTATTGGTCACTATTACTATTGGTCACTATTACTCATCTAAAGTAAAATATAACTCGATTTCAGTGCATCTACAAGGAACAATGTTGCGGTGAATTTAGTTGAGGAATTAACATATCATACCACGTATTTAGGTCAGATCAGGTATTTTTACCTGCTACTGTATGCAGTAAACAGTACAACCTGTGGCTGCCTTGCAGGTAAGCTCGTGAGAGTAAAAGGCTAAGGGAGGGTACCCCGAAGTAAAACAACCCCACTGTCTTGTGGGTGAAACTTTTTAGTCAAAGGCTAGAGGAGCCAACCGTAAACAAACCGATGGAAGGCAACAGAAAACCACCGTCGTATTTTCTTTGTACAATCATGAATCGCCATCATGGACAATAGGAAAACAGACAAGAAAATCACTGGAGTCTGTAGAAATGTGGTTTTACAGAAGAATGTTGAGAGTACCATGGACAGCTAAGAAGAGTAATGAAGATGTTCTGAGAGAGGTCAAAGCAAAATGAGAGCTAATTTCCAATATTAGGAAGAAACAATCATAATTTTGTTGGCCATGCAATGAGAAGAGAACAACTGGAATGTATTGTAACAACTAGAAAAATTGAGGGACGAAGAGATAGAGGGAAGCAAAGAGAAAAAAATGACAGACAGCTTAAGAGAATGGCTTGGCAGAAGGTCAACAACAGAAATGATAAATAGCTGCCTAGATCGAAGGTTGTGGAGATACATGATCACCTACGCCAGTAGGCCCGGCACTTGATGATGATTACCGCGTATTGCAGGGCTTCAATAGAAAGAAAGAAAGGAAGGAAGAAAGAAAGGAAGGAAGAAAGTTAATATTATAAATTAATGTATGTGACAAGAAGTGATTACTGAGAGTCATGAGGCTGGCTACTTATCTATTAAAGAACAAAAGCCATGAGGATGTGGCTAATGAAGGTTATCAAGGTGCTGGTTGTTTATGAATTAGAAAACAGAAACCATAAAGAAGTGACTAATGAGAGTTAATCATGAGGCTGGCTGTTTATCTAGCAGAAAATAGAAACCATATAGGTGTGACTAATGAGAGTTAATCATTAGACTGGCTGTTTATCTAGCAGAAAATACAAATCACAAAGGTTTGACTAATGAGAGTTAATCATGAGGCTGGCTGTTTATCTAGCAGAAAATAGAAACCACAAAGCTGAGACTAATGAGGGTTATCCTGAGGCTGGCTGTTTATCTACTAGAAAACATAAACTACAAAGATGTGACTAATGAGGGTTCTCCAGGGATGGACTACCTGTCAGATAGAAAACAGAAGCCAAAGGAGATGAACATATTTTTCTAAAGTACATAAATTTAATAGCTTGTATTACATATATATATATAGTTCTTGTTACTTATTAATTAATTATTTTTTTTGGGAGAAAGTGATGATTATATTTTTTTCTAGTTTTGTCTTAATTTAATTATGATCACTAAGGTGTTCACGGACAGCGCAAAAAATACAATAAATTAATTGAAGACGTGTAGTCCACAGATCAACTGAAAACCTGGTCACCTACAGTGCACAGGAAATAGAGGATGCTCTAAAAGAAAAGAAACACACACTGGCAGTGTGGGTCGACATGGAGAAGGCTTTTGATAGGGTTTGGCGAGAGGGTTTAAAGAACAAGCTTTTTAGACTTGACATCCAGGGTCGTTAATTCAATTGGGTCTCTCAATACCTTCAGGATAGAACGGTCAGAGTACAAGTTCAACTAAGTAAGAAGGTCTCTATCGAACAAGGTGTCCCACAAGTCGGAGTCTTGTCCCCAACACTCTTTTTAATTTTCATAAATGACATCGTAATGGACATTCCACCCAGAATACACTCAGCAATATACGCAGATGATCTGGCGTTATGGGCTCGCGAGGAAAGTATGTCGGTGGCTGGACCCAGGATGCAAGATGCCCTAGGTAAACTTAACAAATGGACGAACACCTGGTTCTTACCAATCAACGAAAAAAAACTACATATACAATTTTCAGCCTATTAAGAAACACACTCTCTGCAAACTTGAAGATAAAAGACCATACACTCCATATTGACCAAAACCCAACATATTTTGGCGTCACCATGAATCGCAGAATGACTTGGAAAAATCAGATAGACAGAGCAAGGAAAAAGCCAGAAAACGAACAAATATTATGAAGAAATTGGCAGGAACGGACTGGGGAGCAGACAGCAATATTTTGAAAAGAGTATGATACGTAGGAAGAATCAGACCAGTTCCAGAGTATGGAATCACAGCCTGGGCTATAGCTTCCAAATCACATCTTAGCAAAATTAACTGAACACAGAACCAAGCTGCCCGTATCATCACTGGTACTATTAAATCTACACCAATCAAGACTCTAGAAACAGTAACAGATTTACAACCCTTAGATCACAGACGGGTCACTGAAGTATTGCAACAAGCGGAGAAATATAGAAGGCTCCTTAGCCACCCCATGCACCAAAGAATATCTGTTTCCGGATTTGTACGTCTAAAGAGGAGCAACTTCGCTGCAATTGCCAATAAACTAACTACTGGAGACCCAGTACTTTCCCAAACAATATCGAAACCCTTGAGCCCATCTGATATGTCTCCTGATGGAAAAAATAAAATATCAGAATTTAAGGAAAATATAACAGGAATCATGAAAAAAGGCACCCAATCAGACACAGAAAGAAAACACGTAGCAGAAAACCCACATACACGATATCTACCCACAGGACTCTTTGTCCCACATATACACAGGTGGCTCCGCTACAAATGCCACCAGAAATTGAGGGGAGGTGTGTTCTTGACTTGAATAATCAGGATGAGAACACCAAGTCAATAGCTACTGGAACATTCTTAAACAACCTCAAAGCAGAAACTGAGGCCATCAGAGATGCTGCAACACTGGCAACTCAATACAAAAATAACATGCACAATAAATTGGTGATTCTGACTGATGCACTGTCAATACTATCAACTCTAAAATCCCCAAGAACAATGAACTAGATGACTTGAGAACAACCCTGGACCAACTATGCAATAACTTCCAGAGAGTAGTCATTCAGTGGATACCATCACACTGTAATATACACGGGAACGAACGCACAGATAAATTAGCTAAAGAGTGAGGGAGATTACCACAAGAGAACCATCCGCTCAGTTATGATGAAGCCAAATCCATCCTCAAAGGTCAATTCCATGAAAAATGGAAACGAGAACACCCAAAGCATAACGAGAGTGACGGATACCACCAACTATCAAGGAGGGATCAAGTCATCATACTTCGCCTACGCACTGACCACAATAGAATGAGAAATCACATTTTCACCAAATTCAAAATAGGTACAACCAGCCTATGCCACTGTACACTGGACAATATGACTACAAATCATGTTCTACAGGATTGCCCCCAGTACACAGACCTGAGAAGAGCAATGTGGTCCACACCCACCTCCCTGGAAGAGAAACTATATAGGGCAATCGATTCGCTTAAACAGACAGCTGACTTCATGAGAGAGTCTGGAATCCTACTTTGATTGAGTCTTGATCGCAGAGAGAGAGAGAGAGAGAGAGAGAAAGAGAGAGAGAAAGAGAGAGAGAAAGAGAGAGAGAGAGAGAGACTTACTACTCTTACCCAAGTGTAACAAGTAAATTCAAATTTAAAAAAATCACTACAAAACTTCACTAACAGTCGTACTCTCATTAATTACTAATCAACTTCACTTTCTCCTTTACCCGCAATTAGTAGTTTGACACAAATAGAGTGCCCTTGATGCTAGTCTGTCAGCTCTTTCATATTTTTTACCCAAATGAGTTCAAGATGGTAGATCCACGTGATTCTCTCAAGGTTTTTGTCCATATATATTCTGTCGAATTATTTATCAGCCATGGAACCTTTCAAAGCATGGACTGACAATCTAATTCATTAAATGTCAAACTTAATTTTTTTTTTCTGGAGTGGATTCGATAACTGCTGCAGTCTTCATTCTCATACTAGAGATGATTGTCACTTCGGTTCAACATTTCTCTGATTCAATATCGTCTTTCATTTTAACTGAAAAGTCCCATCTTAACTTCTTCATATTATACGGACTGGCTCCTCTGTTTATTTCTTTTTCTTAAACCTCTGAGCTCCGGTTGAAGCGTAAGTCATTCACATGAGATCTCCATACAATCTGGTCTGGAGCAAGCATGGACAACTCTTGCCAGGACCAGCCAGCCTCTTTCAATTCATCATGTATAGTTCGTCGTTATGTCCCCAAAGGTCTGCTCTTCTTCGTTTGCCAGGTGGTGTCCGTTTCTTATTTGATTATTTATAAACATCATCTTTTATGATCTTAAAGAAAGCAACAGTCAACTCAAGACTCATACAATTTTAATGAAGTTTTTTTTCCCCCTGTAAGAACTTGTAATGTACAATATGTTGTTGCAGCTTTCGTCACGATTGCAATGGACGTTCAATAATCCTGGATCTATGGCAGATATGTTGTCTCTGTTTGTTGTCATGTGCACAATCTCTCTCTCTCTCTCTCTCTCTCTCTCTATCTATCTATCTATCTATCTATCTATCTATCTATCTATCTATCTATCTATCTATCTATCTATCTATCTATCTATCTATCTATCTATCTATCTATCTATCTATCTATCTATCTATCTATCTATCTATCTATCTATCTATCTATCTATCTATCTATCTATCTATCTATCTATCTATCTATCTATCTATCTATCTATCTATCTATCTATCTATCTATCTATCTATCTATCTATCTATCTATCTATCTATCTATCTATCTATCTATCTATCTATCTATCTATCTATCTATCTATCTATCTATCTATCTATCTATCTATCTATCTATCTATCTATCTATCTATCTATCTATCTATCTATCTATCTATCTATCTATCTCACCACCTCCGTCTATACCCCTTCGAGGGTGGGGAAAGATAACAGTTATAGTTCTTGCCCTTCTGATAGCCTCAGCCATTTGTCAATTAATATTGTTGCAGCGTTTCTCGGATGTTGTTAGTCTATCTTACTTTGTGTCTTTTTAATGCGTCCAAGATGACTGTGTCTTTTCACAAGACCGATGTCAACGAAGCGTAATTTTATTTCTGTGAGCTTCTAAAGGAAGACAATCAATCGCTTACGGTGCCTTCACGTGCCGTAGAGCTGATTGACTGGAGTTGGTCAGTTTATAACGTGGAAACGGGTTCTGGACCGTACGACTCAGTGAGTGCACGTGAGTCTAGACCATTCACAGCATCGACGTTTAGCGACCATATCAATCATGACAACAGTAAGTATTTAGATGAAGCTCAAAAGACTCGAGATGGGAGTTAAGATGGACACTGCCAGAAACGAGAAACTTAGTGGGCTACACGCACATAGAAGACTAATCAACCAACACAGAACTGGAGTCGTCAGTCGCTGGACACTTCGAGACTTGCTGAAGAGGGGATCTGAGCACCTACGTACATGTTCAGAGTGCAATGATGATGACTCGCTAATAACTCAGTAACTCTGTGTCTACCATGAACTCTTCTTAGCTGAAAAGCCGGCGTACGGTGTTCGAAGCCCGCGGTAGACAGAAAGGATTTTTTCTATCGAGGGTAAAATAAAAATCCTGAGTCTCACACGTCGTGGCGACTGCTTGACCAAGCGGCCTTTATCCCTCGGGTTCTATCGTTGCCCCTCGACATACACCAACAATGGTACTATGTGTCGTAAAGAAAGATAGTTATGAACTCTTCTTCCATCTCCACTTTTAATATATGTTCTCTACGATATATAATCTTTCAGCTTTCTCTCTAGAAGAGCAAACCATTTCGTGTGCACAGAGGACGATAGCTTCATCATACCTGGAAAGTTGGTGATGTATACACCTAACATTAGCCATGCGTATATAATGGCATAATATCAATTTTATTCTATCTATCTATTGACATTTCGAGCCGTAGCCGGCCATAGGGCGTAGACCAAGATACACCTTCTCTTATTTAAATGTTTGTTCTAGCCGTTTTCAATTCTTTTAAAGATATTTTATCAAATCTCACCATTTGTCTCTGTTCTGTGCAAGCAGCTCTATCTCATTGAGGGAGCCGATTCCTGCTGCTCTTACCTCTCTCATCAATGTTCTTCTCAATGTCTCTCTGGGTCTTCCTCTTTTCCTCTTACCTGTTGTTTCCCACATGAGTGCTTGCTTTGCTATTTGGTTATTATCTCTTCTCATCACATGTCCAACATATGACCATCATCTTTTCTTGATTACTGAAGGTATTAAGTGCTTGATTGGCGATCAATTTTATTACCTCCATTAAAAATAACAATTCTAAGTGAAGGAATATTTCTTAATAACTAAAATAAAACAAGAATGTAAGCCTACTAACAAAGGCGCTGAGTAATTTCCAGCTTATTCTTATGACACTGGTACCTCAGCTCCATGACCAATGATCTGTCAGTGATTATACTACTCATCTGGGAAGAAAGAAGCAAGAAATAAATGATGGGACATTATTTTCTGATTACAATCATCATCATCACGTGCCATACCTGTTGGCGTAGGCAACCATGACCTTCTATAATTTTCTATCCATAGTGCATTCTATCAGTATTTTGTATTTTGCCAGTTATAACCAAATATTCCAACTTTCCTCTTCTCACGACGTGCCCGAAAAATGCCAAATGTTTCTTTCTGATGTTTTTAGGAGGTTCTTTTTCTGTTGGCGTTATTGAGAATTATGATTATTTTAGAGTTTTAAAAAAATATTAAGATTGAAAATTATTATAATTTTCTGGTTGGTTTTTTAGCTGTCCAGGGAACTCTCGACATTCCCATGAAAAACCCCATCTTTAAGGCCTCTAATCGTCTTTGTTTGTCCGCGTACTCTATATAGCACCGATGACATCGTTCTCACATATAATAATCTAATCAATGTTTGGACACACAAACACAGCTGCTTGTTTTCATTCTATGGTAGCATTTTAGTTCTCAGCTTGAAGATGTCGTATCGTTTATTGATGGAGATATCCTGAGCCTGGTACATGTCAATTATTCTTAAAATTGATATTTTTTTGTAAGTGGTTTCAATTTGTTTCCACATAGAAAATGTGAGTATCAAGTGATTGATAAGAGAAGCTAAGAGTGTGTAGCACCAAGGAAAAATAATGTGAAATGGCGATCCATGGTAGCTATCGTTTGTTGCAGGAAACATAATGAGACAATACTGATTAATGCAGGGAGTTCTTTATCTTCTGCATTCAGTTTTTTTTATGCACAAAGTGTTATACACAAAAATATGTTATCTTCATGAATCTAGTCATTAACCAGAAGTCATCATTAATGCCCCTATTTTGCCAATTATCTTTATAGGGTCAGAATTGTGTACTTAAGTCTCTGTTCTGCCACATACATTGAAGTCTACGGGTCAACTAGACATATACTGTGTTGAGGTTGTAGTAATGTGTTGTCTGCGGAGGTGGGTGGTTAGTTTGTCTTATTCTGAGACTGATATTATAGCTGACGCACCCAAATTAGATTTGTTGAATTAGAAATCAAGTGAGCTCTACAACAAAGACTTTACCTGCCTGATACCTTAACTCCGTTTGGATCTTTCAGGTTGCCAACATTATGATTTGTTAAATAAACATAAGATGGAATGGAGCAGCAAAACTAATAGAAAGACAAGTCAAACTATGACGTTTCGGCAAAAAGCTACATGAGGTATAACAAACAAACTATACAAATTAAACAAATAAATCCAAGCCAGAAAACACAACACAGATCTAAAAAAAAGGCCTATAATGAGCTTAAAATATTGAGTTATTCACGATCTTTATCAATTCTTCTCTTTCATTTAACTGTCTCTTGGGTTTTTAAAAATATTTTCCCTATTGATTCTTTGATGTCACAAATGTATTTGATTTGTTGTCTCCCTCTACAGGTTCCACTTTTTACTATTACCCTGTCATTGATAAATGAAAACGTTCTGACAGAGGTCAAAGTAAAGAGAGATCTAATTTGCAATATCATGATGAAAAAATCATCATTTTTTTTTTTTGCCATTTAATGAGAATGGAACAGCTAGAATATATTCCGAAAAAAACTTGGAAAGTGGAGGGACGAAGAGATAGAGTGAAGCAAAGAGAAAAGATACCAGACAGCTT